>QLSR01000054.1:3458890-3572738 GCA_031780015.1 Citrullus colocynthis
CTCCCCCCCCCCCCCCCCCCCCGGTTTTTCCTTTGGCGACCGTGAGACCCATCTGCTGCCGGCCCTTTCTTCCGATGCGCTGCTGTCGTTCGACTGCTGATTCATCAACTGCCAACGTCTAGTCGTCCTTGTCGGCAGTCTAATGCTTACCGCGCTTGGGTGCTGCTGTCCGAACTTGTCTTGCAGTCGCCCGTATCATTTGATGTCATTCGGAGTCGTCTCACCAGTTGCGGGTCTTCAACGGTAGTGCTGGAGCTGCTGTCGCCCTGGGTTCTACTCCTCTTGTTCGCCATGGGTTCCTCCATTGCGAGAATCGTGAGTCTGGGTAAATTTTCTTTGTGGGCCTTTGGATTAATTTTTGGGTTGGTTGAATACCCATGTCGGTTTTGATTCTTTGATATTTGGTTCTAGACTGAGGATTTGGAGCTTTCGGAGCCACTGTCCAGCAACGTTAAGGGTTGATTTTGTCGATTTTGGATCAATTGTGGTGAGTAGCAATACTTTAGAGGTGTTATTGGTGGTTAAAAATTGAGTTCTCAACCCTTAATTGTGAATTTGTCAAGATTGGATCCATTGATTAAAAGCCGAAAGATGACGGTGACTTAATTGCATGTGGGTAAGAATAATTGGCATAATTGCTAAGTGAATTGTTTTAAATTAAGTCTATGGATTTAATTTAACTATGGGTTCATGTTTTAGGTCTTAATTCAAGAATTTTGTGGGGTTTGGCTACTGTAATTACTATTTGGACTTAACTCCAAGGTAAGTAATCTTACTACTTGAATTTTCTTTTGTGCAAGACAATTTAGATAGTTGATCGATTTGTTTAGTTTGGACAAAATTGTGAAGCCTGCTTTGGCTAGAACTATTTCTTATGTATGATGATACTAGCATTAGGTTGATACTAACATGTGAATGATAAGATTATGTGTGGGACTTTGAGACATGTATTAAGATTTATGTTGAATTTCCTGAAAGCATGTTATGTTTTAGTTAAGAGGTGACGGTTACTGTCACACTCCCTCCCAGATTTGCCTATATAACCTGAAAGGAGATGTGAGGACAGCATACATCACCCCTTTTGTGACGCATACCATCCATTTCTACACACCTATCCCTGTACTGTTCACAACATCATATCACTCCTTAATACATTTCAACTATACCATATAGGAAATTATATACCTATCGATAATTCAAATTTACAACTCATTCATAAAGCTCTTATACAAAACCATGTTTCAATTCCCAATAAATGTACAACTAGGTCTACATGCCACCTATATAAGGTTTTACATACATGCAACACTTCAAAACAGGAAAAAATTCTGGAAACTCGAAGCTTAAATAGGGCGAGTTGGAGTAGGCAAAACACCAGGAACGTCTTTGCTACCTGGAGGGAAAAGAAAACTTGAAAACATAAGCTAATAGCCCAGTGAGTGACTAATTTTTAACAAACTAATTTAGTTCGAAAATCATCAGAATTTAAACAAATTCTAACAGCATGAGTAAAACATAGAATATCCTATTTTCATTGATTAAATCACGTTTAAATGCCCTTATCAAATCATACATGATTTTTCAGCAATTCGTAAATAAAACAGTACGGTTACAATACTTCTCCTTAGTTGAGGTGGAGCAAAACTCAACACCCCAACGTCGAAAACAAATAAGGCTCGATGCGGAGCAGAACTCAACGCACCAGCATATAACTTCTATGTGCACATAGAAACATGGTGGGTTGCCCAATTACCTTCTCCATGTCTTTCAGTAATGGGTCTCGGGGAAACTCATGTGCCTTCTCCAAGTCCTTCAGCATTGAGTCTCCTCTAAAACATTTTCCTTTAAGGAAAGCAATACTTTATACAAAACAGTTCATATACAAATCTTTTGTGAGAAAACAAGGCAATTCATAAATCAATAATATTTCATAAACATACTTTTCAATACCGTTTAACAAACATAAACTATGCTTTGTAAATTGATTGATCACAAAATCATAAATAAAATAGAAAACCAGACTGACATGTACAATGGAATCGTTGAAACAAGAAAAGAAGTGTCACTCACAGCTCTTTCTAGGCCTTGAGTAGATTATACGCTTTCCCTATCTCCTCTTGGCTTGAAATAAACATTTTTCCTTACATTACGTTTCTTTTACTTTATCATTTAGTTTGCATAATTAAACTCAGATCATGATTCATCACCGAGCCTCCCTTTTTTCCAATGTAAACTTAATAAGCAAGACTACTAATGAAAATCCCACATTCCAGTGAGATTACTAGCGAAACTACCAACAGGACATGATACTAGCGACACTAGGATAAGCGAGACTAGCGTGATTTACCTGACGAGCGATACCGAGCGAGATTCAGTGAGATTTGAGAGACAAAAAGCTCTTCTATACCACCAACGATATTTGTCTTGCTACTCACTCTCCAACTCTCTGGGATATCAGTTTCCTAGTGACACCCGACAAGAGAGTTTCCTCCTTTCCTTTTGTTTTCACTTCTGTCGATTAAAAGTCATATTTCCAGCCAAATTTAGAACTTCTTTCCTTCTATAAACTTGTAGAGAAATATGTTTTCTAGCTTACTTCAAATTTTTGTGGCTTAACTTGTCCTTGTTCGTCTGATATTGCAAGATTTCTCCGCACTACTACAGATTGCACAGGAATTCCTTATCAGTAACTTCCAGCTAAAAGTTTACATGTTTCTATTCCATTTCAACTCAAACATCTTTCATAAAATTTGTTCAGAATTGAGCTAACTTACTTTAAAATTTCAGCCTTAGACTCGATCTCCTCGATTTGTTTCACTCCAAATATCCGATACTTTTCAGTTTGTGCGTCCACAAATAACGTTCTGTTCCAGCTTAGATTTCAATACCAAAACGAGTAGGCTTCTATCCAAAATCCACAAGAACACCTTCTTCTTCTTCTTTTGTAGTTCGTTTGAAAACTGGAACCGACTTAAACTCTTGAAAATGTCTAAAAGTGATAAAATATTCAATTTACTCACCTATATATATTGCCGACTTAACTCTCTTATGCAGGCTGGTGCGCGGGGTTTTCCTTTCTCAATTCAAGGTAAGACATTTAACGCAACCTACTATCAACACTCTCAGCAGATAGCCACCCTCAACGCCTCCTACCTTCAACGCATACAATTCAATCAATTTTATCCGTCTTCAACGCATGGAGACCGTAACGCATGCAACCTTACCAACGCATGGTAGGCCAAAAACATTTCCTTCCCCCGCCAATGATCAACTTCTCTTCCAACGCCAGTGACTGCTTCAGTTCATAACTCTTCGTGATTGCACCTTCAATGCATGGTCACTCAAAAGAACAATGCTCTTCTCCACTTTCATCGACGCATAGTCTTGGCCAATGCTTGGCTATTCCACACTCGGCTACTTTTCTCTAGCAACGCATAGCCACATTACGCTTGCCTTTTCCCAACACTTAGTATTATAAGCTAGTGCTTACAGTTGCCCTTTAAGGATAAATGAATATGTAGCGGAAGTTAATTTGATCAATTTTCACTCTAAGATGCTCAATTTAGTGGATTAAACATGCAATTAAAAAGAAAAACCAAAATTTCAAGAACACTTATCCTTGAAGCTCCAAATTCTCCTTCAATTCTTGATGAATTTTAGCACTTGGTTGTAGACCACCACAAGAGTCTTCTCTACTATTCTCTAAGCTTAGATTGGATGATGAGATCCAAATTTGTGGTGAATTTGAGAAGGAATGAAGGTTGGGAAGAAGATGAACAATGGATAAAATTTTGCAAAATTAACCCTTTAATTTCACAAAATTCTTAACCATTTTTATGTCAAAATCGTCTCTATTTATTAAAGAATAACATGCAATCCAATTGCATCAAAATTTAACAACACAAAATGGTTAATTTGTTGGTTAATTGTGAAGAAGACAACCAAGCTCCTAACTTTGTTAGTGGGAAAATCTTCAAATATCAATTTTAAAATCAATTTTCAATGAATTTCCAAAAATTGAATTAAAATTGATTTTTAATTTCAAAAAATAATTAAATAATTAAATAAACAATTTAATATTTAATTGATTAAATATTATGTTAATATTAAATAATAAAATAATATTATTTTTCCCACTTGCCCGATTTTTCTAAAAATCAATATGAATCCCTATTCATATGATTAATATTTAAATCATATTGAAATATTATAATTAACTCTATTTGTACGTTTAATTTGTAATTAAACGTCGATATATCGTATATATTTGACTTTCATTCCTTAAGCCAAGATTTGAACGGTTCAAACTTATTCACCACACTATCTAAGTTTTTAGTCCATTTATGAGCTAGTAGAGGGACCTAATGAACCTACAGATCATGAGCTCCAACGATCCAAGATTAACAGGCCAAACTCTTTAACCTAGTTAACCAACATTCGTTAACTAACGGGACACTCCACTGAAGCCCGTAGCTGCACTCTCCTCACTGTAGATATATTTGTGTTCATTTGATATAACCGTCATCGATAAGTCAATCCTTCACAGGTCGTTCATAACTTCAGCTAGGTCAAATACCGATTTACCTCTGAGTTACATCTTTTCTCCTTGAGTACCACTGTCCCTCTAATGAACAATTGATTTAGGATCTAATCACTAAATCCATTCCCTCTCGGGCCAGTGAGAGGATGGGGCCCTTTGTTCAAGTCCTGGGAACAACACTTAAGAGAACAACCTCTCTACTATCCCTAAGTTGGGTAAGAGTGAATTCCATCTTGCAAATTCTATGTCCTTAACTATCTACCCGGTCTTATCCTTGAAATGGAAGGAATGTTGAGCAGCACTATTGAGCTTACTCTCACTTATGTAGATCAAGGGATAATTCATAGATAGCTCAAGATTCAGATCAAGTTATCTAGGTCATCGATAAGTGAAATTAATCAGTGTTAATCGTAAACGGTGTTAATACGTAATAGGGATTATTTCATGGTCAGTTTTACACAATCTTATTATGTAGAATAGCCCCGCTCACATGTCTCTACATGAACAAATCAAGATCACTTCATTTATGACACCTTACAACATTTGTCACAATCATGAAGCAGGTCGTATTCAATAGTGTCTCCACGAAGAGGTACTTAACCTGATCCATGTACTATAGACTTATTTAGACTACTTACTCAAACTTGATCCTGTTTATGTCTCCACATAAAGTCCAAGTACTCATGATAATAGCCAAGGGTTCGTAGTTTAATTCGATTTAGAGTTAATAAATAATTAATTCATAACTTCATATGTACCAAAATTCATTTATTTACAAAAACTACGAGTTTTTAGGATATATAACCCAACATGCCCTCCTAGCATTACTATGTTACTGGAAACCTACGAGTTTTCTACTATGTTACAGAAAGTCGACGGGTTTTCTACTACGTTAGCGGAAGCGTACGGGTATCCCACTATGTTATTAGAGACTTATGGGTTTCCTACTACGTTTCGAGTGCCAACGAGTGCCCTACAACATTTGTGAGCCTTTAGGGCATCAGATGCGTGTTAGGTTGGGTTAAATCGATCCTTAAATGACCATCCAAGATTGGTTATTTATGCATGTCTCACTAATATGATGAACTTATGATGTGTAAATTCCCTGTTACCACAAGTTTACGGGTCAAGTTATAATATAAGACAGTTAAGTTGCGAATATCGTTCCATTGGGGATTCAATTGTGAAGGTCTAAATCACTTAGCTATTCTAGAATTGAATCAATTTTATTTGAGGATTTGACTTCAAATTGTGAGTTAAGAAAACAAATAAGAAAAGCAAGTAAATTTGGAATACAAGAGTCAACGAGAGTTCTAGGGTATTGAATCCTTGTTTAATTCATTATGCAACATTCTAAGATTCATAGAATTTATTGCAATTCATATGCTTAAGTCTAGAAACATAAATTCAGGTTATTTTCTATCAAAAACAACCTTTTCTCATGCAACCTAATTGATTACTAACATCTTGAAACCAATATAAGTTACATGGCATTAGGAGTAGTCTTTAGCAACTTTCATTGTCAACTTAACTATTTGCATGATAGATTAACAACAATTCATTTTTATAGATCCAATTAGACATACAATTCCTTCAATCATACATCTAATCTAACATTCATGGATGGGCAATAAAGAAGAATTAAGCACAATAACAATGAAAAACATATTCATTACAACAATCCATGAAAAGTCTACAACATTAACATCACTTCATAAACAATTTATTAATACCCTAAAACTAAAGAGTCTAGCCACTTATAGCTTTAGGCAACATGTTGAAGACTAATTTCATCATAAAAAGAGTGTAAAGAAAGGAAAACTCTAATATAAGAAGCTTTTGATTAAGGAGAAATCGCCAAGATGTACTTGATCTTCACGTCAGAAACTCGAATGGCACCAAACTCTCTCTCAAACTCTTTTCTCTCTTTCGTGCAACTAACTCACTCTTTGAGGCTCTGTATTGTGTTGTTTTCTTTGCCGAGGGTTGCTGAAAACTCTTCAATTTATAGACTTGGTCGCTTAAATTTCTTTCCAAAATTACAGATTTTCAATTTAGGAAAGTTGACGCCACTACACTGTGCGCCATCGGTTCCTACCTTCAGCGCTGTGCCGCAACGCCGCACCAACACTGTTGCACTTCTTGAATAGCTGTTCTTGGGAAAAAGTGTCGTGGCAGCGTGAGCTAGCGACCTGTCGCTGTCCTGTTTTTAGGAATTTTGGTGATTTTCTTCTCTTTTTTGCTTGACTTTGGCTCGGTTTGGTTCTTTTGGCTTTCAATTCTTGTTTTCTTTATATTGCCTTGAAAACCACTAGCAGACAAGTGAAATCTAATAGAAACTCCCTTAATTTAAGAGAACAAAAGGCACTTTTCAAGCTCTTTTCAACTTATTGGATACAAGTGTTTAGCTTTACCCCGGTGGTGGAGTTACTTACTGGGTCTTCGTACTCATTCTTTTCACGTTATTTTCAAGTAAGGGAAAGAACACATCGACGAATGATGAAAGGAGACCTTGATCGTGCCATTGGGACTAATCAAATGCTTCCGCACAAGATCTCATGTTTTCATCTTTAAGAATTTTGGCCCTATCATTCACATGCATAATTTTCTTTTTCCTTTAAAATTTCTCACGGCCAGACATTTTATGCAAGTTTTCTGTTTTATTAAATTGTAAAAAGGGTACCTTGAATTTTGCAAAAGATATTTATTTTAGTAAAAATTTCTTTTGATTTTTAGTAAAATTATGAAAAAGAGTCGATTGAGATGATTTTAAACTTATGAATTTTGCTTGCCTATAGTGACGACCTATTTTAAGTTATAGGAAGTCAGGTCATTCAATTTCAACTTTAATTTAATTTTTTTTATTGAATGATTTTGGTTTTAATTTAAAGATTTCAATTGAATTTCAATTTCATTCAAATTTAAATGTTTCTAAATAAAATTTCAATTTTGTTTTCACCTTGACTTATAAAATAAACTTTAATTTTTTTTGAAGGGCTTATACCATTCATATGGGTTGATTCATATTTTACTTCTAAAATATGAGTTGATCCACATGAGACATTCCTTTAATTATTGTGCTAATCATATGACGAGTTGAGATTGTCAAATGTCTCAAATTCTTAAGGTAAATGTTTTCTTTAACTAGAGGTTTCAAACATTAACATGATAACAAATTGATGGACGCTTGTTTACTCACAAAATGCGACTCTACTTTAGTTTTCAAGTTAGAGTGAGATGTAGTGAGACATTGTTCAAATTCAATTTGAACATTTCGGTGTTAATTAATTGTCTCCATTTCAATTGAATTTATAATATAAAAATAAAGTTTAACTATAAAATTTAAATAAAATTGACTAAAACAATAGTTCTGTCTAGGTTGGGGTACTTAAGTTGACAGTTGGTGGACAGAATTCGTCGCACAATTCCGTGCAAAATAAATTTTCATAAGTTTACCCATAGTAGAAGCGATAAGTCAGGTTGAACACAGGGAGCCCTCGAATTTCACAGTTGGAAAGTTTAAAATTCAAGGTAACCAAAGTGGGGGTTTAGAAATGGTTGATTGCAAGAAAAACTAAATTCCAATAAAATAAATTGCACAAATTAACAAGAGTTAAAATTCAATAAAAAAGAACTCTAGCTTGGGTTACGCGAGATTTCCTTTGTTCGATGTGTTCTTGTTCATTGGTTCGTCATTACTAAATTCATCAAAGCTAGCACCTAATCAATTCAATTGGAAAGACTAGAATTGAATTGTCCTAGTTGAAAAGTTAGACTTCAGGCAAATCGATAAAAGGCATGCAAAATTTGACTAAACCTAAACGCATTAAGTTCAAATGAAAATTAGGCGGAACATTAAACTGGAAAGACCTAGATTGAATGTCCTATCGATTTAATCCTAGGTTGATTAGAACAATGCACATCACCAATTAGATTTGCAAGCTAACCTAACTTATTGCTTCCTATGATTGACATACAACAAATTGTCATGAATTGTAATACAATCAAAGCAATAAATCAAATAAACACTATCGTTACAATTTCGTAATTCTTAAAAACTCTGAATTAAATCATGCATATACTGAATCAAGTTCAAAACCTCCAAAGAACATAAATTACAAGGAAGATCCCTAATACCCAAGTTAGAAAACGTTACCTCAGCCAATAATAGGCATACCGATTATTGGGTTCACGTTCATAGGTATGAAAAGAAGAAAAGAGGAGAGAAGGGAGCCAAAAGTTGGCTGGTGGGGTCATCTTTAACCTAATCTGGCAAATGTTTGCTTCTGGAGCGTCGTGGTGCTTGCTGCGTTTTGCTAGCTGGAGCTGTTGGGAAAAAACACTGCATCGGCCCATAGGCAGCGCTCCTACGCTGTGGCTTTAGGGGCATTTTGGTCATTTTGGTTGATGTCGTGGAAATCCTTTTTGGTTCGTTTTAGCCTAATTTTGTTGCCAACACCTTGTTCTACTTGTTAAGTGCTCGAAACGTACAAAATAACAAAATAGACACATTAAATAGCACAACGACCCCGAGTTAAGCTGAGGAAGATAGCACATTTTAGGTGCTATCAAACACCCCCAACTTAATTCTTGATTGTCCTTGAGCAAGGTAGAATAATGCAGACACTCAAACAAAATTATGCTCACTCAATCATGCAAGATTTGTTACTCAAGTCTCAACAATCCACTAAGATTCAGCTCGCATTCTGATAACTTATAGAAATACAAGTTATTATTATCTTTCTCTTAGAAAAATAGAGCTTAAATAGAGAATCATGCTGTAGTTAGTATTAAATTCTATTAATAAATCTTTCTATGCATTCTAATATTGTAAATTGATGGAGATAATTGTTTTGAAGCTTTTTGAATCTAAAACGCATGCTTTAACACAGGAACATGAGCAACCTGAGGATGCGTTGGCAACCCTTCAACGTAGGTTCATGCGTTAGCAACCCATGGATGCGTTGACATACTTGAACGCAGGAACCCAAAGTTATCCATGGACGCATATCAACTACAAACGCAAGGCAGCGGAGAATCAGATAAGAATCTTGAGAGAATGTCGGGAGATTGATATGCTTGAAATGCGGCAAGAGTGGTGGATCTAAATTAAACCGGAAATTATGCGATTAGGCGAGATGGACGCAAGGCAAAAGTTCAGCCTCCAATCATGCAGATTTGCCAGTGATTGCAACGTAACATCTAAAAAAGGGCAGACCTGAAGGCTAAAAAGTTGTTGAACCTCTCGAAAGAAGTCCTAAGTGACAGCAGAGTTCTCTCCAGATGACAACTGGAGACAAATAGCTCGAAAGAGAAGAGTCTTCCCTCCACCTAACCACTTCACAGCAGAACTCACACTACCATCTCGGCGAGCTCAAGACATTGAGAAGCTATTCCATGCTTTCTATCTTTTTCTTACTTATGTTTTAGTTTATTAGCAAGACATGGTATTCTCTAAAACAATTATTCCATTCATCAATCTATACATCTTCCATGACTATTCATTTCTTATCACTTTCCATTTGTTGTTTATCATCTATGAGTAACTAACTCTCTCAAGGGTCACGGGTTGCGTTATCATCTAAATAAGAACTGTAGAAGACTATTTCATCTTGTCAACTGTACTTTTAATCTAATGCTTATGTCCATCTAGCTAATCGATATAAGTAGTAACTAACTCTTTCAAAGGTCACGAGTGACTGTGGAACTCAGTTGACAAGGCTAAGAAGTGTTACCTAGACATAAGAATAACCATGGTACTTAACACTCTCCTATGCGTTATAGACATATAACGCATAGCAGCTGACAACCGAGAGAAGAGTCACTGGTATGAAATAGATCTCACTATGTGTTTCCGAATTTAGATGATAACCAACCCTAGCCCTGTGTATACCATTCATATAATTCAATTCGCTGACTTTGTTGTGTCACATACCTGTCCATCAAACCACTTTAACTTAGGTTTACTGCTTTGTAGTTAGTTAGATGCATCACTTCTCATCATCTTATTTATACGCATGACTCAAATAATCCAACTAATTATAGAATCTGCATAGTCTCTATGTTTGACCTTGGACTCACCGAGAAAATCTTGTTCTTTGCTTATACTTGGGTGAAGAATAGGAAAACTTGACAGATTAGTAACGCATAGTATTAAGCATGTTGAACGCATAATAAGCTTAATAAAGATTCATAATAAAGATACACAACACATGCACAATGAGATCGGTTCATAATCAATCAATGAAGCACAAATTAAAACTAATTCTAGACCAGTTCATGCACGGGTGAGTTGAAAGCCCTTCTAATTAAGTTCCTAGCACCCCAAAATTTCATAGCCTAACTCCTCTTCGTTCGAGTGCTCCAGATCACTTAAGAAATCTGTATCAGTTGCTTCCACCTAAAATTTAACATGGTTCTCTTCATATTCATGTCACACCTTCTCCCAGATACCCTCCTAACCTAGGAGGAAGTGTGATGACAGTGGACACCTACCCTCTCACGGCATCCACTACGAACCTTATACCTTGACCATCACCTAATAAGCAATTAAACACAATACTTGAACGTCATACTTAAACCAGGGTTAAGTTATCATACAGACATTATTTTTCACTCAGGAGCATATAATTACATAAGATTCACAACAACGCCCTTAACCCTCTATATGTACAACATATGATTAAGTTCAAATATTTACAATTCTCAATACACTAAACACTGCTGATGGGCCCAGACAAGTTTCTGTGTAGGCTAAGCACCCTAGACTCGCTCGCTACCTGGAAAACAGAAAAACAAGGAAAACATGAGCTATGGTGCCCAGTGAGTGACTTGTTTTGTAAATAATTGCCTTTAGCTCGGAAACTAATCATGGTGTAAACATTATAAAACAATACATATAAAACCTTCGATTCAAAAGCATATCCAATGCAAAACATGCTCAAGTAGCATTGTCAAATCATATATGTTTATTTCAGAAAAAGATACACAGAAATTCAGTTTATTTCAAAAACATTTTCCTTAGTTGAGGCGAAGTGGAGTTCAACGCTACTCAACGTCGAAAACATCCTTAGTTGGGGCGAAGTAATCTTAACACACCCAACGTCGAAAATCCTTAGCTATGTGGAGTATTCTCAACATAACAGCGTCTAGTATTCCTCTATGTGCACATAGATATCATATCCTGGGTTACCCGAATACCTTCTCTGAGTCCTTCAGTATCGGGGCCCATATACGAGATTTAGGCCACCCACATGCCTTCTTTGAGTCCTTCAACATTGGGAGCCTTTTCAAATACATTATTAAAAAAACACCACGTTTTGAAAATAGCATAATATAAATTCACGAGTTTTTAACGTTTCAAATCTTCTCAATTTCATTCACAAACTTTAATGCTTTCCACTACATCATAAATTAACAACAGCATGCTTTTCATAAACTCATTAAACAACCAGCATGCTTCAAATGATTTTCAATATAAAACACATATTATGCACATTAAAACTCATGAAAGCATAATCATATAATCATGTTCCAAACATAATCTTTCAACAATGAAACTTTGTTTAAAGTAAACACATTTTAAATACAACTGTCCCTCACTATTGTCATGGGCCTTTAGCAGATTATACACCTTTCGTAGCTCTTCTTGGCCTGTAATATTACATTTCCGTTTATTAGTTTTCCTTAAAATTCCTTTAACATAACCAACAAGCTTTAAACATTTACACTTGTTCAATGGTTCACCACTGAGACCAATTTCCATCAAAATAATCATTAATGAGCGAGATTTCAAACAACTAGCGAGACTAACTAGTGAAATTGAGTTGCTAACAAAATTGTACTAGCGATATCATGGCTAGCGAGACCAGTGAGACTTACTTAATCAGCGAGACTAGCGTTACCCAACGAGAGTTGTGAGACGCACAGCCTTCAGCGATACCAGCGACACCCATCTTGCTGCTCACGCATAATCTTTTAGTGTCGCTACGTTTCCAGCGATACTCGTCTCCCACAGCTTCTGCCTTCAATTCTGTTTTCAATTCTATCTGTTAAAAGTTGCATTTTCAGTCTAAATTAGAACTTCTTTCCTTCTTCAAACTTGTAAAGAAATGTATTTTCTAGCTTACCTCAAGATTTCAGAGCTTAATTGCTCTTCGTTTGACAGATATTCTCAAGTTACTTCGAGTTGCTCTAAATCACTTGAGAAATCCGTACCAATCGCTTCCACATAACATTTAATATGTTTTTCTTGAAATTCAGCTCAACCATTCTTCATAAGAATTGTTAAGAATTGAGTTAACTTACTAACCTCAAATTTTCAGTCCTAAATTTGATCTCCACAGCTCGCTATTCTTCAAATACCCGACCTTGCTCAGATTACGCGACAGCAATCAACCTTCTGTTCCAGCTTCAAATATACCACGAAACTGGTCAAAATTCTACTCAAATTTGCCCTAGACTCCTTCTTCTACCTCTCTTCATTGCTCAGCTGAAAAATTGAATTGGTTGAAGCTTTTGAAAATGCAGAAAATGATCGAAAACTCAACTTTACATACTTAAACGAGCTGCCGACTTACTTCCACTTTCTCTTTATTTTATTTTATTTTCTACTAAACAAAGTGACTCTTTCACCATATGAACGCAACCTCCTTTTGCAAACTTGGATGCTAGCTTGGACGCACAGCACCATGCGTCTGTCCCATAGGCTCTCTTGAATGCATACTTCTCCAATGCAACCCCTTACTAACATTAATGAACTCATGGCCACTTGCCCAACGGCCTCAACAAACGCATAGCACCAACCATCACCTGTGCTCAACCGCACGGACGCATGCCTCAACAAGCCAACGCATCAACCCTCATGCTTGGGCTCGGCTACCCAAGGTCTTCACCTATTTTCCAACCATCACCCATGCTCACTCTCATGGACGCATACCTCAACCCAGCCAACGTATAGCCACTCAAGCCGAAGGCTCTTGGCCATCTTTTTCTCAATCACTTGCCTACTTTGCTTGCCATCCTACAAAGATAAGAGTAGGGCTTACAATTCAGCTCAACCAGCCTTCAGAAGAGTTGTGAAGAATTAAGTTAACTTACTAACCTCAAATTTTCAGCTCTAAACTCGATCTCTACAGCTCGCTATCCTCCAAATACCAGACCTTGCTCAGATTGCGTGATAACAACCAAACCTTCTGTTCCAACTTCAATTACACCACGAAACTGACTAGAATTCTACACGAATTTGCCCTGGACTCCTTCTACCTCTCTTCATCACTCAATTAAAACATGGAGTCAGTTAAAGCTTTTTAAAATGGAGAAAATGATCGAAAACTCAGTTTTCACACTTAAAGGGGTTGTCGACTTACTTTCACTTTTTTATTTTATTTTATTTTCAAATAAACAAAGTAACTCCTTGTTGTTGTTGGATTTTGTATGTGTGTAAATTATTCTAACGCAAAGTGTTAAATGATGTCTTTATGCGTTCAACATGTCATGCTTTGAGCATGCTACGCGTCTTACTACTATGCGTTGGTGATCTGTCAAGTTTCCCTATCCTTTACCCAAGTATAAGCAAAGGAGTAGGTTTTCTCGGTGAGTCTGAGGTCGAACACAGGGATTATGTTGATTCAATATTTATGTGAATTACATGCGTTGCAGTGGTAACCAAGAAATAATGGGGAGAGTGTTTGTTTCTGATCTAAAGAAAGCGACAATATGTACACTAGACTAAATGTGGAAGATGGAAAGGCATGCGACACAGCAAGTTCAGCTAAAGATATGTGTGAATGGATAAAGAAAGGGTTCGGGTTGATTAACATCTAACATCGAAAACGCACAGTAGTATTCTATTCATACTTGCGACTCTTCTCCCGGTTGTCAGCTGCTATGCGTTATATGTCTATAACGCATAGGAGAGTGTTAAGAACCAAGGTTATCCCCATAGACAGGCAATACTACTTGGCCCTTGTCAATTAAGTTCCACAATCACTTACACTCTCGAGCAGTTTGATTATTACTACTTATATCGATTTGTCAGATGGACATAAGCATCGGATTAAGCTCGCAATTGACAAGATAAAATAGTTACACTGTGGTTCCTAGTTAGATGCTAACGCAACCCTAGACCCTAGAGTGATTAGTTACTCATGGTTTGAAAGTAAAAGCAGAAAGTTTAGAGAAATGAGTAGACATGGAAGATAATTATATTGATGAAATGAAATACAACTTTAGATGAGCTCAATGTCTTGACACAGATCTAAAATCAAGATAGAACAATAAGAAAGAAAGTAGGGAAAGGCGTCAATGTCTTGAGTCGCCCGGATGGAAGTGTGAGGTTATGCTGTGAAGTGGTCCGGCGGAGGGAAGACTCTTCTCGCTATTCGTCTCCGGTTGAAGTCTGGAGAGGAATCTGCTGTCACTTAAGGAGTTCTTCCGAGAATCAACAACCCTTTCTCATCTTGTGGAGCTGCCTTTTTATAGATGATGCATTCGCAATTAATGGCAAATCTGCTTGATTGGTGGCGAGATTGATACTATGCGTCCATCTCGCCTGATTGCGTGATTCTCGGGTCAGTTAAGATCCACCACTTTGGCCACAAATCATGTTCGTCAATCATCCGTCAATCTCTCAAGATTCTGCTTTGATTCTCAGCGCCTTGCATTAATAGTCGTCTATGCGTCCATGAATAGTTTGGCCGATGTCAACACGGCGTAGGTTGCTAACGCGTAGTCTTGCATTGAGAAGTCATCAACACATCGTTTGCATTCCTGCGTTAAAACATGCGTTTTAGGCTCAAAAAGTGGTAAAATCATTTATCTTCATAAAAATACAAGAGTATAATGCAAAGGAAGATTTATTAGTAAAAATCACATACACTGCCGCATGCTTCTCTATTTAATCTCTATTTATCTAAGAAAAAGGCTATTATAACTTGTATTTCTACAAGTTATCACTCCTCTTCCTTCAATATATGCCGCAGCCCCCTTGGCAGACTTGGACACCTAGCTTGGACGCATAGCACCATGCATTAGTCCCATAGGCCTTCTTGAACGCGTAGCTTCCAACGCATCCCCCTTACTAGCCTCAACAAACACATAGCCATTTCCCAACGACCTCAACAAACACATAGCCACTTACCCAACACACCAACCATCACCCATACTCACGCTCACGGATGCATGCCTCACCAAGCCAACGCATCAACCCTCATGATTGGGGATCGGCTACCCAAAGTCTTCACCTAGTCCACCTTCTTGCTGGCCACACACACCACTCATGCCAAAGGCTCTTGGCCATCTCTCTCTCAACCACCTGCCTACTTTGCTTGCCATCTTCCAAAGATAAAAATAGGGCTTACAATTTACCACCTCCTTACAAGAATTTCATTCTCGAAATTTAGTAACTGCTAATTCCTCAAAAATAGATGTGGATACTTCTTTATCATTTGCTCCTTGGTTTCCCAAGTAGCTTCTTCTACACTGTGATTTCTCCATAAAACCATGACTAACAGAATCACCTTAGTTCTCAGAACTTTTTCCTTCTCATCCAACCCTCGAACCAGTTCTTCCTCATAACTCAGATCTTCTTTTAGTTCAATTTGTTGCACCTCAAGTACATCAGTAGAATTAGGAATATATTTCTTTAAAACTGAGACATGAAACACATTATGGATCTTAGACATCTCAATTGGTAAGGCTTACTTGTATGCTACTGGTCCAACTCTATCCAAGATCTCGAAAGGTTCGATATGCCTTGGACTCAACTTTCCCTTCCTACCGAATCTTAGAACTCCTTTCCACGGCGACAACTTTAGGAACACTCTATCACCAACTTCAAACTTGAGATCTCTTCTCCTGTTATCAACGTAACTTTTCTACTGATCCTTGGCTGACTTAAGGTTTGCTTTGATCATCTCCACCTTCACTGTTGTAATCTGAACAATCTTTGGTCCAACCAGCTTCCTTTCTCCAACTTCTCCCTATACACTGGTGTTTTGCACGGTCTACCATATAATGCTTCGTATGGAGCCATAACTATACTTGCCTGGTAGCTGTTATTGTAAGCAAATTCCATTAGAGACAAATGTACATCCTAACTACCTTTGAACTGCAAAACACAAGCTCGAAGCATATCTTCTATAGTCTGGATCGTCTTCTGTGATTGTCCATCAATCTGAAAATGAAAGGTGGTACTGAACTGCAACTTGGTTCCTAAAGCTTGTTGCAAACTCACCCAGAATTTAGAAGTAAACCTAGGATCCTTGTCTGATATCATTATCACCAATACTTCGTACTGCCTTACAATCTTATCCACATATATTCTTGCCAATCTAGCTATTGTATAAGTTGCTTTAACTGGCAAGAACCACACTGTCTTAGTCAATCTATCAATAATCACCCAAATTCTGTCAACACTTGTTGAAGTTCTTGGCAATCCAAACAGAAAATTCATTGTAACGTGTTCCCATTTCCACTCAGGAATAGGAAGTGGATTCAATAACCCTGCCGGCTTTTGTCGTTCAGGCTTTACCTGTTGACAAACTAAACATCTTGCTACATACTCAGCTATCTCCCTTTTCATACCTAGCCACTAGTAGAATTTTCATAACGTTCTATACATTTTGGTACTGCCAGGATGCATAGCATAAGCCTAACTATGTGCCTTTTCAAGAATCGCCTGTTTAACTTCCACATTTCGTGGCTCATAAATTCTATCATGTTTTAACAATGTACCATCAGATCTAAGCTCGTAGTCCATTCTTTGCTGAGCTTTTACTTCCTCTATTAATTTCTTAATCATAGGATCTTCTGACTACATCCTAATGACCTCGTCCACTACTAGCTTGGGTCTTAGCTGAAAATGTGCCAACAACGTCCCCTTATCAGTTACTTTTAAACTAGCAGTAGTATTTTTTAATTCCTTGAGCAACGTAACTCTTACAGCATTTAAAGAAATTGCCCCACCCTGGATTTTCTACTTAGGGCATCAGCCACAACGTTCGCTTTTCCTAGATGATATTCAACAGTGCAGTCATAATCTTTGATCAATTCTAACCACGTCCTTTTAAACTCTTGTGATCTGTATAGATATGGCATTTTTCCCCATACAATTAATGCCGCCATATCTTCAATGCTTAAACAACTGTAGCTAACTTCAGATCATGAGTAGGGTAGTTACTCTCATGAGGTCACAGCTGCCTAGAAGCATAAGCTATTACTTTACCACTCTGCATCAACATACAACCTAACCCCTGGCGAGAAGCGTCACAATAAACCTCAAATTCCTTTCCCGACTCTAGAAGTGCTAGAATAGGTGTTGTTATCAATCTATGCTTTAGTTCCTAAAAACTCTGCTCACACTTCTCATTCCACTCAAACTTAGTATTCTTCTAAGGCGAACTAGTGAGTGGTAGAGCTATCTTGGAGAATTCTTGAAAAAATCTCCCGTAGTATCCTACTAAACCCAGGAAACTACACACCTTTGTCACAGTCTTAGGTTGTTCCCACCTGACTATAGCCTCAGTCTTTTGGGGATCTACACTGACTCCCGCAGCTGATAGCACATGACCTAAAAACACGACATGATCTAACCAAAACTCACATTTACTGAACTTTGCATACAATTTATTTTCTCTCAAAGTTTGCAAAACAGTCTGGAGATGTTCAACATGTTTACCTTTATCTCCAGAATACACCAATATATCATCAATGAACACAATTACAAATTGGTCCAAATAGGGATGGAAGATTCTATTCATCAGATCCATAAATACTGCTGGTGCATTTGTCAAACTAAATGCCATCACCAGAAATTCATAATGTCTATACCTCGTTTGGAAAGCCGTTTTGGGTATGTCTGATTCTCTAACTTTCAGTTGGTGATACCCTGACCTCAGGTCTATCTTCGAGAACACTGACGCTCCTTTAAGTTGGTCAAACAGATTGTCTATAAGAGGCAAAGGGTATTTGTTATGTATTTTTAGCTTATTTAACTGGCGGTAATCAAAACATAACCTCAATGTGCCGTTCTTCTTCTTAACAAACAGCACTGACGCACCCCATGGAGATATACTTGGTCTAATGTATCCCTTGTCTACTAGTTCCTGAAGTTTCACCTTCAGCTCCTTCAATTCTGCAGGTGCCATACGATATGGTGCCTGTGAAATAGGGGTTGTGCTCGGTACTAAATCTATAGTAAACTCCACCTCTCTATCAAGTGGCAAACCAGACAACTCCTCAGGGAATACATCTGGATACTCCCGTACTACTGGCGCATCTTTAGGTTTCAACTTTTCTGTCTTCATTTCAGTCACATGTGCCAAGTACGATTCATAGCTCTTACTTAACAGTAGCCTTCACTGCCAAGATCACACATGCAGGAAAAACTCTCCTTCTTCCTTTAAAGATCACCTCAACCGTATCGAGCTTCACAAACCTTACTTCCTTCTTAAAGCAATCAACATTAGCATAGTACTTCGACAGGAAATCCATGCCTAAAATAATATCAAACTCTATTAGATTCTGAGATAATAGATTAGCTAACAACGCCATATTATCAATCACTAACTCACAATCATGATAAACATGCTCTATAGTTAAAGATTCATTAACAGGAGTATGCACTAACAAGGCATTAGGCAAAAACTTAAACTCCTATTGACTTGCACAGTAACACATGAGAAACAAAAGAATGCATAGCTGATAAATCAATTAACTACACTTTACTAACAAGTAATAACACCAAAAAATATCAATCATTGACCTTTCCCTCATTTTCCAATTTAACTCAACACCATATATAAATGAATGCATTGTTTCTGATTTAATTACACATAAATACTCTTAAGGCCAACATGTAATGTACTCGACGTAGTACTTGAAGTCTCCTCAGCTACTATTGAACGATGCCATATTCTTCCTGACGGCTTTTGTCTACATATGTTGACAACCATGTCTTACTTTGGTATTACAGCCACCAATCTCTTTTTTTTAACTAGAGTTCCCTTTACTCTTATATAGCCTTATCTAAAGCTTCAGAATCAACCCACTCTATACTAACTAATCACTGGGTTATGATTCCTCTTCTACAAGTCTTACTCATACCACTTGCACATAACTAATTCATCAGTTATAACTATCATAATTTATCCAAACTCAAAACTCATTTCTCTTTCCAATATTGAAAACTCAATACAACGCTTATCCTGTAGTCATACTCAGGTTTACCACACCGTAGTAGACTAAACATACGGCCTAGCATAGCTCACACATGCCCTAAAGTCATCAAAGAACATGTGGCCCTGCTGAGCTCACACATATCTAGTTTCGTCAGCAATGGCGAACCCTGGGTAATGACTACATCGAAAATCTTCCTAAACCACTACCCAACCTTTAAAATATGTAATATCTATGGTACCCATAATTACTATGTCTCATAGGCTTTGAATTCTTCAGATCCCTACTCTCCTTTCGGGATCTACCTCATACTATTTTAACATTATCAGTTAATCACTGAATTATTCAAATAAACGTTTAATTTTTACAAGCTCATACCTGCTGGAAGATCATCAGAATTTCCCCTCAAACTTTCTTAAGCCTCTGGTAGCTTGCGAACTTCCAGCGTGTGCTTGCCTATCTCGTCTGTCTGCTAACAATAGTTTCTCGCAAGCCTACTATATTGCAACACTCATACTTTGAACTTACAACATTCAATCTCCCTTTCCCCAAAATCTTATGCTCTGATACAAACTTGTCACGCCCCCTCCCAGGTACCCTCTTAACCCAGGAGAAAGTGTGAGGACAACAGACACCAACCCTTTTACGACATCCACTGCCAACCTTATACCTTGACCATTACCTAATAAGGAGATAAACACTATGATTGAACAACATACTTTAACCAGGGTTAAGCTATCATATAGACATTGATTTTCACTCAAACCATATATTTACATAAGTTCCTCAAAATCGCTCTTAACCCTCATTATGTACAACACATGTTTAAGAACAAATGTTTACAATTCTCAAAATTCAAGACACTGATGGTGGGCCCAGACGAGTTGTTGTGTAGGCTAAGCACCCCAAACTCGCTTGCTACCTGAAAAGCAAAAAAATAAGGAAAGCATGAGCTAGGTTGCCCAGAGTGACTTGTTTTGTAAAAACCTTCCTTTAGCTCGGAAGCTAATCAAAGTGTAATCATTCTAAAAACAATGCATAAATAACATCGATTGAAAGACATATCCATGCAAAACATGCTCAAGTAGCATTGTCACACCATATATGTTCATTTCAGAAAAAGATACACGGAAATTCACTTTATTTCAAAAACATTTTCCTTAGTTGAGGTGGAGCGAAGCTCAATGCTACTCAAGGTTGAAAAACATTCTTAGTTGGGGTGGAGTAATCTCGACACACCCAACGTCGAATATCTTTAGCTATGTGGAGTACTCTCAACACAACAGTGTCTATCATCTCTCTATGTGCACATAGATATCATATCCTGGGTTATCCGAATACCTTATCCGAGTCCTTCAGTACCGACTCCCATATATGAGATTTAGGCCACCCACATGCCTTGTCCGTGTCCTTCAGCATTGGGGGCTATCTCTATACTCAGGTTACCCACATGCCTTCTTCGAGTCCTTTAGCATTGGGAACCATTTCTATATCCCGACTACCCATATGCCTTCTCTGTGTCTTTCAGCAGTGGGAGCCTTTTCAAAAATATTATTAAAAAACAACATGCTTTGAAAATAGCATAATGAAAATTCATGAGTTTATAACATTCCAAATCTTCACAATCTCATTAACAAGCATCAATGCTTTCCATAAAATCATAGGTTAATAAACAGCATGCTTTTTGTAAAACTCATTTAATAACGAGTATGCTTTAAATGATTTCCAATGTAAAATACATAATATGCACGTTAAAACCCGTGAAAGCACAAACATATAAACATGTTTCCAAACATAATCTTAGAACATAAAAACTTTGTTTAAAGTAAACACATTTTAAATAAAATTTTCCCTCACTACTTGTTCCGGACCTTTAGTGGGCTATACGCTCTTTCTAGCTCCTCTCAACCTGAAATAATACATTTCCCTTTATTAGATTTCCTTAAAATTCCTTTACATAGCAAACAAGCCTTAGACATTTCTATTATTCACCACCGAGACTCTATTTCATGAATAAAACCATCACCGAGACTATATTCCACAAAGAAATACTCAACCGATCTACATTTCATAAAAGAGCGCACTAATGAGCGAGATTCAGGCCACTAGCGAGATTAAACCATCAAATTCAAGCAAAAGACCCAAGTGTACCAGAGATACTGTGAACAAGCGAGACCAGCGAGACTTACTTGATCAGCCAGACTAGCGAGAGTAGCGACACCGATCGATACCCAACGTTATCGAGCGAGAGTTATGAGAGAAAAAGCCTCCAGCGACACCAGCGACACTCGTCTCGCTGCACACCTTTATACCTTCAATGTCGCTACTTTTCCAGAGATACCCATCTCCCACAGCTTTTATCTTCGCTTCTATTTTCACTTCTATATGTTATAAGTCGTATTTCTATCCCGAATTAGAACTTATTCCCTTCTACAAACTTCTAAAGAAATGTGTTTTCTAGCCTACCTCAAAATGTTAGAGCTTAACTTCTCTTCGTTCGACAGATATTCCCAACTTACTTTGCGCTGCTCCAGATCACTCGAGAAATCGTATCAGTCGCTTCCACCTAAATTTTAACATGTTTCTCTTCATATTCAGCTCAACCATCCTTCATAAGAGTTGTTAAGAATTGAGTTAGCTTACTAACCTTAAATTGGCAGCCCTAAACTTGATCTCTACAATTTGCTATTGTCCATATACCAGACCTTGCTCAAATTGCAAGACAGCAATTAAACCTTCTGTTCCAACTTCAATTACACCACGAAACCGACCAGAATTCTACACGAATTTGCCTTAGACTCCTTCTTCTACCTCTCTTTGTTGTTCAGCTAAAAAATGGAGTCGGTTGAAGCTTTTGAAAATGGAGAAAATAATCGAAAACTCAGCTTTCACACTTAAATGGGCTGCCGACTTACTTCCACTATTTTATTTTATTTTCAAATAAACAAAGTAACTCCTCTTCCTTCAATATATGCATGCAAACCCCTTGGCAGACTTGGACACCTAGCTTGGACGCATAGCATCATGCGTCAGTCCCATAGGCCCTTTTGAACGCATAGCTTCCAACGTATCCCCCTTACTAGCGTCAAGAAACGCATAGCCACTTGCCCAATGCACCAACCATCACCAATGCTCACCCTCAGGGACGCATGCCTCACCAAGCCAACACATCAACCCTCATGCTTGGGGCTCGGCTACCCAAAGTCTTCACCTAGCCCACCTTCTTGCTAGCCGCACACACAGCCCATACCAAAGGCTCTTGGCCATCTCTCTCTCAACCACCCGCCTACTTTGCTTGCCATCTTTCAAAGATAAAAGTAAAGCTTACAACATAGACAAGGAAGAAGCAGAGTTAATATCCATATTGATTACGTAAAATTTAACAGGGAAAATCAGGCCATTGACTCTAACTAGCATATTTTTAGCTATACCAATTGGCCTAACATGAGAATGATCAACTAATTACACTAAAATATCAGCTGGGTGTAGGATATGCAATTGAAAATCAGCATAAAGAGGAGCATGCATGATATTGATAACGGACCCTATGTCTAACATGGCATGCTCAAATTTTCTATTTCCTATCTGATAAGGAATAGAAAACGTACCTGGGTCATCCCGTTTAACAGGCAAGTTACTTGGAAGAACTACCTATTGTTGGACTTCATCTTCTTGTTTATTTTCGTCATTATTTTCCTCTCGACGGATTTCAACCCACACCTTTTTGCTCTTAGCAGCAGGCTTCTGAATTTCAAGAAATAGAGCAAACCTCACCTCTTCTTTACGTGATCCTTCTTGAGCAATAGTCAACCTGCTAAGGAAGAGAGCACAGGGAACATTAGTGGAAATATGTAAATTGAGAGGTGGATTGAATCTTACCCCACTTTTCCTTGGTGAGCTCGCAGCACTCAATATCTCCACAGGTTCACCTACAAGCTCCTCCGCGGGGGTTCATCGTGCAGCTCACAGAGATGGCACCCACGTTCTGCACGTTTGGCGTTGGCTGGGAAGGAAGCTTCCCTTGCTGAGTGTCCAGTCTGCTCATAGCATCAACTAGCTGGGAGATCTGGTAGGTCATTCTCTAAATATGGGAGGTGGTGATCTGGATAAACTGCTCTTGGGTGCACTGGATCTGAGCAGTGGAATCTGCCAGTTGCTTCACCATGTCTTCCAAGGGCATCCCCGAATTTCCATGGCCTTGGTTTGCCTGACCACCTCAATTGTTGTAGTTGTACATTCCCTCACCTTGCTGATTGCCAGCATAACTGACCTCAGCTGGCTCTTGCGGTTGCTGCTTGGCAGCAAAGACCTGCTTCACCTAAGAAGAAAATTCAGAAAGTTCAACTCTTATTTCACTTACCTCTTGAGAGGACGTGGAACTGTCAGGAGCTCGCGTCCCGAACTACTGTGCATTCTCCGTCATGGTGGAGATGAGTGCCCTAGTGTCACACTCCCTTCCAGGTTCCCTCCTAAACCAAGAGAAAGTGTGATGACAGCAGACATCGACTCTCTTACAGCATCCACTACTAACCTTAATCCTTGACCATCACCTAATAAGTAGATACACAATAATTGAACAACCAGGGTTAAGTTATCAAACAAACAACCATGCTACCTCTAAAAAATATACAATTACGTCAGTTTCTCAACAACTCCCTTAACCCTCTATATGTACAACACATGATTAAGTTCAAATATTTATAATTCTAAAAAATACTAAGCACTGCTGATGGGCCCAGACGAGTTTCTATGTAGGCTAAGCACCCCAAACTCGCTTCGCTACTTGGAAAATAGGAAAAAAAAAAACAAGGAAAAATATGAGCTGGGTTACCCAATGAGTGACTAGTTTTGTAAAACTTCCTTTAGCTTGGAAACTAATCATAGTGTAAACATTTTAACACAATGCGTATAAAACATCGGTTCAAGTCATATCCATGCAAAAGCATGCTTAAATACCCTTGTCAAATCATATATGTTCGTTTGAGAAAAAGATACACAGAAACCAGTTTACTTCAAAATCCTTTTCCTTAGTTGAGGCGGAGAGGAGCTCAACGCTACTCAACGTCGAAATATCCTTAGCTGGGGCGGAGTAATCTCAACACACGCAACGTCGAAAATCCTTAGCTGTGTGGAGTAATCTCAACACATCATCATCAAAAATCTCTCTATGTGCACATATGAATTATAATTCGGGCTACCCATATGCCTTCTCACCGTACTTCAGCATTGAGGTCCCATAACAAACCTTCACCAAGTTCCTCGGCGTTGGGGATTGTTAATCAACCCAGATGCCTTCTCTTGGTTCCTCGGTATAGCAAATCTGGGTTGCCCATATGCCTTCTCATCGTACTTCAGCATTGGGGTCCCAATTTCACAAACATTTTTAAAAAAACATATGACACTATATAAATTCACGAGTTTTTAACATTTCAAATCTTCACAATTCTATTTCCAAGCTTTAATGTTTTCCATAAAATCATATATTAACAAACAACATGCTTTTCATAAAACTCATTAAACAACTAGCATGCCTCAAATGATTTTCAATATAAAACACATATGCACGTTAAAACTCGTGAAAGCATAATCACATAATCATGTTTCAACATAACTTTCAATAATGGAACTTTGTTTAAGATCAACACGTTTTAAATACAAGTGTCACTCACAACTCGTCCTGGGCCTTTAGCGGGTTATACACCTTTCCTAGCTCTTCTCGGCCTGTAATAATGCATTTCCCTTCATTAGATTTCCTTACCATTCCCTTTAACATAACCAATAAGCTTTACACATTTACACTTAATCAATGGTTCACCACCGAGACCAAGTCCATCAAAGTAATCAATAATGAACAAGACTTAAGCAACTAGCGAAACTGAGATGCAAACGCAACCATACCAGCGATATCGTGAACTAGCAAGACCAGCGAGACTTACTTAATCAGCGAGACCAGTGATACCCAGCGAGAGTTATGAGACGCAAAGCCTCCAATGATACCAGCGACACTCATCTCGCTGCTCACGCTTAAACTTTCAGTGTCGCTGCGTTTCCAACGATACTTGTCTCCCACAGCTTCTGCCTTTTCTTCTATTCTCACTTTTATCTGTTAAAAGTTACATTTCTAGCCCAAATTAGAACTTCTTCCCTTCTTCAAACCTGTAAGAAAATGTGTTTTCTAGCTTACCACAAAATTTCAGAGCTTAACTTCTCTTTGTTCGACAGATATCCCCAAATTACTTCGTGCTGCTCCAAATCACTTGAAAAATCCGTATTAGTCACTTCCACCTAATATCTAACATGTTTCTCTTCAAATTCAGCTCAATCATCTTTTATAAGAATTGTTAAGAATTGAGTTATCTTACTGATCTCAAATTTTCAACCCTAAACTCAATCTCCATAACTTGCTATCCTCCAAATACCAGACCTTGCTCAGATTGCACGACAGCAACCAAACCTTCTGTTCCAGCTTCAATTACACCACGAAATTGACCAAAATTCTACACAAATTTGCCCTAGACACCTTCTTGTACCTCATCGCTCAGTTGAGAAATAGAATCGGTTGAAGCTTTTGAATATGCATAAAACGATCAGAAACTCAACTTTACAATCTTAAATGAGTTGCCGACTTACTTCCACTTTCATTTTTATTTTATCTAATTTAATTTTCCAATAAACAAAGTAACTCCATCATACGAACGCAACCTTCTTCGGCTTACTTTGGATGCTGGCTTGGACGCATAGCAAACTTCGATGCTAGCTTGGATGCATAGCACCATGCGTCCGTCCCATAAGCTCTCTTGAACGCATGCTTCTCCAATGCAACCTCCTACTATCATCAACCAACGCATGGTCACTTGCCCAGTGATCTCAACAAATGCATCAACCCTCATGCTTGGGCTCAGCTACCCAAGGTCTTCACCTATTTTCTAATCATAACCCATGCTCACTCTCATGGATGCATACCTCAACCCAGCCAACGCATTGCCACTTAAGCCAAAGGTTCTTGGTCATCTTTTTCTTAATCACCCGCCTAGTTTACTTGATATCTTCCAAAGAAGTACTGCTTACACCTAGCCTCTGTGGGAGTCTTGTTAACCAAGGCGCCACTACTAGCTGTGTCAATAGTACTCCTATCACTAGGGACAAGCCCTTTATAGAAGTACTGGATCAATAACGCATCTAAGGTCTGGTGGTTGGGAAAGATGGCACACAGGCATTTAAACTGCTCCCAATATTCAAAAAATGTCTCACCCGCCATCTGGGAAATCTCATAAGTTTCTTTCCTGATTCGCGCGGCACGCAATGCGAGAAAGAACTTCCCTAAGAATTGCCTCTGCATCTCCTTCCAAGTGGTTACAGAACCTGGAGGAAGGAAGTAAAGCCAATCCTTGGCATCTTCTTTTAGAGAGAAAGGGAAGGCTCTGAGATTGATCTTCTCCTCAGTTATGCCATGTGCTCCTCAGGTGCTTGTGGGGGTCCTCACCTGCACGTCCAGAAAACGAAGGGAGTAAGTGAATTTAGCCCAATTTTAATTCAAAATTACCTGTTGTAGCAGGGTAGGTAATGCATAGGGGCTGCTGATCAACGTTCAGGGCCGAAAGGTCCAGCAATATGCACTATTCTTGCTGCACCATTGGTGGCTCTTCTTCTTCTAAAACTTCTTCGAATGTGCCTCCTACATGAGTGTGTTCCACTGAAGCTCTTCATTCTGTAGCTTCCCTCTTGTGACGCCATTCCTCTCTATCGATGTCTGCAAAATACAACAAATTGTTTCGAACTTGGAAGGATCGAGTCATACAAAGGGTGAAAAACTAAAGAGCGACAAAGAATTGTAAACCCCACAAAAGTGAAATTTCTTGGCTCCCCAGCAACGGCGCCAATTTACCAGACGGAATTTGTCTCCCAATTCCGCACCAAATAAATTTTCCTAACTTTTCCCACAATAATAGCAGTAAGTTGGGTCCAACACAGGGAGCCCTCGAATTCCACAGTTAGAAAGTTTAAAATTCAAGGTAAACAAAGGGGAGTTTGGGAAATGGTTGATTGCAAGAAAAACTAAATTTCATAAAAATAAATTGCAGAAATTAAAAGGAGTTAAATTCAATTGAAGAAAAATCTAGCTTGGGTTATGCGGGATTTCCTTTGTTCGATGTTCTTTTTCATTGGTTCGTTATTACTAAATTCATCGAAGCTAGCACCTAATCAATTCAATTGGAAAGACTAGAATTGAATTGTCCTAGTTGAAAAGTTAGACTTAAGGCAAATTGATGAAAGGCATGCAAAATTTGACTAAACCTAATCGCATTAAGCTCAAAGGAAATTAGGCGGAACATTCAACTGGAAAGACCTAGATTGAATGTCCTATCGATTTAATCCTAGGTTGATTAGAACAATGTGCATCACCAATTAGATTTGTAAGCTAACCTAACTTATTGTTTCTTATGATTGACATACAACAAATTGTCACGAATTGTAATACAATCAAATGAACACCAACGTTATAATTTGCTTGTAATTCTTAAAAACTCCGAATTAAATCAAGCATACACTGAATCAAGTTCAGAACCTCAAAAGAACATCAATTACAAGGAAAATCCCTAATACCCAAGCTAGAAAACGTTACCTTAGCCAATGATAGACATAGCGATTATTGAGTTCACGTTCCTAGGTATGAAAAGAAGAAAAGAGGAGAGAATGGAGCAAAAAGTCATTTGGTGGGATCATCTTTAACCTAGAAACCAAAGGTTAAATTTAAAGCAATTGTCAAAGCGTTGCGGCGCTGATGCTAATCTGGCGGATGTTTGCTTCCGAAGCGTCGTGGCGCTTGCTGCGTTTCAGTAGCAAAAGCTCTCGGGAAGCGCTGTGGCTTTAGGGGTATTTTGGTCATTTTGGATTTCTATTTTCCGTTTGATGCCATGGAAATCCTTTTTGGTTCATTTTAGCCCGGTTTTGTTGCTAACACCCAGTTCTACCTGTTAAATGCTCGAAACCTACAAAATAACAAAACAGACACATTAAATAGCACAACAATCCCGAGTTAAGCTATGGAAGATAACACATTTTAGGTGCTACAACCGTAAAGGAACATCTCTACCTGGAACTATTCAATTAGTCATATTTTATCTAATTTTTTTTTTTGTTATAATAAAATAAGCATTTTTTTCAATTAAAGACTAGCTTTAATAAAATGAATTGGATAACGAAAACAATAAAATGTTTTCAAATGGATGTTGTAGGGTGCTAATAACTTCCTTACACTCAATGTGTCACACCCCTCCCAGATTACCTTCCATAACCTGAGAGGAGATATGAGGACAGCTAACATCACCCCTTTTGTGAGGTTCGTTATCCAACTATACCTGAATAACCTGATGTAACATGACTTACATAGCTGCCCATATCACTTATTCTAATAACATAGACATTAAGATCAGCCACGCCCATAAATTCAATAACATGAGAACGTATATTTACATAACCAGGTACTCCAAACTCGTTCACAAATACACTTAGATGTCATATATAATAACCAGTGTCACATCCCAACTACTAATTGGCTATGTCTACATGTCACATACACAAAGTTATTTGCACATACAGTGACCGAAATGCAAAGTATTTTCTGATAACTCGAAGCTTAAGTAGGGCAAGCTTGAGTAGGCTAAGCACCTGGAACTTTTTCGCTATCTAGGTGAGAAAGAAAACACGGAAAACATGAGCTGGATGCCCAGTGAGTGACATAGTATTTGAAACACAACTCGAGAACCAAATCATGCTCAATAATAAGGAAAACATAACTTTAGCATAAAACTCATGTTAAGCCTTGAAATAAAACATAAGCAGGGTCTTTTACGTAAATAAAGTTTACAAATTCATCAAACCTTCTTTTGCTTTAAAATTCCCTTAGTCGAGGCGAAGCAAGGCTCAACACACTCAACATAAAAAACAAACCTTAGTTGGGGCAGAGTAATCTCGACACACTCGACGTCGAAAATCTTAGTTGATGTGGAGTAATCTCAACACAACAGCGTCATCAAACACTATGTGCACATAGAACTATCTCGGGACGCCCAAGTACCTTCTACGAGTCCTTCAGTACTCGGTCCCTAGGAAACTCAAATGCCTTCTCAACGTCCTTCATGCCTTCTCAACGTCCCTTAGCATTGGGTTCGTTAGAAAACATTTTAGAAACATGTATGCTTTGCATAAACAGTTCATTGTAAAACATTTCATGGAAAACAGAGCATTTCTCCATAAATAGCATCTTATAAACATTCTTTTCAAAAACTGTAGAAAATAGATAAAACATGCCATAAAATCAAATATAACCATCCATCATGCTTATCATGTAATAAATCATCATAAAATCACATTTTATAAGAAAGTCTGGCTAAACATTTTAAATAGAATCGTTTATAGAGAAAGAACGGTGTCACTCCCAGGTCGGGCCTATTCCTCAAGGTCTATAAGCTTTTCCAACCTTAATAGGACCTGAAATATCAATTACGAGCCATTAGATCCTTTCCTTGAAGTCCTTACATTCATCACTTAACTACATTTCATCCACATTGTCCATATCAAGCCTAATTTCCACCATTTCTATCATTTTCACCCTTTTAGGGACATTTTTGCAAAATTCTCAAATTTTCCAAAAATGCTTAAAAATCAGCTTAAAATTCATATATTTCCATTTTTAGGTCAATAATTCAAGAAAATAAATATTTGTGTCCAAAAATGTCCAAAATTACCCAAAATGGTCGTAGGCAACCTTGGTGGGTAGCAGCTGGGCGAGGGGGTGGCCGCTAGGCACTGGGCGTGGGCGTGGGCGTGGGCGTGGCAGCTCTGACAGCCTCTTCGGTCAGTAGTGTTCTATTTCCAACCCGATTTTTCAAAGCTCCAAAACACCATTTCCTTTCAAATAAAAATTATGGGACTCAAGTTTGACCTGTTAATAGTTACCAAGAAAATTCAGCTCCAAAAACCTTCCCGAGCACCCTTGAAAAATTCCTCAAAGCTAACTTGTCTGATTTGCTTAGTTTCTACGACAACCTTCAGTATTTTGACGATTTCTCAAGCTTCTCGACCTCAAATCACTTCAGCAGCCCTAGGTCATCTTTCTAACTCCTAGAGCTTCCTCTAGTCCAAAAATGGTGAAAATAGCATGAGGGAATCGAGAGAATCATCGGGTTGATTAAGCTGCTTGCTTAGAGTTTGAGCTACTGCCTAGACCAACCAATCAGCTTTAGCCACACACCAGCTTCCTTCAACGTGTTTCCTTTTCATTTCTCCTTATTTTAAACATTCAAATTAAATATAATTTCCATTGAAATAATTATATTAATTTAATTTAATATTTATTTCCTAATTTTACATTTTTCCCAAATAATTTCTAAATAATTTCCAAATTTTCACCTTTTGACTTAAGCTTGCCTTCATGTTCCACAAAAATTTCCTACAACACCATTAACTTCATCCCTTTTATTCCTTAGCAAAGGTTAATGAAAAAAGAAGAATACCAAATTATAATTACTTAAAGTGCACTAGAATTCCACATGCTTTCCTACTCATTCAAGCCAACCCTAGCCAAACTTTTAACCATGACTTTTATCTTTTGCTAAAGCTAAGGAAAATAGAGGTTAGGGCTTACAATTCATTACCCCCTTTTTGAGAATTTCGTCCTCGAAATTCAGGTGAGAACATCCAGAGAAAAGATGAGGATATTTGACCTTCATTTAGTCTTCACTTTCCCATGTAGCTTCTTCCACTTTGTGATTCCTCCATAAAACTTTACCAAGTGGTATAGTCTTTGACCTTAACACTTGCTCTTTTCAATCAAGGATTTGCATAGGCTTCTCTTCATAAGACAAGTCTTCATTTAGCTGAGCCTCCCAAGCATGTGTGGGATCTGGAATATACTTCCTCAGTAGAGAAACATGAAATACATCATGTATTTTTGATAACTCCATAGGTAACGTCAATCGATAAGTTGACGATCCTATGCATTCCAAAATCTCATAAGGCCCAATATACCTTAGACTCAACTTTCCTTTTTTTCCAAATCTCAATCCTCCTTTCCGTGGTGATAACTTTTGGAAAACTTTATACCAACTTCAAATTTTAAATCCCTTCACCTCTTATCAGCATAGCTTTTCTGTCGATCCTATGCAATCTTCAACTTTTCTCTTATAAGCTTAACATTTTCCGATGTGGTTTGTACCATTTCCAGTCCCATCAACTTCCGTTCTCCCACTTCACCCCAACACAAAGGGGTTCTACGTCGTCTACCATATAGTGCCTCATAAGGTTCCATCCTAATACTAGAATGGTAACTGTTATTATAGGCAAATTCCATTAATGATAGATGGATGTCCCAGCTTCCCTTAAATTGTAGTACACAAGCACGTTACATATCCTCAAAGGTCTGAATAGTTCTTTCTGATTGTCCATCAGTTTGAGAATGGAAAGCTATATTAAATCTAACTTGGTTCCCAATGCTTGTTGTAGACTTGGCCAAAACTTAGATGTGAACCTTGGATCCCTATCTGAAATGATAGACACGGAGCTCCATATTGGCTTACTATTCTGTCAACATATAGCTTGGCCAACTTATCTAGGGTGAAAGTCACTTTTACTGGTAGAAAACATGCAGTCTTGGGAAATCTGTCAACAATTACCCATATTCCATCATAACCACTCGGGGTTTTAGGAAGACCACACAAGAAATCCATAGTAATATGCTCCCACTTCCATTCAGGCACGGGGAGTGGGTTCAAAAGTCCTCTTGGTCTTTGTCTCTCTGGCTTAACTTATTGACAAATCAAACATCTAGCCACACATTCTGCAATTTTCCGTTTCATTCTTGGCCACCAATAATACTCTTTCAAAGTTCTATACATCTTTGTGCTTCTTGGATGCATTGCATATGCTAAATTATGAGCTTCCTCCAGAGTAACACTTTTCAATGTTAAATCATTAGGAACACATAACCTTCCCTGTAAGTAAGGCTCCATCACTCCTTATATCATAATCTGTTCTCTGCTTAAGATTCACCTCCTTTGCTATTTTCCTGAGTATGGAGTCTTCCATTTGGCCTTTAACAATCTCATCCACCAAAGTGGGTCTCACCTGAAAGTGTGCAAATAAACCTCTTGATTTGTCCATTGAAAATAATGCATTCAAGCTTTTTAGCTCCTTTACTAGCTCCGCACCAATAGCATTAATTGAAGTCTTAGCTTGTCTTGACTTCCTACTTAACGCATTAGCTACAACATTAGCCTTCCCAGGGTGGTATTCTATCATACAATCGTCGTCTTTGATCAACTCCACCCATCTGCTCTGTCTTAAGTTCAATTCCTTCTGATAAAAAATGTATCTCAAGCTTTCATGATCAGTTAAGATATGACATTTCTCTCCATATAAATAATGTCTCCAAATCTTTAAGGCCAACACAACAGTTGCCAATTCTAGGTCGAGTGTGGGGTAGTTGCTTTTGTGCTTCTTTAACTGTCTTGACGCATATGCAACTACCTTTCTGCCCTGCATAAGCATACAACCTAAACCTTGTCTTGATGCATCGCAATAAATCTCAAATTCCACACCAGGAGTAGGCAAAGTCAATATTGGTGCTGTTACAAGTCTTTTCTTTAACTCTTGGAAACTCCGTTCACATTTATCAGTCCATTCAAACTTGGCATTTTTCTTGGTTAGACTCCTTAGTGGAAGTGCTATTTTTGAGAGTCCTTCCATTAATCGGCGATAATAACTTGCCAAGCCTAGGAAACTATGAACTTCTGTCACGGTAGTGGGTCGGTCCCACTTAACTATAGCCTCAGTCTTTTGTGGATCCACGCTTACTCCTTCAACTGATATTACGTGATCCAGAAATACAACACGATTAAGCCAGAATTCACACTTACTGAACTTAGCATATAGCCTTGGTCACGCAACGTCTGTAATACTATTCTGAGATGTTCAACATGCTTCTCTTTAGTTTTAGAGTACACCAGTATATCATCAATAAATACTATAACAAACTGATCAAGGTACAGGTGGAATACTCGCTTCATGAGATCCATGAATACAACTGGAGCATTAGTTAACCCAAAAGGCATCACAAGAAACTCATAATGCCCATAACTTGTCTTGAACGTCGTCTTAGGGATGTCAGGTTCCATAATCTTCACCTGATGGTACCCTGATCGCAAATCAATCTTAGAAAATACTGAAGCACCTTTGAGTTGATCAAACAGGTCATCGATACGAGGCAATGGGTACTTATTACGTATTGTTACATTTTTTAGCTGATGGTAATCAATACATAACCTAAGTGTGCCATCTTTCTTCTTTACAAACAATACGGGTGCTCCCCATGGTGACACGTTGGGTCGTATATACCCTTTGTCAATCAACTCGTGCAACTGAACTTTCAATTCTTTCAACTCCTTTGGAGCCATCCTGTATGGAGCTTGTGAAATTGGTGCAGTCCTTGGATTTAGATCAATAGAAAACTCTACCTCCCTATCAGGCGGTAAACCTAATAGTTCTTCAGGGAACACATCCAGGAACTCACATACCACAGGAATATCCTATGGCCTCAGTTTACTGACCTGCGTATCCATAACATGTGCAAGGTATGCTGTACAACCCTTGCTTAACAATTTCCTGGCTTTAACGGCAGATATCATACAAGTAGGGAGAATTTTTCTATCTCCCCTAAAAATAACTTCGGTTCCTTCGAACCCTTTAAACACTACCTCCTTTTGAAAACAATCCATGGTGGCTCGATATTTAGACAAGAAATCCATTTCCAATATAACATCAAACTCTTGGATATCGAAGGGAATCAAATCTACTGCCATGGTTACACCATCAATTTCAACCACATAATTCTTATACACATTACTAGCCACAAACACATCGCCAACAAGGGTATAAATAAACAAATCGTCAGACAAATGTTCTAGCTTACTATCAATATTCACAGAAAACATGCTAGCAACAAAAGAATGAGTAACTCCAGGATCTCATAAAACATGGGCAGAAATGTGACAAATAGGAAGTGTAAAGGTAACAACATCAAGAGCATCATTAGCTTCTTGCTAGGTCATGGCAAAGACCTTCCCTTGCTGTCTTGGTCGTCCTGCAAATCCTTTCTGCCTCGATCCACTGGTTCCCTCACCACCAATTCCAGCAGGTTTTTGTGGCTGACTAACCAGGTGAGAAGCAGTTCTCTGTTCAGATTTAACTTCCTGCATTAACTAGGGGCATTCTCGTCTAAAATGACCAATTTGTCCACAGTTATAGCATTCATTAGTTCGATCCCTGCACTGTCCCCAATGATACTTTCCACAAGTGGGACATAACAATTTCCTCACCGAACTAGCTATGGACTCACCAGGTTATCCACCTCAGGAACCTCCTATTAACTGTACTGGACCACTGAAACTTCTTGGTCTTTGCCCCTGCATACCTTTTACGGTACTAGCCTTAGAAATAGCCTGTTCACTTGATCTAGCTTTAAAATTTCCTTTACTAGACATGCCTGGCACAAATCTTCCACCAGACTATCCCTGTGCAACACTAGAGGAGCGGATTGCACGTCCACTTCTACATGATTCACCTTCCGTCTTCCTTTCCACTAGACTTCTTTCAACTTGCATAGCTGCCTCTACCAGCTTGGAAAAATCCGTCCATTCTAAACTGGCGTTCACAGGAGTACGGATTTCCTCCTGTAAGCCTTCCTCAAACCTTTTACACCTATCAATCTCATCAACAACAATTGCAGTGGCATACTTAGACAGCTCAGTATATTTCTTCTCGTACTCTGCCACTGACATTGATCCCTGTACCAGTTTAAGAAACTCATTCCGTTTGGCATCATGGAATGCTCTTAGATACTATTTATCTTGAAATGCTTTCTTCAACTCATTCCAACTTATTTCTTCTATTTCTCCCTTCCTGCTTTCTATAACTCTCCACCAATCTTCCGCCCCATTCTAGAGCATAAACACTGCCAATTTTACCTTTCTGTCATTGGGGCACCTCATCACATGATAACAATTTTCAACTAGATTCAACCATGCCTCTGCCTCAGTAGGATCTACGGTGCCTTCAAAGATGGTAGCACCTAAAGCTTTCGATCTTTCAATACCATATTTCTTTTCAGGGTTTGACTACACCGATCCAATACCTGCAAGCCAACCTTTCTGCAATTCTAGTGAATACCTGGTCCTCAACAGTGACCCCAACTTGAGGATGACTAGATTCACCTTCAGGCATATCTCCACGACTCCCAGTAGCTTCAGGAGTTTCGGCTGCTGCTTGCCTACCTTGCCTGCTTCGATGTGGCATGTTTCGTATATTATGACATAACATTATTAACTGATAGAAAAATACATGTTCCTACATTACAATGCATGATTCTGTTCCCAAAACTCTTTTGCTCTGATACCAACTTGTCACACCCCCTCTAAGATTACCCTCCATAACCTGAGAGGAGATGTGAGGACAACTAACATCACTTCTTTTGTGACGCTGTCCAACTGTTGCTGAATAACCTGTTATAACATGACTTACATAACTGCCGATATCACTTATTCTAATAACATAGACATTAAGCTCAGCCACGCCCATAAATTCAATAACATGAGAACTTATATTTACATAACTAGGTACTCCAAACTCGTTCACAAATACACTTAGATATCATATACAATAACCAGTCTCACATCCTAACTACTAGCTAGCTATGTCTACATATCACATACACAAAGTTATTTACACATACACCGACCGAAATGCAAAGTATTTTCTGATAACTCAAAGCTTAAGCAGGGCAAGCTTGAGTAGGCTAAGCACCGGGAACTTCTTCGCTACGTGGGTGAGAAAGAAAACATGGAAAACATGAGTTAGATGCCCAGTGAGTGACATAGTATTTTGAACACAACTCGAGAACCAAATGATGCTCAATAATAGGGAAAACATAATTTTAGCATAAAACTCATGTTAAGCCTTGAAATAAACCATAAGCCAGGTCTTTTACGTAAATACAATTTACAAACTCATCAAACCTTCTTTTGCTTTAAAATTCCCTTAGTCGAGGGGGAGCAAGGCTCAAAACACTCAACGTCAAAAACAAACCTTAGTTGGGGCGGAGTAATCTCGACACACCCAACATCGAAAACCTTAGCTGATATGGAGTAATCTCAACACAATGTCATCAAACACTATGTGCACATAGAACTATCTCGGGATACCCAAGTACCTTCTATGAGTTCGTCAGTACTGGGTCCCTAGGAAACTCAAATGCCTTCTCAACGCCCTTCAGCACTGAGCTCCTTTAAGTCACAAGGTTGCCCACATGCCTTCTCAACACCCCTCAGCATTGGGTCCCTTAGAAACCATTTTAGAAACAGGTATGTTTTGCATAAACAGTTTAGTGTAAAACATTTCATGGAAAACAAAGCATTCTCAATAAATAAGCATCTTATAAACATGCTTTTCAAAAACTTGTAGAAAACAGATAAAACATGCCATAAAATCAAATATAACCAGCCATCATGCTTATCATGTAATAAATCATAATAAAGTCACATTTTATAAGAAAGTCTGGCTAAACATTTTAAATAAAATCATTCACAGAGAAGAAACGGTGTCACTCACAGCTCGGCCCTGTTCCTCAGGGTCTATAGGCTTTTTTAACTTCAATATGACCTGAAATATCAATTACAAGGCATTAGATCCTTTCCTTGAAGTCCTTACATTCATCACTTAACTACATTTCATCCACATTGTCCACATGAAGCCTAATTTCCACACTTTCTATCATTTTAACCCTTTTAGGGACATTTTTGCAAAATTCTCAGAATTTCCAAAAATGCTTAAAAATCAAATTAAAGTTCATATTTTTTCCATTTTTAGGTCAATAATTCATGAAAATATCAATTTGGGTCCAAATATGTCTAAAATTACCCAAAATGATCGTAGTCAACCTTGGTGGGCAGCAGCTGGGTGAGGGAGTGGGCGCTGAGTGCTAGGCGTGGGCGTGGGCGTGGGTGTGGCAGCTTTGGCAGCCTCTTCGGCCAGTAGTGTCCTGTTTCCAACCCGATTTTTAGAGCTCTAAAACACCATTTCCTTTCAAATAAAAATTATTTGACTCAATTTTAACCTCTTAACTAGCTTACCAAGAACATTCAACTCCAAAAACCTTCCCGAACACCCTTGAAAAATTCCTCAGAGCTAACTCGTCTGATTTGCTCGATTTCTGTTACAACCTTCAAAATTTTGATGCTTTCTCAAGCTTCCCGACCTCAAATTACTTCGGCAGTCCTAGGTCATTCTCCTAACTCACAGAGCTTCCTCTGGTCCAAAAATGGTGAAAATAGCACATGGGAATCGGGAGAACCATTAGGTTAATTAAGTTGCTTGCTTAGAGTTTGAGCTGCTGCTAAGACCAACCAATCAACTTTAGCCACACACCAGCTTGCTTCAACGTGTTTCCTCTTCATTTCTCCTTATCCTTGACATCCAAATTAAATATAATTTCCATTTAAATAATTATTTTTATTTAATTTTATATTTATTTCCTAATTTTACATTCTTCCCAAATGATTTCCAAAAAATTTCCAAATTTTGACATTTTGACTTAAGCTTCCGTTCATGTTCCACAAACATTTCCTAAGTCCAGCTGTCCTCCTTGTACTACAACACCATTAACTCCATCCCTTTTATTCCTTAGCAAAGGTTAATGGAAAAAGAAGAATACCAAATCATAATTACTTAAAGTGCACTAGAATTCCACATGCTTTCCTACTCATTCAAGCCAACCCTAGCCAAACTTTTAACCATGAGTTTTATCTTTTGCTAAAGCTAAGGAAAATAGAGGTTAGGGCTTACACAACAACCCCCAAACCTAACTCTGAAAAAGTAGACCACATTTTTTCCTTTTAAAATGAGTGACCAATCATACCCATAATGATTGGTGGCGACTCCAAACCTTTCACCTCAAAAGAGACTCCTAGGGAAGGACGTTGGTCACTCCGCATTGCGATGACATTGCGACAATATATATAAAGAATCACGATGGCACTACGATGTTGAAGGGTAGCGTCGCAACACCAGGCCCTCAATTGCCCTTTGCTTTTAATGCAATGCTGCATCTGATAGCATTGGTTGCGATGCTGTAAGGCCGCCCTAGCCCAATGATGCCTCTTGGGATATTGCGCCGACCTAACGCGGCACTTGCGCTAGCTCTATGGGAGTATTTTTATCTTTTTGTGTTTTTTGAAGTCTCGGGTGTTTTATATCACTCCTAATAGCTCCAAACCAACCCTACATGGTTGAATGCTCTCAAATGTATGTTTTGCTCGAGTTCCTACAAACATAGATAATTAAGAACATTAAACATAACAATCAAATGGGATTAGAGACATAAAATTAGCAATTTAACAAGTGCTAACATATTTTATTTAGAATTAAACATAAATGATTATGGAGAACATCTTGACGAGTCTTTATTTCCTTGCGCTTCATTTCCATGAAGTTGAATCTCCATCTCCACGAGGACGAATCTCTTTACCAAGGGTTTTCTTTGCTATGACTTTAAGTAGGAACTAAAGCTTGTGAGAGCCTCTTGAAAGATAAGGGATTTTAAGAGAAATTAACAAATAACCCTTCTATGTGAATTTTGGGAATTATGCAGTTATCAAATCAACATCAATCTTCCTTCACCTAATAAAGGTCTTATTTATAGTGACCTAGATTGCGCAACTCTAATAATATATTTATATTTGAATGTATTATATTAAAATGAAAAATTATTTTAAATGATAAAATTGCTGAAAATATTTACAAATAATAGCAAAATTTCACTATCTATTTGTGATAGATCATAATAGACTGTGATAGACTACTATCTGTGTCAATGTGTTATGATTGACATAGATAATAGTCTATCATGGTCTATCACAATCTATCATAGATAGATGATGAAATTTTGCTATATTTGTAAATTCTTAAAATCTCAGAATGCGTTAGGAGAAATGTAAGATTGATTGAAGTTCTTTAGCCAGAAGATATGCTGGAGGACGAACATTTTTCTAAATTTGGGGGTGTCATAACTTGTAGAAATATGAGTTATTATAAGCTTCCTTTTAGAACAATAGAGGACAAATTAGAAAATCATGCAGTAGTTATGAGTTAAATTCAATAATAAATACTCCTTTGTGTTTTACTCCTTTTCAATTGATGAAGATAAATATTTGAAGTAAATAATATCTAAAATGCATGATGTAATGCAGGAAAGCAAAGTGTTATATTGGCACAATCTGATCAAGAAATGCAGAGCAGTTGAAAATCAGATGCGGAGATATCATCTGGAGATTAATGTTCTCAATCTGCGGCAAGAGTAACGTATACAAATTTGGCCGAGAATCACACAATCAAGCAAGAATGACGCAAGGCGTTAGATTAGCCCATAATGATGCAATCTGCTATCGTTACAACTCATCTTCTATAAAAGGGCAGATTCAAAAGCTAAGAAGGTTGTTGAATTTCCTGGAGGATTCTTGAGTGACAGTAAAGTTCTTTTCAGAAGACAACTGTAGACAAACAACTCGAGAGAGAATTCTTCTTTCCGACCACCCACTTCACTGCGACAATCATCACGCAAGCATTGTTGGTGGATTCAAGATATTGAACATCCACCATTTCTTTCATGTTTTCTATCCCTTTCTTTACTTTCTTGTGTTTTCTCATTGTAACAAGGCATTGTACTCTTTGAGACACTTGATTTCATTCATTAATCTAAACATCTTTCATGTTTATCAGTTTCTTATCCCTTATCGCTTATTTGTTATCAGTCATGAGTAGCTAAACTTCTTGAGGCTCGGGGGTTGAGTTATTGACTATTTAAGAATCAGCAAGTGAACTGTATCATCTTGCTAAATGTGTTTGTGTAAGGACTGACTTGCAATACCAAGTGTTGGGAGAGCTATGCGTTTGAGGTTATGGTTTTATGCGTCGTCAGAAGGAGAATAGCCGAGAAGAAGCCAAGAAGGGGGTGAAATTTCGGTTAAGTATTTGGCTAAGACCATGCGTTGATGAATGAAGTGAAAGTTGAAATATCTTGAGAATAATGCGTTGTTGAGTAAGTCGCGAAGGGCTGTGAGTTGAAGTAGTCGTCGCATCGAAGAATAAATCATCATTGTCGGGGGAAGAAACACACTTAGAGCATGCGTTGAAGTCACTATGCGTTGAAGGCAGCCATGCTTTGAAGTTACTCTGCGTCCAAGACAGAATAATCTTGACGCAATGAAGCTAGTGGTGTGAGACTATGTGTATGCATCGGAGGTAGAAGGCGCTGAGAAAAACTATGCGCTGAGAATGGTTAATTGCTGAAGGCGCTAAAGGAGAATTCAGACATGAGTGCCCTGCGTCGAGGAGAAGATCAGCGCCAGCCTACGGATGAGTAAGTCGGCATTATCATCTCAGTACTTGTGATGCATAAGTCGACAGTATATATAGGTGAGTTTAATCATTTTCAGACATTTCAAGAACTTAAGTCGGTCCCATCTTTCAGAGAAACCACAAAGGAAAGTAGAGGAAGGTGTTCTTATAGTTTCAAGCGAAATTCCACTCGTTTTGGTGCCAAAATGAGAACTGAAACAGAAGTTTGATTTGCAGACGCACAAATTGAACAGTGGTCGATGTTTAGAGTAGAACGACTCGAGGAAGCCGAGTTTAAAGCTGAAATTTGGAGGTTAGTAAGTTAACACAATTTCTAACAAGTCTTATGAAGGATGGTTAGGCTGAAAGTGAAGTTAATCACATGAATCCTTAGGTAAAAGAAGCAGCTACATTACTGCTATGTAATCTGGAGCAACGCGGAGTGATTTCAGCATAACCAAAGAACAATAAAGAGTTAGGCCTTGAAATTTTGAGGTAAGCTGTGGAACGCAATTCTTTACAAGTTTGTAGAAGGGAAGAAGTCTTAATATGAACTGGAAATGCGTTTTTAACAAGGCTTAAGCAAAGAGATCCAAGCTGTAGCAGTTAGCTCTGTCAAGAGAAAGATAAAGTTCAAACATTGGATTATCAGCAAGAATGAGCTATATACAAAGTGTTCTCTGAATTGGAGTTCAACAGAAGGGTAAGGAGCGGCTAGTAGTAATAGCCTTAGTGCTTAAAGCTTGAGAATGAACTAATGATAGCTGAATCGCATGCCGAGCTCTAAATATTAAGAATATGATGAGTTGTTGCTTATGTTTCATGAATGGAAAAGAAGTATAACAAGAGAAAGTTGTTATTTCAGGCCAAGAGGAGATAGGGAAGACGTATAATCCCCTCAAAGCCTAGAAAGAGTTGTGAGTGACACTTTTCTTACCCTAAAGCAATCTTTGTTATATATGTTAGTTCGGTTTTCCAATGGAATACGATTTTGTGATCAAATGATTTATAAAGCATACTTTATGTTCTTAAAGTTATTGAAAAGTATGTTTATGGAATGTTATTGATGAAATATAGTTGCCCTGAGTTCTTATAAATGATTGCATACGATTTGTTTGTATAAAGTGTTACTTCTTAAAAGAAAAACGTTTAAGAGGAGGCTCAGTGCTGATGGACTTGAGAAGGCACGTGAGTTTCCCCGGGACCCAGTACTGAGGGACATGAGAAGGTACTTGGGCAACCCACCATGTTCCTATGTGCACATAGTGGTTATATGCTGGTGCGTTGAGTCTTGCTTCGCATCGAGCCTTATATGTTTCGACGTTGGGGTGTTGAGTTTTGCTCCACTTCAACTAAGGGAAAAATATTGCACTTCAACTGTTTTCTTATGATTTGTTGAAAATCCTGTATGAATTAATAAGGGCAATGAAGTTCGTTTTAACTAATGTATTTGGAAGCAATTGCATGTTTTATGTTGATGTTGAACTCAGTTTTACCACTGATGATTTCCGAACAAAATGGTTTGTTAAAATGGTCACTCACTGGGCCTTTAGCTCATGTTTTCAATGTTTTCTTTCCCCTCCAGGTAGCAAGGACGTTCCAGGTGCTTTGCCTACTCCAACTCGCCCTGCTTAATCTTCGAGATTCAGAAAAACCTGACTTGTGGAAGTGTTTTTGTATGTTAAACCTCTATTAGATGGCATGTAGATATACGTGTATAATTGTAAGAGATTGAACCATGGATTGTAATAGAACATATGAATGAGTTGAAGAAGTGGTTTGGCTTGGTTATACTTTCCTATATGTGATATTTAAATGTCTTAGAATGTGAAATTTATTGTGAATAGTTCAGGATGTGAGTGAAGGGATGGATGGTATGCGTCACAAAAGGGGTGATGTATACTATCCTCACGTCCCCTTACAGGTTAAGTAGGTGAACTTGGGAGGGTGTGTGACAGTTTGTATCTATTGCTTATTTCTATCGAGCTAATTGAGATAAGTAGTAATAATCAACTACTTGAGAAAGTAAGTGATTGTGGAAATCATTAAGCAAGACTAAAAAGTATTTCTAGACATAGAAACAACCTAAGAATTCAATAATACTTTGGCATTCGTCATAGAAATATGAGCATGTAATCTATCAACCGAAAGGTGTAGGTTAAGAGTTAAGAATATGAAACAGTTCATTCAACGTTTCTGACTATAGGCAATAACAAAACCCCAACCCTATTTTTCCCATTTATATTTACACCTTTGCTGATCTTTGCTGCAACACATCATTTCACAATTTTACCAACTTTAGTTTATCCTTTTTTCTTAATTAAACGCATCAAAACTTTTACTATTTTCTTGTTACACATATAGCTGCAACAATTAAAAGAATTTAAAATCTATATAAGTCTCTGCGTTCGACCTGAGACTCACCGAGAAACCTAATTGATACTTATACTTGGGTTGCAATTAGGAAGACTTGACTAAATAGTAACACATGATGTATCACAAGAAACTCATAATGTCCATACCTCATCCTAAATGTTATTTTTGCAATATCTAATTCCCTAATCTTCAATTGATGGTACCTTAAACGCAAATCTATCTTAGTGAATACTAAAGCAACCCTAAGCTAATCAAACAGGTCATTAATACGAGGTTACAGATACTTATTACGTATTGTTACCTTATTTAGCTATCAGTAATCAATACTTAATTTAAGTGTACCGTCTTTCTTCTTTACAAACAATACTGGTGCTCCACACAGTGACACATTAGGTCGTATGTACCCCTTATGAATCAACTCCTGCAACTAGGTTTTCAACTCTTTCAATTCCTTTGGGGACATTTTGTATGGAGGTTGTGAAAAAGGTGTCGTCCCTGGAATCAAATCAATAGAGAACTCCACTTCTTTATTAGGCGGTAAACCTGATAGTTCTCCAGGAAACACATCTAGGAACTCATGTACTATAGGAATATCTTTTGGCTTCAGCTTATTAACCTGTGTGTCAAAAACATGTGCAAAGTATGCTGTATAACCCTTACTCAATAATTTCCTAGCTTTGACAGCATATATCATGCAAGTGGGAAGAATTTTCCTATCTCCTCTAAAGACAACTTTAGCCCCTTTCAGTTCTTTAAATACAACTTCCTTTTGAAAATAATTCATGGAAGCATGATATTTAGACAAACAATTCATTCCTAAAATAATATCAAATTCCTAGAGTTCTAGAGGAATCAAATCTGCTATCATGGCCCATCAATTTCAACTGCATAGTTTATATACATGTTGCTAACTACTAAGACATTTCCAACAGGAGTAGCAATATACAATTCTTCGTACGATGGCTCTCAATCAATATTCATAGTAAGCATGCTAGCAACAAAAGAATGAGTAGCTCCAGGATCTAACAATACATGTGTAGGGCTGTTACAAATAAAAAATGTACCAGTAATGACTTCTGAAGCTTCCTCAGCTGCTTGCTGCGTCATGGAAAAGAACTTCCTTAGCTTTCATGGTCGTCTAGCATGTCTTTTCTTTCTCGTTCCATTGGTTCCTTCGCCACCAGCTACAACAGGTCTTGGTGGCTGACTCACTATTTGAGAAACTGTTCTTTGCTCAACCCTATCCTCTTGCATCAATTGATTCACGTCTAAAATGTCCAGCCTGTCCACAGTTGTATACATTGGTTCCACTCATACATTGTCCCCAATGATACTTTTCACATGTGGGACATAACGGTTACCTTGCTGAACTGGCTATGGACTCACCAGGTTGTCAACCTCGTGAACCCCCTACTGATCCTGCTGGACTACTTTAACTCCTTGGTCTTTTCCTCTGCATATTACCTCCCATACTGGCCTTAAAGGTAGCCTGTCCACTAGATCGGGGTTTAAAACTACCTTTGCTTGTCACGCCTGGCACAAATCTCTTGCTATTGCCTCTGCTGACTGTTCCTGAATAGCACTAGAGGGATGGGTTGCTAGTCCACCTCTAACAAATTCTCTTTCCTGCCTTCTTTCAACACGCATAGTTGCCTCTACTAGCTTGAAGAAATTTGTCCACTCCGCACTAGCAGTCATGGAAGTATGAATTTCCTCCCGTAAGCCTTCCTCAAACCTCTTACATCAATCAGCTTCACCGGCAACAATAGTAGTGGCCACTGACATTGATCCTTGCACTAACCTTAGAAACTCATTTCGTTTAGCATCACAAAATGCCTTTGGAAATACTTATCCTTGAACGCCTTCTTGAACTCGTCCCAGTTCATCATATCTGCTCCTCCCTTTCTGCTTTCCACAACTTCCACCAATATTTTGCCCCTTTCTGGAGCAGAAACACCACCAACTCAACCTTCCAATCGTCAGGGCATCTCATAACACGATAACATTTTTCAAGCAAATTTCAGCCATGCCTTTGCATCAACAGGATATGTGGTGCCTTTAAAAGTGGTTGCACCCAAGGGCTTCAACCTCTCAATTCCATACTTTTTTTTAGGGTCAGACTGCAGCTAACCTTTCAGCAATCTTGGTGAAAGTTTGCCCTTCCACATTAACATTTGCCTGAAGATGACTTGACTCATCCTTTGACGTCTCTTCTTGTCTCCCTGTAGGTCCTAGAGTTCCAGTCATAGCTTGCCTACCTCGTTTGCTTCGTTGTGGCATGATTCCTATATTATGTCATAACATCATTATATATCAAAAATACATGCTCCTAAGCTACTATGCATGACCCTATTCCCAACACTCTTGCTCTAATACCAACTTGTCACATCCCCTCCCAGATTACCCTTTTAAACCTGGAAGAAGGTGTGACGACAACAAATTTCATCCCTTTTGTGAGGTTTACCATCCATCCATACTTGTCTCACCTGTTGGAAACATCATTTTACAAGCCGCCCACAGTATGTTTTCCTAAGACAATAAACATTCAGACCCACCATTCAAATAATTACAAGACCATGAAGATAAATATTTAAATCAGTTGAGACTTTAACATCAACTATAGCAGAACTTAGATGACATACACAAAGTATACTCTCTCTCTTTCAAACTAAACTTAGCTAACTATGTTTACATGCCACTTAATGCAACATCATTTACACCTACAAACTCAGAAGAGAGGTGTTGTTGATTTTCTTAAGTCTTGAACAGGATGAGGTTTGAGTAGGCTAAGCTCCAAGAACTCTTTCGCTACCTGGGTGGGAAGGAAAACAAGGAAAACGTGAGTTGGAAACCTAGTGAGTGACATAATATGGAAAACATAAACTTTAGTACAAAACCATGCTTAGCATTCGAAAAGACATAAGCTATGCATTTTATTAAATCAAGTTTCTAAAATCATCAAACATTGCTTTTAAAATCAAAATTCCCTTAGTTGAGGTGGAACAAGCTGAACACACTCAATGTCAAAAACAAACATTAGTTGGGGTGGAGTAATCACAACACATCCAACGTCGAATGACTGTAGCTAATGTGGAGTAATCTCAACACAACAACTTCAACACTCACTATGTGCAGATAGGAAACTATCTCAGCTGCCCAAGTATCTTCTCCATGTCCTTCAGTATTAGGTCCTTAGGATACTCAGATACCTTCTCAACGTCTTCTAGCATTGAGTTCCTCTATTATCTCAAGGTTGCTCATATGCGTTCTCAACGTCCTTCAGTATTGGGACCCTTAGAAAATATTTTAAGAAAACATGTATGCTTTGAACAAACAGTTCATCATAAAACATTTCATAGAAAAACCAAAACATTTCTCAATACCTAGCATCATTTTAACATGCTTCTTTAAACATGAGAAAACAGATAAAACATGTTCTTCATGCAATAAAATCAAGTATTAAACAGCAAACCATGTTCAACGTTTAGCAAAACATCAAGAGATCACATTTCATAAGAAAGCATGGCTAGAAATTATAAATGAAATCTTCTAAAAGAAAACAAATGTCACTCATGGTTCGGGCTTGATCCTTGAGACTTATAAACTTTTTCAACCTCAATTTGACCTGAAACATCAATTAAAAGACATTAAGTCATCTCCTTGAAGTTCCCACAATCTTCTTTTAGCAAAACTCTATCCACATTGTCCATATCAAGCTTAATCTCCACCTATTTCATTATATTTGTCCCTTTTGGGACCTTTTTGCAAAATTTCTCAAAATTTTCTAAAATACCCAAAAATTAGCTTAAAATTCAAAATTACCCATTTTGATCCTTAAAATTCAAGAAAATATCAATTAGAGTCCAAAAATGCCCAAAAATACCTAAAATGATCGTAGGAACCCAAGGTGGGCAGCTGGTGGGCATGGGGTGCTTGCAGGGGCGCGGCGACACTGGTGGGCGTGCTGCTAATGGCGGGCAGCACAGGTGGGCGTGATCTGCCACACAAGGCATCAAGGGTGGGCTGTGGGCATGGCTCTGCATAGACATACAGGTGTGGGCATCAGGCAGCACGCAAGGCACATGGGTGCGTCACTGGGCATGCGCGTGTGAGGGTTGAGCTTGCAAGCATGGGCGACAACCCTAGGCAGTCACCAGCTGACTTTGACCAACAGTCACCTATTTTCAACCCGATTTTTCGAAGCTCGTAAATACCTTTTCCTTTCAAATAAACTTCGAATAAATTTTATGGAACTCAAGAATAACCTCTTAGCTGACTTACCAAAAAGATTGGGCTCCAAAAACCCTCCGGAGCACCCTTGAAAAAATTCCCCAAAGCTAACCTGTCTGGTTTGCTCATATTTAGTGACAACCTTCAATTTCTTCAAGTTTTCTCAATCTTCTCGACATTTAATCGATCCAGCAGTCCTAGGTTAGAATCTTGACTAACAGAGCTTCTTCTGGTTCAAAAATGCAAAAATGGCACAAGTGAATTGGGAGAACTGACGTCATCTTTGAGCTGCCTGCTTCTGGACCAAGCTATTGCCCAGTCCAACCAATCTTCTTTGGCCACTAAGCTCTTTGCTTCAACGTGGCTTCATCTCTTTTCTTCTCATCCTAGACATCCAAATTAAATATTATTTCTTTAAAATAATTATTTTAATATTTATTCTTTTATTTATTATTTTTCCTCAATTAAATACAACCCTTGACCTACTTTGACTTGAGAATTTCCCAAACACTTAGCAAAATTTTTCCTAAGTCTCAACCACATTTCCTTAATCAAACACACCATTGTCTCCATCCCTTTATCCCTTATTAAAAGCTAATAGAAAAATCACAATTACTTAGGTATACACTAGAGTTTTCACTTACATTCATACTCATTCAAGCCAACCCTTAATCATTGTTTCTAACTTGAACTCAAACAAAGGAAAATTAAGAGTTAGGGCTTACAAAGTGTAAAAGGAAAGCCCCTACAAATCTAAAAGGCAAGAAGAAAGTTGCAGATAAAGGAAAATGTTTATACTGCAACGAAGACAGGCACTGGAAGAGAAACTGCCCGAAATATCTTGCAGAGAAAGAAGCTGAAAAAGAAAACCAAGGTAAATATGATTTATTAGTTGTAACTTGTTTAGTGGAGAATGATAACTCAACCTGGATATTAGATTCAGGAGCCACTAATCATGTTTGTTCTTGTTTTCAGGAAACTAGTTCCTGGAAGTAGCTTGAAGATGGCAAGATAACTCTCAAGGTTGGAATGAGGGAGATCATCTCGCAGTGGGAGATATAAAGTTATTCTTAAGAGATAGATACATTTTATTATAGAATGTACTTTATGTTCCTAGTTGCAGTAGGAATTTAATATCTATCTTTTGTTTGTTAAAACATTAGTATAAAGTATCTTTTGATGTAAATAAAGCGTTCATTAGTGAAAGAGGTATTCATATTTGTTCAGCAAATTTAGAAAACAACTTATATAAGTTAAAACCAACCAAGGCAAAGTCTATTTTAAATACTGAGATGTTTAAAACAGCTAAATGTAAAAATGAAAGGCAAAAAGTGTCTTCTGATACCTATCTTTGGTATTTAAGACTTGGCCACATTAATCTCAATAGGATTGTGAGGTTGGTAAAAAGTGCCTAAACCAGTAAAAAGATCAACTCTTTACCTCTATGTGAATCTTGTCTTAAGGGTAAAATGAGCAAAAGATCTTCTACTGGAAAACATCTTAGAGCCAAGAAAAACCCTTAGAACTCATACACTTAGACCTTTGCGGTCCTATGAATGTCAAATCATGAAGAGGGTGTCACACCCTCTCCCAAATTACCTTCGTAACCTAGGAGTTGGTGCAACCTATACATATATACGTCATCTTATATCTTGAAACACAAATTTTTATACTAGTGAAACATTATAAGGTAATCATAAGTTACACATAAGATTTCTCAGCTCATAATTTATCATACAAGTGTATTTGTTCAGCAGCCAGTACAAAACCCACACTCGTTATGCCACAAAATCATATATGACAAAATATGTACTTAGACTGAGTATTTACAACTATCCCAGAGAACTAAAACCAAGTAAGCCCAAACGAGGACCTTCTGTAGGCTAGGCGTGACGGACACGCTCTCTACCTGAAATGAACAACAATAAACAAAAGGTGTGAGCTTAAAGCCCAATGAGTGACTAAAATATCAATTACAATCTAATCCTTGAGTAAATGCTGATTATAACACTAATATATATCTTATTAACACAAGTTGCTGGATCACTCATGCCATTTAACAAGATAGCATAGATACCTTTCTAAGAAGCAGCGGAGCAAAGCTCAACGCTATTAACCTTATATCAAGTATTCCGACCTAATATTCATATATTCATGTATTCATACATTCATACGCCTTAACATTTAGTCCTTTGGCGTTTCAGCACTCAAGTGCCTTTTCATAATGTCCCTTAGCACTGAGTTTCATTATAATTTCACTACTCAAGTGCCTTCACTCATGGTCCTTCAGCACTGAGCCTTCATGTACTGATTTTTATATACCTTCTCACAAGGTCCTTCGGCATTGAAAACTATCTCAATCAATCTCACTAGTGCCTTTACTCATGGTCCTTCGACACTATGTATCATATATCATATCAACCTAGGCCTTCACAGAGGGTCCTTCGGCCGTGGTTTGCATTTAGATAACACACATACAGGAATTCACATAATATATCGTTTTCACTTGCATATTATTAACGATGATCCTTGGACAAATTAGAAAGCTGCTCACAATTTGTCTTAGGCCTCGAGAGGATTGTATGCTTTTCCGAGCTCTTCTTGGCCTGAAAAACACATTTCTCATATTAGGTTTCCTTTGAACTCCTTTTTCAAAATCATTAGGTATGCATATTAAAAACTAGCGATACTCTATGTTACTAGCGAGACTACCAGCAAGATTCACATCACTGGGTGCTGCACTAGCAGAACCGGAGTGAATTAGACTAGCGATATCATCTTAACGAGTGATACCTAGCGAGACTTCAGCGAGAGTTGTGAGACGCAGAGCTCCTTTGAGTTTATCAGCAACACCCATTTTGCTGCTCACTCTCTCACTCCTTAGTGATACCACTATTTAGCGACACTTGATATCATAGTTTTCCTTCCTTCCCTTCAAACTCTTCCTTTATCCTCAAAATTTCAGGCCATCATTCGTCTTCATTTGAGAATTATTCCCAAATAACTTTGGCTGCCTTGATTTGCTTAGCAGTTCAACTTCGCTTACTTCTTCCTAAAGATTAACACATTTTTGCTCGGATTTAGCTTAAACATCCTTCATAGAAGTTGCTAAGAATTGATTCAACTTACTTACCTCAAAATTTCAGTTCCCTCATCGACGTCCTCGATTCACTCTCCTTCAAATACCGATTGGTGTCCAAATCTATCGATAACAATCAAATTTCTGGTTCCAGCTTCAAAATCATCATGAAACTGATCTGATTTCTACTCAAATTCGATATAAGTACTTTCTTCTACCTCTCCTCGTTGTTCGTCTGCGGAATAGAGCTAATCTGAGTTCGAAAATGTATCCAAAAAGGCTTAATTATTCGATGCACTCCTTTATATGTCAATATAAATCACCGACTTACCAGCTCTAACTTGGTCCTCCTTCTAGAATTAGCCAACGCCACCTTTCGCGCATGGCTTTGGCAATGCATAGTCTCATTGATTGCTCCACGCCGAATAGCTGATTATCGCATGGCCCGCTCGGCCACTTTCTATGTCCGACGCACGCATAGGACTTTTCAACGCATAGTAATGCAAATTCCTAGCACTTAGTAGCCTTCAACGCGTACTTCTATTATATATATTGCACCCTTCTTCCTTCACATCAACTTCCACGCCAAGCTGCCTTCTTCAACGCATGCCTACTAGCGGTCACTCTTGGCAGTTTAGACATACCTTCAACGCATGGTAACCTATCACATGACCAACACTTAACCATTTTACTCTCCCACAACTTGGCCAATTTCTTTACTCGCCTGCCCCATACCTCTTCTTACTTACCTTCTCTCGAATACAAGTACGGGGCTTACAGAGGGTATGAATATTTCATTAGTTTTATTGATGATTATTCTAAGTATGGCTATGATTACCTAATGCATCATAAGTCCGAGGCTTTTGAAAAGTTCAAAGAGTAGAAGGCTGAGGTTGTGAACCTATAAGGTAAAACTATTAAAACACGTTGATTAGATCAAGGTGAAGAGTATGTGGACTTAAGATTCCAAGACTATATGATAGAACATGGAATTAAGTCTCAATTCTCTACGTCTGGTACACCTTAGCAGAATGGTGTATCAGAAAGGAGAAATAGAACCTTATTAGACATGGTTCGTTCAATGATGAGCTATGCCCAATTGCCTGATTCATTCTGGGGACATGCAGTAAAGACTAATGTATATATTTTGAACATGCTTTCTTCTAAAAATGTTCTTAGAAACATAATACTAATTATGGATAGGGCATAAAGGTAGTTTATATGACTTAAGATCTTAGGGATGCCTAGCACATGTGTTGGTGCAAGATTCTAAGAAGTTAGAACGTCGTTCAAAATTATGCCTATTTGTAGGATATCCCAAAGAAAAGAAAGGTGGTTTATTTTTGGATCCTCAAGAAAATAGAGTACTTATATTGACATAGAGGAAGACCACATTAGAAATCATCAACCTCGCAGTAAACTATCATTCTCAAGAGTTGATAGTGCCTCAACATAGTTGGAGGGTTATCCATGAACCCCATTGTTACATGACTTTAACAGAAACTCAAGTCGTCATACCTGATGATAGCATAGAGGATCCATTGACCTATAAACAGGCAATAAATGATGTATATAGAGACTAGTGGCTCAAAGCTATGACCTCAAAATGGAGTTTATGTACTTCAATTAATTCTAAGAACTTGTAGATAAGCCAAATAGGGTAAAACCTATTGGTTGTAAATGGATCTACAAGAAAAACGAGACCAACTCGATAAGGTACATACCTATAAGACTCCAATAATAGCAAAGGATTTTACCAAGAAAGAGGGGGTAGACTATGAAGAAACCTTGTCTCCTGTTGCTATGTTAAAATTGATTAGAATACTTCTGTCAATTGCCACATTTTATGATTATGAAATTTGGAAAATGGATGTAAAGACAGTTTTTCTAAATGACTATCTTGAAGAGAGTATTTTTTATTGTTTAACCAGAGGGGTTCATAGAACAGGGTCAACAGAAAAAAGTTTGCAAGCTTAAATGATCCATTTATGGGTGAAAACAACTTCTTGATCCTATAATATAATGTTTAATACTGCGATCAAATCTTATGGTTTTGAACAAAATGTTGACGAACCTTGTGTCTATAAGAAGATTATCAACACAACTGTAGCATTTTTAGTATTGTATGTTGATTATATCCTTCTCATTGGGAATGAGGTAGGATTCCTAACTGACATTAAATAATGGATAACAACCCAATTCCAAATGAAAGATTAGCGAGAGGCTCAGTATGTTCTTGGAATCCAAATAGTTTGGAATCGCAAGAAGACATTAGCCTCATATATTGACAAAATGTTGTCTAGATATAAGATGTAAAATTTCGAAAGAGGTCTATTACCGTTTAGACATAGAATTTTGATAACTTGTAGAAATACAAGTTATTATTGCCTTCATCTTAGAAAAATAAAGTTTAATAGAGAATTATGCGGTAGTATTAGCTAATTTCTATGGATAAATCCCTCTATGTGTTTTACTCTTGTAAATTGATGAAGATAATTGTTTTGATATGTTTATGAGCCTAAAACACATGCTTTAGCGTAGAAACGCAGAGAACCTCAAGATGTGTCTTACATGTGAAATGCGAGGCAGCGAAAAACCAGGTCAGAATCTTGAGAGATTGTCGGAAGATTGACTTGCATGATCTCCGGCTAAAGTGGTGGATCTAAATTCAACTGAGAATTATGCAATTAGGCAAGATAGATGCAAAACATCAATTATGCCTCCAAACACGCAGATTTACCGCTGATTACAAACGTAGTTTCTATAAAAGGATAGACCAGCAAGTTGAAAAAGTGTTGTTGATTCTCAGAAGAAAGTGACAGCAGAATCCCTTCTAGACGATAACCAGAGACGAATAGCTTGAGAGAGAAGAGTCTTCCATTCGTTTGACCACTTCACAACAGATCTCACGCTTCCATTCCGGCGACTCAAGACATTGAAACACCTTCCTGCTTTCTATCTTTTTCTAGCTTTGATTTTTAGATTTGTTATCAAGACATTGAACTGTCTAAGATTGTATTTCGTTCATTAGTCTACAATTCTTCCATGTCTATCCATTTCTCTACACTTGTCGCTTATTACTTTGAATCCATGAGTAGCTAATCTTTCAATGGTCACGGGTTGCGCTAGCATCTAAATAAGAACCATAGTATAACTATTTCATCTTGTCAATTATAATCTTAATCTGATGCGTATGTCCATCTAGCTAATCGATATAAGTAGTAACAATTAGACTGCTCGAGAGGGTAAATAATTGTGGAACTCAATTGACAAGGCTAAGAAGTGTTACCTAGACATAGGAATAACCTTAGCACTTAATATTCTCCTATGCGTTATAGACATATAACGCATAGCGGCTGACAACTGAGAGAAGAGTTGCAAGTATGAATAGACTTTCACTATGCGTTTCTGATGTTAGAAGCTAACCGACCCGAACCCTATTTTTATCCATCCATTTAATCCACTTAGTTGAACTTGCTGTGTCGCATCCCTTACCATCTACCACTTTTTAATCTAGTGTACATGTTATTGCTTTCTTTAGTTAGACGCATCCTTCATTAAATATTTTTGGTTATTACTCCAACTCATAACGAATTTTAGAATCAGCATAGTCCTTGTTTTCGACCTCGGACTTACCGAGTAAACCTATTTCTTTGCTTATACTTGGGTTAAGAATAGGAAGACTTGATAGATAATATTTCTTAATATTAAGCACGTTAAATAGAACAACAAGTTTTTGGCGCTGTTGTCAGGGACTTTTGTATTGATTCTTTTTTTTTTTTTTTTGGATTATTTTTGTTGTAGGAATTCCTCAGTCAAGGTAGTATTGTGAGTTTCTCCTCTGCCAGAAGCTCCAAATAGTATCCGAGTGATGGGAGCAATCCAGAACTCGATATTGACCCTGAGATTGAGAGGACCTTCAGTCGAAGGACTAGGCAAAATCGAAAAAGGACCAAACGTATCTTGGACCTGATTCAAACGGCTAGTGAGGAATTGTCCGCATAAGCAGAAGGATCAATGAATAAGACCTATTCGCAAGTCGTAGATATTCTTGATAGAATTTCGAGGAATACTAATGAGTGGGTGGACGACGAATATGGATTCTGCTCCACCGACAGAAGGCGAACGCAAGCTGGAATGCTTGAAGCTGATGTTGCCACTAATCTCTTAGTGCAGATGATAACCATGACATCTCTACTAAAGACTATAGCCTTGAATAATCAAGGTGGATCAGTCGCTGCGAGATGAACACAGTGAATCCGACCGCGTCTGTAAGTTGCATGCAGTGTGGTGCGAGGCACTTGTATGACATGTATCCCTACAACCCCCAGTCAGTCTGCGATGTTCAAAACAACCCCTACGGTGAGATGTACAATCCGAGTTGGAGGAACCACCCTAACTTTGGATGGGGTGGAAATCAACAACAAATGCAGGGGACTGAGCAGCAGCCGCAGAGAGGCAACCCTCCTGGTTTCAACCAAGGGAATCAAGGCCAGTATCATCAGTTTTAGAGGGATCCGCAAGCGGACACATCATCCTCATCGTCTTCCATGGAATCTCTTTTACGAGAATTCATTTATAAAAATGAAGCAAGGCTCTAGAATCAAGCCACTGCAATCAGGAATTTATAAGTTCAATATGGTCAAATTGCAGATGAGCTCAAGAATGGAACACAAGGAGCATTGCTAAGTACAAATTAAGTTCCAAGAAGGAACTTAAAAGAAAAATGTCTAGATATGACATTGGTACGTGAGAAAATTAATCCCACTGTAACGCAAGATCAAAGGACACAAGGAAACTTGTAGTTTCTAGACGCTCCAACAATGAGTCAACCGTTGGAGAGTACTATACATAATGTCAATCAACCATCATCATCCACCGAATCACAAGAGAAAAATAGAGAGAGGAGGGAAAAAAGAAACGCAGGTAGAACCTGTGTCTATATATAAAATACCACTCCTGGACACGTCCTGATTGACGTCCAAAAAGAAATATCAACGAACCGCATGGGTGATCAACAAGTAAAATTATGGTTAACGCATTGAAAGATCCTAATGACTTTCAATCTTGTCAGATAATCGCTGATATCAAAGAAAAGAAAAGCACTACAAACGCATCATTGAAAGATGAAATCCTCAAAGACAATGAAGATGGTGAAGAGGAAGAAATCAAGTTACTCTCTGATTGTATATTTGAGAAATCAGACCGGAGCAACAGATCCACGGCAAAGATCAAGCCGTTATTAGAAGAGCCTTCAACGCATGAGCTAAAAACCAGACTAACGCATCCCAAGTACGCGCACTTGAGGGAGATCATTCTGCAATTTATTGTCTCATCTGCGTTGAATCCCAAACGCGATAAAGGCTTCAATGACCCACGCAAGCATAACTGAGCTTACGTTGAAAGATCCTTGCATTGCTGAACGCCTAATTTTCCAGGGACGCTTTCTTTTACTCTTGCTTACTTTCTTTTATTCGTACTTTGTTTTTAGTATTTATTTTTCTTTCTTTGAATTCAGTTTTAGGAGTAGTGTAAATTAAATAGGCATGAAATTATGTGTCAAGCTTCCATGCAAATTATTTGATTTCACCGCATACTTTGCCATTCATGCCTGCGTCCAACGCATAATTGAACTGAGGACGTTCACCAGTCATGCGTTAATATTATGCGTTAATGTACCTTATAATTTTCATTATAATTATCTTCTCCAAAAGTATGCGTTGTGGAACATGCAATTAATAGAATAACAATTTCTTCACCGCATTGAATTTCTAATTACCTCTTTGCATTTCCCCATGTTGTAAATTCATTCTGAATACATTTAATTATTCCCAACTTTTATCTTTGCGTTGAAAAGTTAGTCACTATGATGATAATCATGCTTACACTTTTTGTACACTCTTAAGTTAGATTGCATTAAATGCATTTGCATACTATTCCTTAGAAACGCAAACCTACTTTGCATGCATGCAAGCTGCCAATTCAAACGTCTTCTACAAAATTTTTCAACATAATCTTTGTTTACAATTTAAGCAATGAGGACCTTGCTACTCTCAAGTTTGGGGGTGGAAGAGATTTGAACTGTCAAAGATTAAAATATGAAGAACTGATTTTAGTCATTTCTAGATTAAAAAAAAAAAAAATCATGAAACGTAAAACTCCGTTGGCAAGGTTAATACATTCATCTTGTTAAGAGTTTAGCTGAGTAATCGTAATCAGCGACCCATCGACAAAATAAAATAACGAACTCCAATGTCTAGTGAGGAAACCGAACTTAGATAAGAGTTTAGTCGAGAAGGGCACTTGCTCGTAGTTGGTTGCCTTCATGCACCCCCATCGTTGGTATGTCAAAACGAAGGTGGGTAACCCTACTCGACGCATGGTTACTTAATATATAAAGAATAAAGAAAATGAAAGAAAAAAGGAACTTTATATCTTTATCTTTTTAGACTCAGTGTTAAAAAAAGAACCAAAAGTTTTGTGAATAATGAGTAAAGAATTTTGAAAAGAAAGCTTGCCGCATACAAATTAGACCCGTTCTAAAGAAAAGAATATAGAGCTAGAAAAGTAATGTAACTAATGGGTAGCTGATTGAGTATAGCATTCTGAGAGACTAGTCAATGCATTGAAATTTTTTTTTGGGTTGATTAATGTTTCTTAGATAGAAATTATGCTTGAGGACAAGCATTTCTCTAAGTTTAGGGGTGTGATAACTTGTAGAAATACAAGTTATTATTGCCTTTATCTTAGAAAAATAGAGTTTAATAGAGAATTATGTGGTAGTATTAGTAATTTCTATTGATAAATTTCTCTATGCGTTTTACTCTTGTAAATTGATTAAGGTAATTGTTTTGATATATTTATGAGCCTAAAACGCATGCTTTAGTGCAGAAACGCAGAGAACCTCAAGATGCGTCTTACATGTGAAACGTAAGGCAGCAAAAAATCAGGTCAGAATCTTGAGAGATTGTAGGAAGATTGACTTGCATGATCTGCAGCTAAAGTGGTGGATCTAAATTAAATCGAGAATTATGCAATTAGGCGATAGATGCAAAACATCAATTGTGCCTCCAATCACGCAGATTTGCAGGTGATTACGAACGTAGCTTGTATAAAAGGGCAGACTTGCAAGCTGAAAAATGTTAGACCTCTCGGAAGAATTCCTAAGTGATAGCAAAGTTCTCTCCAGACGACAACCGGAGACAAATAGCTCAAAAGAGAAGAGTCTTCCCTTCACCTGACCATTTCACAGCAGAATTCATGTTACCATCTCGGCAAGCTCAAGAAATTGAGAAGCCATTCCATGCTTTCTCTCTCTTTTCTTACTGTTGTTTTAGTCTATTAGCAAGGAATTGTACTTTCTAAAACAGTTATTCTGTTCATCAATACAATATCTTCCATGTCTATTCATTTCTCATCACTTTCCATTTGCTGTTTATCATCCATGTGTAACTAACTCTCTCAAGGGTGGTTGCGTTATCATCTAAAAAAAGAACCATAGAAGACTATTTCATCTTGTCAATTGTATTTTTAATCAAATGCTTATATCCATCTAGCTAATCGATTTAAGTAGCAATAATCAGACTGCTAGGAAGGGTAAGTGATTGTGGAACTTAGTTGACAAGGCTAAGAAGTGTTACCTAGGGATAGGAATAACCTTGGTACTTAATGCTCTTCTATGCGCTATAGACATATAACGCATAGCGACTGACAACTGGGAGAAGAGTCGCAAGTATAAAATAGACCCAACTATGCATTTCTAACTTTAGATGATAACCAACCCCAACCTTGCATTTTACCATTCATACAATTCAATTAGTTGACTTTGCTGTGTCTCATACCTCTCCATCAACCATTTTAGCTTAGGTTTATTGCTTTCTAGTTAGTTAGATGCATCAGTTCTCATCACCTTCTTTAAACGCATGACTCAAATAATCCAATTAATTAGAGAATCTGCATAGTCCCTATGTTCGACCTCGGACTCACCAAGAATACTTCATTCTTTGCTTATACTTGGGTGAAGAATAGGAAAACTTGACATATAAGTAACGCATAGTATTAAGCATGTTGAACGCATAGTTGAACGCATAGTAAGCTTAATAAAGATAAATGCAACAAAGTTTTGAACTTTAGATCAGCAAACAACAAGTTTTTGGAGTCGTTGTCAGGGACTTTAGATCTGTTACACAACAAGTTTTTGGCGCCGTTCTCGGGGACTTTAGATTTGTGACACAACAGTTCATCACATTGCCCTTAACCCTCTATATGTACAACATAAGTTTATGTTCAACTATTTACAGACGCTGGTAGTGGTACATCCAGACGAGTTGCAGCATAGACTAAGCACCCCGGACTCGCTCGCTACCTGGAAAATAGAAAAACAAAGAAAGTATGAGATAGGATGCCCAGTGAGTGACATTAGTAAAAATCTTCCTCAAAACTCGGAAGTTAATCAAACTAGAGTTATTCTATGATAATACGTGAATAATAGCAATTCAAAGTTATATCATATATGTTCATGACAGAAAAAGATTCACGAGAATTCAGTTTATTTCGAAAATATTTTCCTTAGTTGAGGCGGAGCTCAACGCTACTCAACGTCGAAAACATCCTTAGTTGGGGCAGAGTAGTCTCGACACACCCAACGTCGAAAATCCTTAGCTGTGTGGAGTAATCTCAACACAATAGCGTCTATCATACCTTTATGTGCACAAAGATATCATATCTTGGGTTACCTGAATACTTTCCCGAGTCCTTCAGTACCGGGTCCCATATATGAGATTTAGGCCACCCACATGCCTTCTCTGAGTCCTTCAGCATTGGGGGCTATCTCAATACTCAGGTTACCCACATGCATTCTCCGAGTCCTTTAGCATTCGGAACCATTTCTATATCCTGACTACCCACATGCCTTCTCCACGTCCTTCAGCATTAGGAGTCATTTCAACAGATTATTAAAAAACAATATGCTTTGAAAATAGCATAATAATAGTTCCCGAGTTTATAATATTTCCAAATCTTCTCAACTCATTAATAATCATCAATGCTTTTCCATGAAATCATAAGTTAATAAATAGCATGCCTTTAATAATACTCGTTTAACAACTAGCACGCTTCAAATGATTTCCAATGTAAAACATATAATACGCACGTACTTGAAAATACATACTTTTCTTTTCAAGCAAATCATCCTCACGGCACATTAAAACCCATGAAAAGAATAAACATATATACATGTTTCCAAACATAATCGTATTTCATGAAAGCTTTGTTTCAAGTAAGCTCATTTTAAAATAAAATTGTCAATCACAACTCGTCCCGGGCTCTTAGTGGGTTATATGCCTTTCTTAGCTCCTCTTGGCCTAAAATAATATGTTTCCCTTTGTTATATTTCCTTAAAATTCCCTTTTACATAAGAAACAAGCTTTAGATATGCCTAATATTCATCCCCAAGACCAAACTGCATAAAGAAAACCATTACTGAGACTATATTCCATGAAAAATTCTCGACCAAGGCTATACTTCATTTAAAAGTTCATTAATGATCAAGATTTAAGCCATTAGCAAAACAAGCCAAAAACCAGCGAGATTTGTGAGACAATTTTGACCAGCAAGACTAGCGCTCTCACTCCTTTGACGAAGCGTGAAAACAGCAGTCATCGACTTCCCGGTCGACTTTCACTGTCAAACTTACTTTATTTCCCATTTAACTACACTTCCAAGAAGGTGATACCATTAATTCTTTGACAAACCTTGATTTCGATCAGCAACGGGAACTGTCATGCTACCTGAAAAATGGAAAACATATGAAAGGGATGAGCTAAATAGCCCAGTGAGTAACGGTTTTGGAAATATTTAACTTAACTATAAAACCGATCATAATTTCCAACAATGCGTATAAAACATCGATTCCAATCATATTCAATAAAACAGTATACAACGCATCAAATCTTCTTTTGTTTTAAAATTTTCCTTAGTTAGGGCAAAACAAGACTCAACGCACCCAACGTCGAAAACAACCTTAGTTGAGGTGGAGCAAAACTCAATGTCACACCCCATTCCAAACTACCCTCCCGTAGCCCGAGATGGAGCGTGAGGACAGCAGTCATCGACTCCCTTGTCGACTCCCACTGTCGAACTTACTTTAGCTTTCTCCTTAACCACACCTCTCAGGGAAAAGAATCCATTATAACTCGACAAACCTCGACTTCGACTAGCAACGAGAACTGTCATGCCACCTAGAAAATGGAAAACATATAAAAGGATGAGCTAAAAGCCCAGTGAGTGACAGATTTTGTAAAACTATCTTTAGTTCGAAAACAGGCATGTTAAAATTATTGTACACCATAATCATAAAACATGGATTTATATCATCATTTCTAAAAAACATATTTCTCAACAACTTAGTCAAATCACACAAGTCCCACAATATACGTAAAACATGATTCAAATCATCATTTCTGTAAAATCATACTTTCCAACTTCTTAACCAAATCACAAAAAAACATTCCAGAATAGTTATACATGAAATCAATTCGTTCTTAAAATTTTCCCTTAGTTGAAGCGTAGCAAGACTCAACGCGTCCAACATCGAAAACCTTTTTACCTTACTTGAAACGGAGCAAAATTCAACGCTCTCAACGTCAAAAACATCCTTAGTTGGGGTGGAGCAAGACTCAACACACCCAACATCAAAATCATCCCTAGCTCGATGCGGAGCACAACTCAACGCACCAGCAATATCAACCTCTATGTGCACATAGGAATATGGCGGGTTGCCTAAGTACCTTCTCCATGTCCCTCAGTACTGGGTCCCGGGGAAACTCACATGCCTTTAAGCATTAAGCCTCCTCTAAAACACTTTAGAAACCAGTTTTCTCATAATCAATTCATAGAGAAATCTTTCTTAAATAATATCTCACAAATATGTATAATGAGTATTTCAACCTTTTAATGAAAACAGATAACATGCCTCGTAGATAATATAAACATTCATCATGCTTTTCGAATAAACACTTTATCATCAAATCACAACTCATAAGAAAACCAGAACAACATTTCTAATAAACCATTTTCAAAGAAAAGAAAGTGTCACTCACAAAATCACTTAAGGAATTTCCTCTTTTTCCTTCAAATTTTGCTTTCCTGAGCTCCTTGAACGCAAGGCTTGAGACTCTAAACTGCAAGGTAGCTGTTTCCGCTTTCTGGCAGCTCAGTTGGATGCAACCTTGCTCCTTAAACGCAAGGTTTGACAGCTGACACATAGTGCAGCTTAACTAATAACTCTTCTGGCTTCCCTTTTTTTTTTTTTTTTGATGCGTCGACCTCTCTTGAATGCAAGGTCCAACTTGAACGCAAGCTCCAACTTGAACGCAGCGTTCACCTTGAACGCAAGGAAATAGTTTCCTCTTGCTTCTTCTCCAAAGCTCCGACTTTTGGATCCTCCCCCTCGCTCCTCTTCCCTAAGGTCCTATTTATAGGTTTGGAATAATGTGCTTTCTATCTCATGTCTCTTCTCTTTTTGCCACTTATTTGCTTGAGTTGGAGTGGTAACCAAAAATATTTAACAATGGATGCGTTTAACTAAAGAAGTCACTATGTGTTTAACTAAAGAAAGCGATAACATGTACAGTAGATTAAAAGGTGGTGGATGGTAAGGTATGCGACATAGCAAGTTCAGCTAAGTGGATTAAATGAATGGATAAAAACAGGGTTCGGGTTGGTTAACATCTAAAATCAGAAACGCATGGTGATAGTCTATTCATACTTGCAACTCTTCTCCCGGTTGTCAGCCGCTATGCGTTATATGTCTATACTGCATAGGAGAGTGTTAAGTACCAAGGTTATTCCTATGTCTAGGTAACACTTCTTGGCCTTGTCAATTGAGTTGCACAATCACTTACTCTCTCAAGTAGTCTGATTATTACTACTTATATTGATTAGCTAGATGGACATAAGCATCAAATTAGGATAACAATTGACAAGATGCAATAGTTACACTATGGTTCTTATTTAGATGCTAACGCAACCCGTGATCCTTGAAAGATTAGTTACTCGTGGATTCAAAGTAATAAACGGAAAGTCTAGAGAAATGGATAGACATGGGAGAATTGAAGATTAATGAATGAAATACAATTTTAGACAGTACAATGTCTTGATAACAACTCTAAAATTAAAGCTAGAAAAAGATAGAAAGCAGGAAGGCGTTTCAATGTCTTGAGTCACTGGAATGGAAGCTTGAAGTTTTGCTGTGAAGTGGCCAGGCAGAGGGAAGACTATTCTCTCTCGAGTTATTCATCTCTGGTTGTCTTCTGGAGAGAACTTTGCTATCAGTTAAGAATTCTTCCAAAAATCAACAACCCTTTTTCAGCTTGCAGGTTTACCGTTTTATAGAGGTTGCATTCATAATCAGTGGCAAATCTGCGTGGTTGAAGGCGCAATTGATGTCATCTGTCTATCTCGCCTAATTGCATAATTCACGGTTCAATTTAGATCCACCACTTTAGGCGCAGATCATGCATGTCAATCTTTCCGACAATCTCTCAAGATTCTGATATGATTTTCTGCTGCCTTGCGTTTTGGTTGTTGTGCATCCATGGAGAACTTGGGTCATGCGTTCACTTATGTCCACGCATCCAAATGTTACTAACGCATCATTCTGCATTGAGTTGTTGTTAGTGCATCCACAGGTTGCTTGCATTCCTGTGTTAAAACATGCGTTTTAGGCTTAGAAATCTTCAAAACAATTATCTTCATCAATTAACAAGAGTAGAACGCATATGAAGATTTATCAATAGAATTCAACACAAACTACCACATGATTCTATATTTAATCTCTATTTTTCTGAGAGGAAGGCTATAATAACTTGTATTTCTACAAGTTATCAGTGGGTTAAGGGTGATGTTGAGAAACTTATGTAAATATATGGTTTGAGTGAAAATCAATATCTGTATGATAGCTTAACCATGGTTTAAGTATGTTGTTCAATCATTTTGTATATTTGCTTATTAGGTGATGGTCAAGGTATAAGGTTGGTAGTGGATGCCATAAGAGGGTCGGTATCTGCTGTTCTTACGCTTTGTCCTTCGTTAAGAGGGTACCTGGGAGGGGGTATGACAAGTTGGTACCAGAGCATAAGGTTTTGGGAAGTGAGAACATGCATAGTAGGAGCATGGTGAGTTTGTAATATGTTGATGCTATGATGTGTTATAGGAACATGCCTAGAAGGACCAGACGAGGTAGGCAAGCAGACGCCGGGGCATCGCATGCTACCGGTGACATAAGGGAGACTTCCGATGGAGAGTCTAGTAACCCTCAGGCGAATGTGAACATGGAAGTGCGAATTTTCAATAGAATAGCCTAGAGATCGGTAGCTAGCGTGGAGTCAACTCAGGGGGATCCTGAGAAAATGTATGGAATTGAAAGGTTAAAGCCTTAGATGCCCAGGTGTTTGAGGGTACTACTGATCCTACAGAGGCCGAGGTATGGTTCAATCAGGTAGAGAAATGTTTCAAGGTCATGCACTGTCTTGAAGATAGGAAGCTTGATTAGGTTACTTATATGCTTCAAAAAGAGGATGAGGATTGGTGGCGCCCGATAGAAAACAGAACTGTAGATGTAGATTCCCTGACGTAGGCAGATTTTAGGAAGGCTTTTCAGGATAAGTATTATCCTAAATCCTACTGTGATGAGAAGAGAAACGAATTTCTAAGGTTAGTTTAGGGAAGTATGTCCGTAGGAAATACGAGAAGAATTCACAGAACTGGCTAGGTATGCTTTGGCATTGGTAACAGAAGAAGTAGATAAGTGCATGCGTTTTGAGGAAGGCTTGCACAATGAGATACGTACTCCGATGACGGAGAATACAAAATGGGCAGACTTTGCTAAGCTAGTTGAAGCTGCCTTGAGAGTTAAGAAGATCCTGGCAGAGGGAAGGATAGACAACGGAGGAAACAGAGCTGGGCAGGCATTCAACACATCTCGAGAGCAGTCTCGCCGAAGTGAGGAACGACGTTTTGTACCAAGAGTTTCTGGTAAGAGAAAGTTTAAAGCTCGGTCAAGTGGTTCATACTTTACATGTGGTTCTCGAGGTGGTGGTACACAAAAAAGCCAAGGGAGGTTTCCTCAAACTTCAGCTCCTATAGGCGGTTCACAAATTGGCCACCCTAGTGAATCATAGCCAGTGCAGCAAGGAAACCATTGTGTAGCTCATGAGGTAAGCACCACTGGGGACAGTGTATAGGAGGGGCTGGTGTTTGTTACAGTTGTGGCCAGCCAAGTCATTTCAAGAGGGATTGCCCTCAGTGAAGGTATAGAAGGGAGACAGAACAGAGAACTGTGTCACAAACAGTAAATCAGCCAAGACAGAAAATAGGAGCTGGTGAAGGTAGTAGTGGTGGTAGACAGAAAGGCCAAGTAAGCAGACCTAGACAACAAGGGAAGGTGTATGCCATGACGTAGCAGGAGGCTGAGGAGGCTTTAGATGTGGTGATGGGTACACTTATTGTCTGTACTAAGAATGCTCACTTGTTAATTGATTCTGGAGCTACGCATTCATTTATATCCCATGAGTTTCCTTTGCAAGTGAAGAAGAGTTTAAAGTCTTTGCCCGAGGCCTTGTTAGTACATGTTCATGCTAGTGAATCAGTAACTATAGAGGATGCCTGTTATGATTGTGAGTTGGTGATTGATAATGTGGTGCTGCTAGTTGATCTGTTATCTCTAAATCTGATAGAGTTTGATATTATTTTAGCATGGACTTTTTGTCGAAGTATCATGCTAATGTTGATTGTTTTTAGAAAGAAGTAAGTTTTGTGAAGCCCAATGGGGTTGAGGTGATCTTTAAAGGAAGAAGGAGAGTTCTTCCTACCTGTGTGATGTCGGCAGTAAAGGCCAGAAAGTTGTTGAATAAGGGTTGTGAAGCATACCTGACACATGTGACTGAAGTGAAGGTGGAAAAGTTGAAACCAAAAGATGTGCCAGTGGTACAGGAGTCTTTATATGTGTTCCTTGAGGAGTTGTCTGGGTTGCTGATAACTTGTAGAAATACAAGTTATTACAGCCTTTCTCTTAGAAAAATAGAGATTAAATAGAGAATCATGGGGTAGTTTGTGTTGAATTCTATTGATAAATCTTCCTATACGTTCTACTCTCGTAAATTGATGAAGATAATTATTTTATAGCTTTTTGAGCCTAAAATGTATGTTTTAACGCAGGAACGCAAGCAACTTGTGGATGCACTGACAACTGCTAACGCGTGATGATGCATTAGAACATATGGATGCGTCGACATGAGTAAATGCATGAACTGAAATTCTCCATGGACGCATAACGACTAGAAATGCAAGGCAGCGGAAAATCAGATCAGAATCTCGAGAGATTGTCGGAAGATTGATGTCACACCCCCTCCCAGGCTACTCTTCCCAACCCGAGAAGAGATGTGAAGACAGCAAGCATCACCCTTTTTGTGACATTCACTGTCTAATTGTACCTGAATAACCTGTGAGACTATAACATACATATTTGCTTACAAATCCAGAACCATAAAGACCTGTATTATTACAATTAAACTTTCAACATATTCACAATATATTTGCACAATAACCCGTCTCACATCCCAACTATTATGTAATTAGGTCTACATGCCACCTATACAAGGTTATATACACGTACAATGACTCAAATGTGTCTTTTTCCTGATAGCTCGAAGCTTAGGCAAGGCGAGCTGGAGTAGGCAAAGCACCGGGAACGTCCTCGCTACCTGGGAGGAAAAGAAAACATGGAAAGCGTGAGCTAAAAGCCCCTTGAGTGACTAATTTTGTAAAACCATCTTTTGTTTGAAAATAGGCATGTTACAATCATTATAACACCATATATGTAAACGTGATTCAAATAATCATTTCTGTAAAATCATAATTTTCAACAACGTAATCAAATCACATATTTTCATGCCAAAATGATCGAACACGAAATTAGTTCGTTCTCAAATTTTCCCTTAGTCAGGGCGGAGCAAGACTCAACGCACCCGACGTCGAAAACGTCCTTAGTTGAGGCGGAGTAAAACTCAACGCACTCAACGTCAATAACAACCTTAGTTGGGGTGGAGCAAGACTCAACACACCCAACGTCACAACCTCTATGTGCTCATAGGAATATCACGGGTTGCCCAAGTACCTTCTACGAGTCCTTCAGTACTGGGTCCCGGGGAAACTCACATGTCTTCTCATGTCCTTCAGCATTGAGCCTCCTCTAAAACATTTTAGAAACCAGTATTTTACGTAAATAGTTCACATGAAAGTCTTTCATGAAAAATCAGATATTTCATGATAAACAACATTTCACAACATGCCTTTCAACATCTTATAGAAAAGGGATAAAACATGCCTTGTGAACAATATCATCAAACATCATGCTTTTCAAGAAAACAGTTCATCTCAAAGCCATATCTCATAAGAAAACCAAACTAAACATTTTTAATAAATTTCATTTTCAAAGAAAGAAAAGTGTCACTCACAACTTGTCCTTAGGCCCGGAGCAGATTATATGCCTTTCCGAGCTCTTCTTGGCCTCTAAATACACATTCCTCACGTTACGCTTTCCTTAAACTTCCTTTACATGATCGTTAAATATGCGTACTTAAACTCTAATCATGATTCATCACCGAGACTCCCTTTTTTTTCCAAAGTAAACATATAAGCGAGATTCTATGTCACTAGCGAGATTACCAGCGAGATTCACCTTACTAGCGAGATTACTTGTGAAATTACACAACAGGTACAAGGCACTAGCAACACCAGAATAAGCGAGACTAACGAGATTACCTGAGGAGCCACACCTAGCGAGAGTCAGCGAGATTTGTGAGATAAAAAGTTCCTCTGCACTACCAGCGAGATTTGTGTCGCTACTTACTCTCCAATTTCTCAGCGACACCAGCTTCCTAGCGACACCCGACAGCAGAGTTTCCTCCTTTTCTTTTTGTTCTCATTTCTGTCAGTTAAAAGTCATATTTCCAGCCAGATTGATAACTTCTTTCCTTCTACGAACTTGTAGAGAAATATGCTTTCTAGCTTACCTCAAATTTTTTTGTGGCTTAACTCGTTCTTGTTCGTTAGATATTGCAAGATTTCCCCGCGCTACTCCACATTGCACAGAAATTTCGTATCAGTAACTTCCAGCTAAAGGTTTACATGTTTCTATTCCATTTCAACTCAGGCATCCTTCATAAAGTTGTTCAAAATTGAGTTAGCTTACTAACCTTAAAATTTCAGCCCAAAATTCGATCTCTTCAGCTCGATATTCACCAAACACCAAACCTAGTTCAAACTATGCGACAGCAGATGAAGCTTCTGTTTCAACTTCAGTTTTACCATGAAACCGTCCAAAACCTTTCACAAATTTGCCCGAGAACTCTTCTTCAACCTCTCCATGACGTGCAGCTGAAAGATAGCATAGAAATGAGTTTGGAAACGAAGAGAAATAAGTCGGCAAAGTTTTCCCCTTCAATAAAATAATAACCGACTTCTCTCCTTCCTTATCTTCTCTTCTCTTTTTTTTTTTTTTAATTTCCTTTTTTGTCTTCTTCCGCCTTTGTTTTCCTCTTTCTTCTTTTTCTATTTTTATTTTTATTTTTATTTAATTTACAAAATGAGATTATTAACATTAATTCGCTTTAAGCTTTTGAACGTGCTTACAAATTAGGTGCTTACAATTTACATGCATGGTCTGTGGCTAAAGTGGTGGATCTAAATTGAACCGAGAATTATGCAATTAGGTGAGATAGACGCACGACATCAATTTCCTCAAATCACGCAAATTTGCCAATGATTACAATCGCAGCCTCTATAAAAGGGCAGACCTACAAGCAGAAAAAGGGTTGTTGATTCTCGGAAGAATTCCTAAGTGACAGCAGAGTTCTCGCCAGAAGATAACCGGAGACGAATAGCTCGAGAGAGAAGAGTCTTCCTTCCGCCTGACCACTTCACAGCAAAACTTCACGCTTCCATTCCGGCGATTCAAGACATTGAAACGCTTTCTTGCTTTCTATCTCTTTTTCTAGTTGTGATTTTAGATTTGTGTCAAGACGATAGCTATCTAAAATTGTATTCCATTCATTAATCTACAGTTCTTCCATTTCTATCCATTTCTCTACACTTTCCGCTTATTACTTTGAATCCATGAGTAGCTAATCTTTCAAGGGTCATGAGTTGAGCATCTAATTAAGATCCATAGTGTAACTATTGCATCTTGTCAATTGTAATCTTAATCTGATGCTTATGTCCATCTAGCTAATTGATATAAGTAATAATAATCAGACTGCTCGAGAGGGTAAGTGATTGTGGAACTTAATTGACAACGCCAAGAAGTGTTACCTAGACATAGGAATAACCTTGGTACTTAACACTCTCCTATGCTGTACAGACATATAATGCATTGCAGCTGACAACCGGGAGAAGAGTCGCAAGTATGAATAGACTATCCCCATGCGTTTCTGGTTTTAGATGTTAACCAACCTGAACCCTGTTTTTACCCATTCATACAATTCAATTAGCTGAATTTTGCTGTGTAGCATACCTTACCATTTACCACATTTTAATCTAGTGTACATGTTATCGCTTTCTTTAGTTAGACGCATCCTTCTCAACTATTTCTGGTTACCACTCCAACTCTAATAATCCAATTAATTACGAAATCAGCATAGTCCCTGTGTTCGACCTTGGACTCACCGAGTAAACCTATTTGTTTGCATATACTTGGGTTAAGAATAGGAAAACTTGACAGATCATAAACGCATAACATTAAGCATGTTCAATGCACAGTATGTTAAATGCATAGGAAGCTTAATAATAATAGATAGACGCAGCAGCAAGTTTTGGACTTCAGATCTGTTGCGCAACAGTTGCCACCTAATAGAGAAGTAGAGGTTACTATTGATTTAGCACCGGGTACAACTCCCATTTCTCAGGCACTATATCGTACGACACCGTCGGAATTGAGGGAGCTGAAGGTGCAACTACAAGAGCTAGTAGACAAGGGATACAATAGACCAAGTGTATCTCCATGGGATCTATTGTTGTTTGTTAAGAAGAAGGATAGCACAATGAGGTTATGAATTGATTACCGCAAGTTAAATAAGGTAACAATATGTAACAAATACCCTTTGCCTCGTATAGACGATCTGTTTGACCAACTCAGAGGAGCTTCAGTGTTCTCGAAGTTAGACTTGAGGTTAGGGTATCACCAACTAAGAGTTAGGAAATCGGACATACCTAAATTGGCTTTCCGAACGAGGTATGGACATTATGAATTTCTGGTGATGCCATTTGGCTTCACGAATGCACCAGCAGTATTGATGGATTTGATGAATAGGATCTTCTATCCCTATCTGGACCAGTTTGTAATTGTGTTCATTGATGATATATTGGTGTATTCTGGAGATAGAGGGAAATATGTTGAACATCTAAGGACTGTTTTGTAGACTTCGAGAGAAAAGAAATCGTATGCAAAGTCCAGTAAATGTGAGTGGTTGATTTTCATTCGTGAGAGAACTAAGTATAACCTCTAATGAAACTTGATAATAGCATGTCTACTAGCTAGTTCTTGATTTTATATGGATGTTGTATTATGCATGCCATGGTGACGTATCGAATAAATTGTTGAGCATTGATCTTGTGATATAGTACATATGTTGAGGGAATTGTTAAATATATTGCATATCGAGCTTATTTGATTTATGGTATATATATATATATATCGAACTACTCGAATAAATAGTATTTGAATATCGAGTTTCTTGGACATTGTGTATTAATTCCAATGCCGAAGGAAATTACGAAGGCATTGATGATGACGGTCATGTTTGAGAAAGGGTTTCGTTGAGCTACTACGTTAGAAGTAACTAGTAATGGAGCATTGTTGGCACATTTTTAGCTAAGGCCTAAGTTAGTTATTGAGTGATAAAGAAACAGTTGAAGGATCCCGAGATTAAGAAACTAATAGAAAAAGTGAAGGCCCAACAAATAATAGATTTTAAGTTACGATCTGTGGAGCATTAGTTAAGTTTGATTGAATTTATGTGCCAAAGAATACTAAAGTTAGACAAGTGATTCTTAAGGAAGCACATAGCTCAGGTTATGCTATGCATCCTAGCAGTACTAAGATGTATAAGACATTAAGAGATTTCTATTGATGGCCAGGTATGAAGAAATAGATAGCTGAGTATGTGGCAAGGTGTTTAATTTACCAGCAAGTTAAGCCTGAACGTCAGAAGCCAGCCAGATTATTGCATCCACTCCCTGTACCTGAATGGAAGTGGGAGCCTGTCACAATGGATTTTTTGTTTTGGTTGCCAAGGACTTCAGCGAGAATTGATGGAGTTTGGGTAATTGTTGATTGATTCACAAAGACGGTGTGATTCTTACATGTTAAGGCAACCTATACCTTGGATAAATTAGCCCAAACGTATGTAGATAAGATTGTGAGCCAATATGAAGTTCCAGTATCTATTGTATTGGATAGAAGCCCCAGGTTTACTTCTAAATTATAGGTAAGTTTGTAACAAGATTTGGGATCTAAGCTACAGTTTAGAACGACTTTTCATCCTCAGACGGATGGATAGTCTGAAAGGACAATACAGACCTTGGAAGATATGCTTTGAGCATGTGTTTTGCAATTTAAAGGTAGCTGGAATGAATATTTATCGTTGATGGAGTTTGCTTATAATAATAGCTACCATTCGTTCATAGGTATGGCTTTGTATGAAGCTGCAAAAAAAGGAGTGAAACATTCTATGTCAAATTCTGACAGCTGTAACAACCAGCGCCCGGGCCGGATCTACTTTATCGACTGTGTGCTTGCCGTATCTGGAAACAACGATTAGTGGATATTGGTACTGTCACTGCACAGCACCAGAAGGACGAAAGGAAAGATTCTCTCTGATACCGCTTGAATAACGATAATCGACAAAACGGAAAGTATCATGGTACGTCGTCCTTCCCTGAAATGGAATCCAAGAGATGAAGATTATCCTTGAATGTTCTCTTAATGGTAGACAGTGTAGAACTCTAGTGTGCTGGGGTGAGATTGGAGAAAGGAAACTAGTCGGATCGGAGATTGTTCAAATTACTTCCGAGAAGGTAGAGGTAATAAAAGAAAATCTTAACACAGCTCGAGATCGACAAAAGAGTTATGCAGATAATTGGAGAAGAGATCTTGAGTTTGAAATTGGTAATAAGGTTTTTTTGAAATTGTCACCGTGGAAGGGAGTTTTTGGATTTGGTAAGAAAGGGAAACTAAATCGAAGATATATTGGACCTTAGAAATCTTGGAAAGGGTTGGACTGGCGGCTTATAGATTGGCTTCGCCAATGGAGATGTCCAAGATTCATAATGTATTTCATGTTTCAGTATTAAGGAAACATATTCCCGATCCTACTCATGTATTAGAAGTGCAACGAATATAGTTGGAAGAAGATTTGAGTTATGAGGAAAAGTCGATCCAAATACTAGATGAAAAAGAACAAGTATTGAAGACTAAGGTGATTCCATTAGTTAAAGTATTTTGAAGGAATCATAGTGTGGAAGAAGCTACTTGGGAAACTAAGGAGCAAATGAGCAAGAAACATTTACATTTGTTTTCGAGGAACTAACAGCCTGCTGAATTTCAAGGACGAAATTCTTGTAAGGAGGTGGTAAATTGTAAGCCCTACTTTTATCTTTGGGAGATGGCAAGCAAAGTAGGTGGGTGGTTGAGAGAGAAATGGCCAAGAGCCTTTGGCATGAATGGTGTGTGTGGCCAGCAAGAAGGTGGGCTAGGTGAAGACTTTGGGTAGCCGAGCCCTAAGCATGGGGGTTGATGTGTTGGCTTGGTGAGGCATTGCGTCCATGAAGGTGAGCATGGGTGATCGTTGGTGCGTTGGACAAGTGGCTATGCATTGGTTGAGGTTAGTAAGGGGGATGCATTGTGAGCTATGCGTCCAAAAAGACCTATGGGGCTGACGCATGGTGCTATGCGTCTAAGCTAGGTGTCCAAGTCTGCTAAGGGGGTTGCATGCATGTATTGAAGGAAGAAGTGAAGAAAGCCAAAAATATTTTTGGTAAGTGAATTCTAGATCATTATGAGGTAAATCGAGTTTAGGAGTTACTTTGTTTAATTGAAAATAAAATAAAATAAAAATAGAAAAAAAAAGAATGAAAAGAGAAAGTGGAAGTAACTCGGCAACCCATTTAATTGTGAAAGCTGAGTTTTTGATCATTTTCTCCATTTTCAAAAGCTTCAACCGAGTTCATCTTTTAGCTGAGTGACGAAGGGAGGTAGAAGGAGTCTAGGGCAAATTCATGTAGAATTCTAGTAGGTTTCATGGTGTAATTGACCCTGAAATAGAAGGTCCGGTATTTCGAGAATAGCGAGCTGTAGAAATCGAGTTTAGGGCTGAAACTTTGAGGTTAGTAAGTTAACTCAATTCTTAACAACTCTTGTGAAGGATGGTTGAGCTGAATATCAAGAGAAACATATTAAATTTTAGGTGGAAGCGACGAATACAAATTTCCCGAGTGATCAAGAGTAGAGCGAAGTAAATTGGGAATATCTTTCTTCTCTAAAATTTAGAGGTAATTTAGAAAACACATTGCTCTACAAGTTTGTAAAAGGACAAAAGTTCCAATTTCGACTAGAAATACAACGTTTAATAGATAGAAGCAAAACCAAAAGCGAAGACAGAAGCAGAATGAGACGGGTATCGATAGAGGAAGCAGCAACAGTGAAGGTATAAGGGTGAGCAGCGAGACGAGTGTTGCTGGTGTCGCTGGAGGCTTTTTGTGTCACAATTCTCACTCAGTATCGCTGAGTATCGCTGGGTATCGCTGGGTCTAGTTGATCAAGTAAGTCTCGCTGGTCTCGCTAGATCACAGTATCGTTGGTACAGTTGGGTCTTTTGCTTGAATTTGTTTGTTAGTCTTGCTAATGGCCTGACTCTCGCTCATTAGTGCACTCTTTTCTGAAATGTAGTTCGGTTGAATATTTCTTTCTGGAATATAGTCTCGATGATGGTTTTGTTCATGAAGTAGAGTCTTGGTGGTGAATAATAGAAATCTCTAAGGTTTGTTAGCTATGTAAAAAAGGAATTTTAAGGAAATCTAATAAAGGGAAATGTACTATTTCAGGCCGAGAGGAGCTAGGAAAGACGTATAACTCACTAAAAGCCCGGGACAAGTTGCGAGTGACAATTTTATTTAAAATGTGTCTACTTTGAACAAAATTTTATTGTTATAAGATTATGTTTGGAAACATGTTTATATGTTTGTCCTTTCACGGGTTTTAACGTGCATATTATGTGTTTTACATTAGAAATCATTTGAAGCATGCTAGTTGTTAAACGAGTTTCACGAAAGGCATGCTATTTGTTAACCTATGATTTTATGGAAAGCATTGATGACTGTTAATGAGATTGTGAAGATTTGAAATGTTATAAACTCGTGAATGTATATTATGTTATTTCTGAAGCATGTTGTTTTTTAATAATGTTTTTTAAAAGGCTCTCAATGCTGAAGAACACGGAGAAGGCATGTGGGTAGCTGGGATATAGAATGGTTCTCAGTGCTGAAGGACTCGAAAAAGGCATATGGGTAAACTTGAGTATAAAGATAGCTCCCATGCTGAAGGATTCAGAAAAGCCATGTGGGTGGCCTAAATCTCGTATATGGGACTCGGAGAAGGTATTTGGGTAACCCAGGATATGATATCTATGTGCACACAGAAGGATGATAGACAAGTCAATCACTGGGCAACCTAGCTCATGTTTTTCTTGTTTTTCTGTTTTTCAGGTAGCGAGCAAGTCCAGGGTGCTTAGCCTACACAACAACTCGTCTGGGCCCACCATCAGTGTTTAGAATTTTGAGAATTGTAAATATTTGATCTTAAACATGTGTTGTACATATAGAGGGTTAAGAGCGATGTTGAGAAACTTGTGTAAATATATGGTTTAAGTGAAAATTAATGTCTGTATGATAGCTTAACCCTAGTTTTAAGTATGTTGTTCAATCATTGTGTATATCTGCTTATTAGGTGATGGTCAAGGCATAAGGGTGGCAGTGGATGCCGTAAGAGGATCGGTGTCCGTTGTCCTCACACTTTCTCCTAGGTTAAGAGGGTACTTGGGAGGGAATATGACACCACTTTTTCTTCTCCTCATCCCCCCACTTCATCTGTATTCCTCATACTTGGTGGTCTTGATGGTGGCAAAGGCTAGTTGACCTCTCCATCGTCCTCCCTAGCCTTTGCGTCTCTCTCCTCTTGGGCAATCCCTTCGAGGATTTCCCCAAACACATTCCTCTAGTCTCTTCGACGAACTTCGTTGCGTCCAATTAATGTACTAGCTTCATCACGAGCTTGTGTTTCAGGAGCAGGCCACTCATTTCTTGATGTGCCAGGTGCACTCTTGGGTTTTCCCCCCTCAAAGTTCTCAGTCAACGATTTTGTAAATGACCTCATGGCTGCTTTTAAGATGCTAGATTTTACTCTCTTGAGTGGGCTTGGAGAAGGTGAAGGCTCGATTCGGCGTAAGGGTAGTATATTTAGCACTTCCACACACTCGTCGGAGTCAGATGTTACATCGACAACTGGAGGGTGGCAAGGTTGAGAATCAGCAGGAAAATGAACAATTGGGGTTTGGGAAGCCAAAATATTAGGGATAAAAGGAGGAATGGGGTTTGGTTTTACCAACAACACTAGTTAGAAAACGTCGGAGGTTAAGGATGAAGATGGAGTTGAGTAGTAGCTGTCGCATGATGAGACTGGCAAGTCGTTCCCGGCAAAGTTGAGGTTGTTTTGGAAATTAGAGCCATTGGACGTCACTGAGGAACGAAGGGTTGAAGAACAAGGATATCGGCTGCGATATTGCTTGAAGGAAGACGATGGAAATAAAAAGGTTTGAAGAAAGGGAACTCACCCTTAAATAGGCGAAAATAGCGTCGTCGGCATTAAATGCAGATACTCATTAACGCTATATCCCATTGATCTATGTGATTTCTTGAGCCTCACACCAAATGTGGGTGGCAGATGATATCGTGATGCAAATAAGCAGCTATCAAGTGCGTTTGGGAATACACGACTAACAAATCCTATGCGTTTTAAGCACCACACTTCTAGAGATGCATAGGTCTTCTATCGATAAATGTAGAGACTATGCAATGACGACAATTATGAACAATAATGAATAGTTAATTCTGACAATCAGTAGCTATTCATACCAAAGTTTCATGCTATATTACTTGCACTACTCCTACAACTAAAATTAAAGAAAGCAAAGGTAAAAGAAAGCGTCGCTAGAAAATTAAGAGTTCAGCAACGCAGGGACCTTCCGACGCAAGCTCGTTAGTTCTGCTCATGTAGGTCATTGGAGACTTTGTCTCGTGCAAACTCTCCAGTGTGATAGGGTTTCACCCTCTACCTATTGACCTTGAAGGAGTTTGTTCCATCTTCGCTCATCAATTCAATTACTCCATGTAGGAACACTTCCTTAATTATAAATGGACCAAACCAGCGAGACTTGAGCTTTGTTGGAAACAAACGCAACCTCGAGTTAATTAATAAAACCTTTTGGCCGACTTGGAGCATTTTCTTACTAATATGCTTGTCGTGCCATCTTTTCGTTTTTTCCTTGTAAAACTTTGCGTTCTCGTACGCTGTTAGCCTCCACTCCATTAGCTCATTTAATTGAAGCCTCCTTACTTCTCCTATCGTGTCCAAGTCAACGTTCAGCTTCTTCAATGACCACATGGCTTTATGTTCTAATTCCAGCGGAAGATGGCATGCCTTTATGAAAACCAACGAGTATGGGGACATGCCAATGAGCGTTTTAAATGTTATGTATGCCCCAGGGCTTCATCAAGCCTCTGCGTCCAATCTTTCCTTAAAGTACTTACCACCTTCTCAAGAATGGACTTTATCTCCCAGATCGAAATTTCAGCCTAGTCATTGGTTTGTGGGTGATATATTGTTGCAACCCTATGTTTCATATTAAATTTGGACAGCAAACTAGCAACTATGCGATTTATAAAGTGCGCACCTTCGTAACTGATGATGGCCCTTGGTGTTCCATAACGTGAAAAGATGTACTTTAAAAAAATTGGAGACCATAATGGCATCATTTTTCGCACACAAAATAGCTTCAACCCACTTGGACATGTAGTCAACTGCTACCAGAATATATTGATTACGGCATGATGAAGGAAGTGGTCCCATGAAGTCGATGCCCCATACATCAAATAACTCCATTTCGAGGATAGAGTTTAAGGGCATCTCATTTTTGTTAGAGATGTTCCCCGTTCTTTGGCACTGATTCACATGCCACTGCGTATGCCCTTGTGTCTTTGAATAACATTGGCCAAAAATATCCACTATGAAGACCTCTGCGACAGTCCTTTGTCCACCAAAGTGTCTTCCATAGGGAGCTCCATGACAGCTAGCTAAAATACTCTGCATCTCATATTTTGGGATGCATCGATTCAAGATATGGTCTAGACCTAATGTCACACCTCCTCCCAGGTACCCTTTTAACTCAGGAAAAAGTGTAAGGACAGCAGACACCGACCCTGTTACGGCATCCACAGCCAACCTTATACCTTGACCATCACCTAATAAGCAGATATACACAATGATTGAACAACATACTTTAACTAGAGTTAAGCTATCATACATACATTGATTTTCACTCAAACCATATATTTACATAAGTTCCTCAACATAGCCCTTAACCCTCTATATGTACAACACAAGCTTAAGATCAAATATTTACAATTCTCAAAATTCTAGACACTAATGGTGGGTCCGGATGAGTTGCTGTGTAGGCTAAGCACCCCAGACTCGCTCGCTACCTAAAAAAAAAACAGAAAAAAAAAAGGAAAGCATGAGCTAGGTTGCCCAGTGAGTGACTTGTTTGTAAAAACCTTCCTTTAACTCAAAAACTAATCAAAGGGTAATCATTCTAGAACAATGCGTAAATAACATCAATTCAAAGTCATATCCATGCAAAACATGCTCAAGTGGCATTGTCATACCATAGATGTTCATTTCAGAAAAATATACACGAAGATTTAGTTTATTTCAAAAACTTTTCCGCCTTCACTTCAGTCACATGTGCCAAGTCCGCTTCACAGTGCTTATTCAACAATTTCCTGGCCTTTACTGCGGAGATCACGCAGGTAGGAAGAACTCTCCTTCTTCCTTTAAAGATCACCTGAACCCCATCGGGCTTCACAAATCTCACTTCTTTCTTAAAGCAATCAACATTAGCATGATACTTCGACAAAAAGTCCATGCCAAGAATAATTTCAAACTCTATCAAATTCAGAGGTAACAGGTCGACTAGTAGCACCACATTATCAATCACCAACTCACAATCAAAATAGACATGCTCTATGGTTACAGATTCACCAACAGGAGTATGTACTAACAGAGCATCCGACAAAAGCTCTAAACTCCTATTTACATGCAAAGCAAACTCATGGGACACAAATGAATGCGTAGCTCCATAATCAATTAACACGTAAACATTCTTAGTATAGACAGTAAACATACTCGTCACCACATCGGGAGCCTCCTCAGTCTCCTACTGTGTCATGGCATACACCTTCCCTTGCTGTCTAGGTCTGTCTACCTGGCCTTTCTGTCTGCCACCACTACTACCTTCACCAACTTTTATTTCCTATCTCGGCTGATTTACTGTTTGTGACACAGTTCTTTGTTCCATCTCCCTTCCTGACCTTAACTGAGAGCAATCCCTTTGCCAGGCTCTTCTCAACTCTCAAGGCAGCTTCAACTAACTTAGCAAAGTCTGCTTATTCTTTACTCGTCGTCACCGAAGTACGTATCTCACTGCACAAGCCTTCCTCAAAATGCTTGTGTCACACCCCCTCCCGGATTATCCCCCATAACCCAAGAAGAGATGTGAAGACAGCAACCTTAACTCCTCTGTAAGGTTCACTGTCTAACCACTAACACTAAAGACGACCCAGACGAGGTTCTTGCGTAGGCAAAACATCCCAAACTCGCTTGCTACTTCGAAAATAGAAAAACATGGGAAAGCGTGACCTAAAGCCCCATGAGTGACTAGTTTTATAAAACTAAACTTTTATTTGAAAGCAGGTATGTTAAATCTGTTATGCATAAAACAAGGATTCAATACATCATTTCTGCATAAGCATATTTCCCGACAACTCTGTCAAATCACATAAATCCATTCCAAATCGTATAAGTTCATTTTAGAAAAATTATACAAAAAACCTGTTTAGTTTCTCAATCATTTCCCTTAGTTGAGGCGGAGCAGAACTCAACGCTCTCAATGTCGAAAACAACCTTAGTTGGGGTGAGCAAGACTCAACACACCCAACATCGAATACAACCTTGGCTCTATGCAAAGCAGAACTCGACGCACCAGCAATATCAACCTCTATGTGTACATAGGAATATGGCGGGTTGCCCAAGTACCTTCTCCATGTCCCTCAATATTGGGTCCCATATCAATCCACTGCTCACGTGCCTTCACTCATGGTCCCTCAGCACTGAGCTATCATGTATTGGATTCCCATATGCCTTCTCACAAGGTCCCTCAGCACTGGAATTCATTTCAATTAACTACTCAAGTGCCTTCACACGTGGTCCCTCAACACTAAGTATCATATATCGTATTCCCCATAATCAGTTCATAGAGTAATTTTTCATAAATAATATCTCACAAATATGTATTTCAACCTTTTATAGAAAACAGATAACATGCCTCGTAAATAATGTAATCATTCATCATGCTTTTCGAGTAAACAATTTATCATCAAACCACAGCTTATAAGAAAACCAGAACAACATTTCCAATAAATCATTTTCAAATAAAGGAAAGTGTCACTCACAAAAACGCTTAAAGAATTTCCTATTTTTCCTTCAAATTCTGCTTTCTCGTGCTCCTTGAACGCAAGACTTGAGACTCTAATTCACAAGGTAGCTGTTTTCTTTTTCTGGCAGCTCAGTTGGACACAACCTTCCTCCTTGAATGCAAGGCTGACAGCTAACGCGAGGTGCAACCTAACAAATAACTCTTTTAGCTTCCCTTTTGGATGCATCGACCTCTCTTGAACGCAAGATCCAACTTGAACGTAGCGTTCACCTTGAATGCAGGGAGATAACTTTCTCCTGCTTCCTCTCTCAGAAGCTCCGACTTTTTGGATCCTTCCTTTTGCTTCTCTTCCCTCAAGTTCTTACTTATAGCTTTGGAATAGAGTACTTATAACCCATGCAACCGTTACCAACTCATCTTATATGTCCAACTTACTCCAATATACAACTATCCATCTAACATAGTGTCCCCTATATGCCCATTTAATCCTCTTTCAGGTTTTAGCTTCTTTACTCTCTTCCCTTACTCACGGCCTTACCACCTTTGACCCTATTTCTCCATCACATACTATTATGCGCCAATGTCTCACACTACTATGCGTTTGTGCCTTATTGCATAATACCATGCATCCAACTCTCTTCCCTTATGTCCAATCTTAGCTACAAGTCCTTCTTGCATAATCCGACGATGTGGTTTACCCTTGATAACCAAATCCAACTCAAGACCTTTCTTTATGCGTTTGTACTCTTTGCGTTTACCTTTACTTCGTTCTACGTCCATGACCTTCCTCTTATCCTTGAGGATTCCTTGATTATCCCTCTATGTGTCCTTGAGTTATACTCCAAGGTTATTCATTTAACCTTTTCTTTGTACTTAACTATTTCTCTTATGATAAATTAGTATGCGTCAACCTCCTGCTTCCAGTCTTTAAGCTTACTTCTCAGCCTTCTAATTTATCCAACACTCGAGAACATCCCTCGATAGAAGCCAATGCGTTACTTAGTTTGCGATTGTATTCTTTCCCTGGTTTCTCCTTATGCGTTTATCCTTCCTTCTGAGACTTAGATTTCTTTCCAACACTCCATGACTTAACTTTATTCCTTTTTGCTCATACGTTCTACCTTCGCCAAAGCTATATTTCCTTCCTTAACTACTTCCTATGCGTTCACCCGAAATCAAGGTTACATTTCCATTTTATCATGGAGTTAAGCTCCTCAACGCATCAACCCATGGTAGCCACCTTCAATGCATAGCAATGCTTCAGTCATATCTACCTTGAACACTTGATGACCTTATTTGCGTTTGCTATGATATACCTGAAGATTTCTTTACCAACACCATAATCCTTACTAACGCATAATAAACCTTCAACGCATGCTGCTTACGCCATAAGGTTCTTCGGTTTCTCTTATCTTTCTAGCTTAACATCCTCCAAAACTATTCCCAACTATGCCTTCAATCCTTCATTCTCACTTTAAGTGAAATATCCATTCTTTTCCTAATATTATGCGTTCAACTAGTCTTTTTACACACTCGAAAGATTTCCTAAGTCCTTAGATCACCTTGCCATTCAAAATCACCTAACATAATTCATTCCAAACTTCTTAATGCCTTCTTCTTAAACCAAAACTCCAGCTTACAAATCACTTTTCCTCCTTCCATTCATCTCAACGCATAGAATTTCTTGGCCAAAACTCAGCAATTCCACAAACATAACTTTTCTGTCTTAAGAATTTCCTAACTCCACATGCTTATAATCTTAGCTCCACTATTCTTGTCTTACTTCTTCTCTTACTAGCCATCTTAAGTATCTAGGCTATAAGATAGGGTATTACAGCTTGCACTTATCTACTTCCTCCCCTGTCTATCTTTCCTAAGCCTTTGGTAGCTTGCGAAGATCCGACGTGTGCTTGCCTACCTCATCTGTCTACTAATAATAATTTCCCGAATCCTACTATATTACAACTCTCATACTTTGAACTTACAATATTCAATCTCCCTTTCCCAAAATCTTGTGCTCTGATACCAACTTGTCACACACCCTCCCAGGTACCCTTTTAACTCAGGAGAAAGTGTGAGAACAGCAGACACCGACCCTTTTACGGCATCCACAGCTAACCTTATACATTGACCATCACCTAATAAGCAGATATACACAATGATTGAACAACATACTTTAACCAGGGTTAAGCTATCACACAGACATTGTTTTTCACTCAAACCATATATTTACATAAGTTCCTCAACATCACCCTTAACTCTTTATATATACAACACATGCTTAAGATCAAATATGTCACACCCCCTTCCAAGTCCACCTACTTAACCTGAAAGGGGACGTGAGGATAGTATACATCACCCCTTTTGTGATGCATACCATCCATCCCTTCACACACATCCTGAACTATTCACAATAAATTCTACGTTCTAAGACATTCAAATATCACATATAGGAAAGTATAAACAAGTCAACCCATTTCTTCACTCATTCATACGTTCTATTACAATCCATGGCTCAATCTCTTACAATTATACACGTATATCTACATGTCACCTAATAGAGGTTTAACATACAACAACACTCCCACAAGTCGGGTTTTTCTGAATCTCGAAGCTTAAGCAGAGCGAGTTGGAGTAGGCAAAGCACCTGGAACGTCTTTGCTACCTGGAGGGGAAAGAAAACATTGAAAACATGAGCTAAAGGCCCAGTGAGTGACCATCTTAACAAACCATTTGTTCGGAAATCATCAGTGGTAAAACTGAGTTCAACATCAACATAAAACATGCAATTACTTCCAAATACATTAGTTAAAACAAACTTAATTGCCCTTATCAATTCATACAGGATTTTCAACAAATCATAAGAAAACAGTTGAAGTACAATACTTTTCCCTTAGTTGAAGCGGAGCAAACCTCAACACCCCATTGTCGAAAACATATAAGGCTCGATGCGGAGCAAGACTCAACGCACCAGCATATAACCTCTATGTGCACATAGGAACATAGCAGGTTGCCCAAGTACCTTCTCCATGTCCTTCAATACTGGGTCCCGGGGAAACTCACGTGCCTTCTCAAGTCCATCAGCACTGAGCCTCCTCTTAAACGTTTTTCCATTAAGAAATAACACTTTATACAGACAAATCGTATGCAATAATTTATAAGAACTCAGGGCAACTATATTTCATCAATAACATTTTACAAACATATTTTTCAATAAGTTTAAGAACATAAAGTATGCTTCATAAATCATTTGATCACAAAATCATATGCCATTGGAAAACCGAACTAACATATATAACAAAGATTTCTTTAGGGTAAGAAAAGTGTCACTCACAACTCTTTCTAGGCCTTGAATGGGTTATAAACCTTTCCTATCTCCTCTTGGCCTGAAACAAACATTTTCCTTTGTTACACTTCCTTTCTATTCATCAAAACATAAGCAACAACTCATTATATACTTCATATTTAGAGTTTGGCATGCGATTCAGCTATCATTAGTTCATTCTCAAGCTTTAAGCACTAAGGCTATTACTACTAGCTGCTCCTTACCCTTCTGTTGAACTCCAATTCAGAGAACACTTTGTATATAGCTCATTCTTGCTGATAATCCAATGTTTGAACTTTATCTTTCTCTTGACAGAGCTAACTGCTACAGCTTGGATTTCTTTGCTTAAGCCCTGTTAAAAAATGCATTTCCAGTTCATATTAAGACTTCTTCCCTTCTACAAACTTGTAAAGAATCAAGTCCCACAGCTTACCTCAAAATCTCAAGCCTTAACTCTTAATCGTTCTTCAGTTATGCCAGAATTACTTCGCGTTGCTCCAGTTGCATAACAGTTCTGTTGCTGCTGCTTTTACCTAGAAATTCATATGATTAACTTCCCTTTCAGATTAACCATCCTTCATAAGACTTGTTAGGAATTATGTTAACTTACTAACCTCAAAATTTCAGCTCTAAACTCAGCTTCCTCGAGTCGTTCTACTCCAAACATCGACCCCTGTTCAGTTTTTGTGTCTGCAAATCAAGCTTCTGTTTCAGTTCTGATTTTGGCACCAAAACGAGTGGAATTTCGCCCGAAACTATAAGAACACCTTCCTCTACTTCCCTTTGTGGTTTCTCTGAAAGATGGGACCGACTTAAGCTCTCAAAATGTCTGAAAATGGTCAAACTCACCAATATATATACTGCCGACTTATCCTTCTCAAGTACCAAGATGATAATGCTGACTTACTCACCTGTAGGCTGGTGCTAGTCTTCTCCTCGACACAGGGCACTCATGTCTAAATTTTCCTTCAGCGCCCTCAGCACTAATCATTCTTTGCGCATAGTGTTCTCAGCGCCTCCTACCTCCAACGCATACACACATAGTCTTACACACACTAGCTTCATCGCATCAAGACCATTCTGTCTTGGACCAAATGTGGCTTCAGCGCATGGCTATCTTCAACGCATGGTCACCTCAACGCATGGCTGTCTTCGGCGCATGGTGACTTCAACCCATGGTTCAAGTATATTTCTTTCCCCTGCCAATAATCATTTTTCCTGCGATGCGACGACCACTTCAACTCACAACCCCTTTGCGATTCACTCAACAACGCATGATTTCTCCAAGTAATTCAACTTCCACTTCTTCATCAATGCATGGCTTTGGCCAATACTTAGCCAACTTTCACCCCTTACTAGCTACTTCTCGGCCACTCTTTCTTATAGCCACGCATAACTCCAAACGCATTGCTCTCCCCAACGCTAGATATTACAAGTCAGTGCTTACAATTCCTTACCACCTTTTTAAGAATTTCGTCCTCGAAATTCAATTAAGGTTACTGTGAGAAAAGATGTGGATACTTAATTTTCATTTGCTCTTCACTTTCTCATGTTGCTTCTTCTACTTGATGATTTCTCCATACAACCTTAACAAGTGGTATGGTTTTTGTTCTCAATACTTGTTCCTTGCGGTCAAGAATTTGCACAGGTTCTGCTTCATAAGATAAATCTTCATTTACTTGGATAGGTTGAGCCTCTAAAATATAAGTGGGGTCTGGAATATATTTCCTCAGTAAAGAAACATGAAATACAACATGTACCTTAGACAACTCCATAGGTAATGCTAGCCGGTAGGCTGAAGGTCCTATGCGTTCCAAAATTTCATAAGGTCCAATATATCTTGGACTCAATTTTCCTTTTCTTCCAAATCTCAATATTCCTTTCCAAGGTGATAGCTTCAAGAAAACCTTGTCACCAACTTGGAATTCTAAATCTCGACGCCTCTTATCAGCATAACTTTTTTGTCGATCTTGTGCAGTCTTTAACTTTTCTCTTATAAATTTCACGTTTTCTGATGTAATTTGGACTACTTCTGGTCCTATCAATTTCCGTTCTCCTACTTCACCCCAACATATGGGAGTTTTCCATCGCCTGCCATACAACGCCTCATAAGGTGCCATTCCAATACTAGAATGGTAGCTATTATTGTAAGCAAATTCCATTAAAGATAGCTGAGTATCCCAGCTTCCTTTAAACTGCAACGCACAGGCATGTAGCATATCCTCTAAAGTTTGAATTGTTCTTTCTGATTGCCCATCTGTTTGGGGATGGAAAGCTGTACTAAACTTAAGTTTAGTTCCCAACGCTTGCTGCAAGCTTGGCTAAAATTTAGATGTAAACCTTGGATCCCTATCGGAAACAATAGATATGGGAGCTCCATACTGACTCGCCACTCTATCAACATACAGTTTAGCTAGTTTATCCAAAGTGAAAGTCTCTTTAATGGGTAGGAATCGTGCATAGTAAGTCTGTCTACTATCACCCATATTCCATCATATCCATTAGAGGTTTTTGGAAGACCAAATAAAAAGTCCATTGTAATATGCTCCCATTTCCACTCGGGTACAGGAAGCGTTTTTAAAAGTCCATCAGGTCTTTGTCTTTCTGGTTTAACTTGCTGACAGATCAAACATCTTGATACACATTCAGCGATTTCCCGTTTCATTCCTGGCCACCAATAATATTCCCTCAACGTCCTATACATTTTTGTACTACCAGGATGCATTGCATATGCGGAACTATGAGCTTCTTCAAGAATAGCATTCTTCAATAACGCATCATTAGGGACGCATAGTCTTCCTTGTTTTATTAAAGCTCCATCAGTTCTTACATCAAAATCCATCCTTTTCTTAAGATTCACTTCTTCCATTATTTTCCTAAGTACATCATCTTGCATTTGTTTGTTTACAATCTTTTCTATTAAAGTAGGTCTTAAATGAAAATGTGCAAACAAAACTCCTAACTCGTCTACTGATAAAGACGCACTCGAGCGTTTAAACTCTTTTGTCAATTCTGCACTAACAGCGCTCATAACGCCTTGGATTGCCTTGACTTTCTACTCAATGCATCGGCTACAACATTAGCCTTTCCGGGATGGTACTCTATCGAACAATCATAGTCTTTAATCAATTTCATCCATCTTCTCTGCCGTAAGTTCAATTCCTTCTGATCAAAAATATACTTCAAACTTTTGTGATCAGTTAAAATACGATATTTCTCCCCATACAAATAGTGTCTCCAAATTTTCAGAGCTAATATGACTGCTGCCATTTCTAAGTCATGCGTCGGGTAGTTATTCTCATGCTTCTTCAGTTGCCTCGATGCATAAGCAATCACTTTTCTTTTCTGCATAAGTACACAGCCTAATCCTTGGCGTGACGCATCACAGTAAATCTCAAACTCCATTCCTGGTGTAGGTAGCGCCAATACTGGTGCTGTCACCAGTTTTTCCTTCAACTTCTGAAAACTCTATTCACATTCACTAGTCCATTCAAATTTGGCTGTCTTTTTGGTTAAACTTGACAAGGGTAATGCTATTTTTGAAAATCCTTCCACAAATCGTCGATAATAACCCGCTAGTCCCAGAAAACTACGAATTTCCATCACATTAGTAGGCCGTTCCCAATCAACTATCGCCTCAATCTTTCGCGGGTCTACGCTTACCCCTTCAGCTGATACCACATGTCCTAAAAATATAACACGGTCCAGCCAGAATTCACATTTACTGAATTTAGCATTCAACTTCTTAGCACGCAATGTCTGTAATAGTATTCGGAGATGTTCCATATGCTTCTCCTTGTTCTCGGAATATACCAGGATATCATCAATAAATACTACTACAAACTGATCAAGGTATGGATGGAATATCCGATTCATAAGATCCATGAATACCGCTGGAGCATTAGTCAATCCAAAAGGCATTACTAGAAACTCATAATGTCCATACCTCGTTCTAAAAGCAGTCTTTGGAATATCTGTCTCTTTAATCTTTACCTAATGATATCCAGATCATAAATCAATCTTGGAAAACACTGAAGCACCTTTAAGTTGATCAAATAAATCATCAATGCGAGGCAATGGATACTTATTACATATCGTTACCTTGTTCAACTGGCGGTAATCAATGCATAATCTAAGTGTGCCATCCTTCTTCTTAACAAACAAAACAGGTGCTCCCCACGGTGACACAATGGGTCGTACATACCCTTTATCAATCAGTTCCCGCAATTGTACTTTCAATTCTTTCAATTCCTTTGGTGCCATTCTATATGGAGTTACTGTGTAGGCAAAGCACCCCGGACTCACTCGCTACCTGAAAAAAAAAAAAACAAAAAAACAAGGAAAATATGAGCTAGGTTACCTAGTGAGTGACTTGTTTTGTAAAAACCTTCCTTTAACTTGAAAGCTAATCAAAGTGTAATCATTCTAAAAAAATGTGTAAATAACATCAATTGAAAGTCATATCCATGCAGAACATGCTCAAGTGGCATTGTCATACCATATATGTTCGTTTCAGAAGAAGATACACGGAAATTCAGTTTACTTCAAAGACATTTTCCTTAGTTGAGGCAGAGCGAAGCTCAACGCTACTTAATGTTGAAAACATCCTTAGTTGGGGCGGAATAATCTCGACACACCCAACATCGAATATCCTTAGTTGTGTGGAGTAATCGCAACACTACAGCGTCTATCATCTCTCTATGTGCACATAGATATTATATCGTGGGTTACTCGAATAACTTCTCCGAGTCCTTCAATACTAGGTCCCATATACGAGATTTAGGCCACCCACATGCCTTCTCTGAGTCCTTCAGCAGTAGGGGTTATCTCTATACTCAGGTTACCCACATGCCTTCTCCGAGTCCTTCAGCATTTGGAACCATTTTTACATCCCGGCTACCCACATGCCTTCTTCGTATCCTTTAGCATTAGGAGCCTTTTCAAAAAAATTATTCAAAAACCACATGCTTTAAAAATAACATAATATAAATTCACGAGTTTATAACATTTCAAATCTTCACAATCTCATTAACAAGCATCAATACTTTCCATAAAATCATAGGTAAATAAACAACATGCCTTTCGTAAAACTCGTTTAACAACCAGCATGCTTCAAATGATTTCTAATGTAAAACACATAATATGCATGTTAAAACCCGTGAAAGCAATAACATATAAACATGTTTCTAAATATAATCTTATAACAATAAAACTTTGTTCAAAGTAGACACATTCTAAAATAAAATTGTCACTCACAACTTGTCCCATGCTTTTGGTGGGTTATATGCCTTTCCTAGCTCCTCTCAGCCTGAAATAGTACATTTTCATTTGTTAGATTTCCTTAAAATTTCTTTTTCCATAGCCAACAAGCCTTAGACATTTCAATTATTCACCACCGAGATTGTACTTCATGAATAAAACCATCACCGAGACTATATTCCCCAAAGAAATACTCAACCGAGCTACATTTCAATAAAGAGTACACTAATGAGCGAGATTCAAGCCATTAGCGAGACTAAACCAACAAATTCAAGCAAAAGACCCAACTGTACTAGCGATACTGTGATCCAGCAAGACCAGCGAGAATTACTTGATCAGCGAGACTAGCGATACCCAGCGATACCAAGCAATACCCAGCGATACCAAGCGATAGTTGTGAGATAAAAAGCCTCCAGGGACACCAGCGACACTCGTCTCGCTGCTCACTAACCTAAAATTTAACATGTTTCTCCTTATATTCAACTCAATCATCCTTCAAGAAAGTTGTTAAGAGTTGCGTTAGCTTACTAACCTCAAATTTTCAGCGCTAAACTTGATCTCTACAGTTCGCTATCTCCCAAATACTAAACCTTGCTCAAATTGCGCGACAGCAACCAGACCTTCTTTTTCAGCTACAATTACACCACGAAACCGACCAGAACACGAATTTGTCCTAGACTCCTTCTTCTATCTCTCTTCGTCGCTCAGCTGAAAGATGGAGTCAGTTGAAGCTTTGAAAATGGAGCAAATAATTGAAACTTAGCTTCACATAAAGACGGGCTGCTGACTTAACTTCCACTTTCTTTTTCCTTTTCTTTCCTTTTTTTTTTACTTTGTTTTTTCTTTCCTTTTCTTTTTCTTTCTTTCTTTATTTCTTTTATTTCTAAAATCCTTTTTTTTTCTATTTTTATTTTACTTTATTTTAATTTCAATTAAACAAAGTAACTCCTAAACTCGATTTACCTCGTAATGATTTAGAATTCACTTACCAAAAATATTTCCGACTTCTTTCACTTCTTCCTTCAATCTACAAGAGGAAAGATAATTTAGTTCATATCTGTACTACGTTCTTACATTTAACTCTTACAAAATGAAAGTAGGGTTTACACCTAATCTATACAGATAGGGCTCATCCTAGCAGTAAAACTTGCTCTCATGCATTAACCTCTTCCTTTGTTGTGTTTTAAAATCGACGGGCCAGTGTCTGCGAACTAAGTAATTTACTATGTCTGCACACCATGGTTCCTTTCCCTCTGCGTTCACAAGCTGCTCACCAGGGAATCGTTCTTCAATATCACTCCAACCTTCTTGGACCTCTTTGTTCTCCAGCCAAGAAAAGTGGTCCGCAACCTGATTCTCCGTACCCTTCCTATCTTTGATCTCAATGTCAAATTCTCGCAACAATAGAATCCACCGAATGAGTCTCAATTTTGCATCCTTTTTTGTCATTAGATACATGATCACTGTGTAATCAGTATAGACAGTGATTGTTAAACCTACCAGATAAGCTCTAAACTTGTCCACCGCAAAGGCTACGACTAACATTTCCTTCTCAGTAGTTGTATAGTTTTCCTGAGAATCCTTCAAAGTTTTGCTTGCATAAAATATCAAATGCATAATTTTTTCTTTTCTTTGTCCCAATACAGCTTCCACAGCGTAGTTGCTTGCATTACACATCAGTTCAAATGGGTAAGACCAGTCAGGAGCAATAAGATTGGAGCTGTAATCAATGTTTGCCTGAGCGATTCAAACACATGTTGGCATGATTCATCAAAGTTATATTCTTTATTCATCTCAAACAACTCACTCAGTGGCCTAGCAATCTGTGAAAAACTCCAAATAGATCTTCTGTAGAATCCCACATGGCCTAAGAAGCTTCGTAGTGTCTTCACGTTTGTGGGGACTAGCAACTCTGCAAGGCGTCTATCTTAGCCTGATCAACTTCCAACCCAGCCTTAGAAATTTTGTGCCCGAACACAATGCCTTCGGTTACAATGATATGGCATTTTTCCCAGTTGAGGACCAAGTTTGTGTCTTCATACTGTTTAAGTACACGTTTCAGATTGGCTAGGCATTCATCATACGAATCACCAAATATTGAGAAGTCATCCATAAACACTTCCACGGATTGTTCCAGATAATTTAAGAATATGGCCATCATGCATCTCTAAAACGTCCCTCGTGCGTTACACAACCCAAAGGGCATGCGTCTAAATGCAAAGGTGTCATATGGACATGTAAACGTCATTTTCTCTTGGTCTTTCAGTGCTATCCTGATTTGGTTTTATCCGAAATAACCATCTAGAAAGCAGAAGAACTCATTTCTTGCTAATCTGTCGAGCATTTGGTTGATGAATGGTAACGGGAAGTGATCTTTCTTTGTAGCCGCATTCAGCTTGCGACAATCTATGCAAATATGCCATCCAGTAACTGTTCTTGTTCGGATCAATACATTCTTACTGTTGGCTACCACCGTTATTCCCTCTTTCTTCGGCACACATTGAACCGGACTCACCCAAGTGCTGTCAGAGATTGGATATATGGTTCCTGTGTCGAGCCATTTTATTATTTCTTTCTTGACAACCTCCTTCATGGCTGGGTTGCGTCTGTGTTGCCTTTCTATGGAACCTTCTTTCCCTTCCTCCAGCCTGATTTTGTGCATACAGTATGGGGACTGATTCCTCGGATGTCTGCAAGAGTCCTTCCAATGCCCTTCACATATTTCTTTAAAATTTGTAGTAACGATTCCTCACGTTCAGGATTTAACGCAGAGGATATGATTAGGGGAAGCGTACTCTCCCAAGTATGCGTACTTGAGATGTGTTGGTAGGCTTTTTAGTTCCAATGTGGGCGGTTCTTCCAAAGACGGCTTTGTTTTTGTTGTTCTTCTATTGCGTAAGTCCAGTCGTTCAAAGACTTTGTCAGAGATCAATTTAATTGTTTCATTTTCAATTTCTTCATCCTCCACAACAGTCTCCTCATTCTCTATCTCTGCGTCCGTGGATGCTATACCCCCATATGTAATATTTTCTATCATCTCGCAAGATTCAAATTCATCAGGATACTTTAATGCGTTAAAAACATTAAACTTTACCTGCTGATCATCCACGCGAATCATCAGCTTTTCTTCTTGGACGTCATTCAATGCATGCTTAGTTGCTAGGAAGGGTCTTCCTAAGATGTTTGGCACTTCTCTATCAGCTTCATAGTCCAAGATAATGAAGTCTGCAAGAAAGATGAACTTATCAACTTTAACAAGAACATCCTCTATCTTCCCTTCAGGATGTTCGATAGATCGGTTGACAAGCTGCAGCGTTACTGTTGTGGGTCTTGCTTCACCTATCCCCAATTTCTTGAAGATAGATAAAGGCATTAAGTTGATACTAGCCCCTAAATAGCATAAAGCTTGACCGACGTCCATTTCCCCTATTGAACAAGGCAATGTGAAACTTCCAGGATCTTTCATCTTGGCAGGGATGTTCTTCTTAAATAACGCACTGCACTTCTGCGTTAATGCCACAGTCTCGAATTCCCCTAACCTCCTCTTTTTCGAAATGATGTCTTTAAGGAATTTCACATAACTAGGCATTTGGTCAAGAGCCTCCACCAACGAAGTGTTGATGTGAAGCTGCTTGAGTACATCTAGAAATTTCTTGAATTTCCCGTCGTCATTTTTCTTTCTCAGGCGCTGGGGAAAGGGTGGACACACTGTTGGAGAAATGTCGTCTGTCGAGTCCTTATTTACAGACGCAAGTCCAGCCTGCGTTGCTTTTTTCTCTTTTCCTTACCTATACTAGTTTGATTCTGACTATGTGTGTCACACCCCATCCCGGACTACCCTTCTGTAACCGAGATGGAGCGTGAAGACAGCAGTCATCGACTTACTGGTCGACTTCTACTGTCGAACTTCCTTTATATCCATTAAACTACACTTCCTAGGACGGTGATACCATTTACTCTTGACAAACCTCAACTTTGACCGGGAACGGGAACTGTCATGCTACCTGAAAAATAGAAAACATATGAAAGGGTGAGCTAACAGCTCAGCGAGTAACAGTTTTTGTAAAACTATCTTTACTTCGGAAATAAGCATGTTAAAATTTCCATAAACCATAATCATGAAACATGGACTTAAATCATCATTACCGCAAAACATATTTCTCGATAGTTTAGTCAAATTACACATGTTCCACAATGTACGTAAAACATAGTTCAAACATCATTGCTGTAAAATCATACTTTCCATCAACTTAATTAAATCACATAAATTCATTCTTAAATAGTTGTACATAAAATTAGTTCATTCTTAAAAAATTCCCTTAGTTGAGGCTGAGCAGTGCTCTACACTTCTCAACGTCGATTATCCTTAGCTATGTGGAGTAATCTCAACACATCAGTGTCGTATATTCCTCTATGTGCACATAGATATATTATAATCCGGGCCGCCCGCAATGCCTTCTCCAAGTCCTTGAGCATTGGGGTCCCATTTTCGTATCCAGGTTACCCATCTGCCTTCTATGAGTCCCTCAGCATTGGTACCTTTTCTATATCTCGGCTACCCCTTGGCCTTCTCCAAGTCCCTGAGCCTCAGGTGCCCTTTTCTAAGTTTTATAAATACACCAATTACATTTTGGAAGCATCATATCATAAACTCATAAGTTAACCGTTACCAACTAAGATCATATAATATCAAAACAGCATGCTTCTAGTAAACTCAAGTTCAAAGCTTTAATATCAACATCATGTTTTTCAGTAAAATCATGAAATCACATATTATCAATCAGCATGCGTTTTATAAACATATAGCAAATAACCAGCATACTTAAATGTTTTTCAAATAAAACATATGCACTTACTCATCAAAAACTCATGAAATAATATTTTGAAGAAGAACGTTAATGTTACTCACATTATACTTACTCAAGAACAGTTCCTCCTCCTTTTCACCATTTCCTTTTTCCCGAGCTTCTCAAACGCAGCGTTCTATCCCTGGAACGCAAGGTTTTACATTCCTCTGTCAGCTCGGTTGGACACAACCTTGCCCTTGAACGCAAGGTTAATAGCTAACGCGAGGTACAATCTAACTCTTCTTTACTTCTCTTTTGGATGCGTCAACCTCCCATGGACGCAAGATTCACCTTAAACGCATCGTTCATCTTGAACGTGTCATTCGTCTTACTTAGACGCAAAACAACTTTAACACAAGATAGCTAAGTTGTCAAGAATATCTTCTCTCTTGGCCGCAGACTTCTACTACGGACGCAAGGATTCCTCTTTCTGCTTCCTCTCTCCCTTTTCTCTCAGGAATTCTTACTTCAACATCATCAGTCGCTCATTTTCCCTCAAAGGTCCTATTTATAGCTTTGGAATAGAGGGCTTGTCAGACTGCTTCTCCTCTCTTTTGCCACTTGTTTGCCATATGTCATGCTGCACACTTAACCAACCATATATTTATCCAAGCGTCACCTTACATGTAATACTTAACATGTCTTCTAACACCTCCTACTTATAAGGTGTCATGTCTATATCAAGCCACCTAGCTTTTATAAGCTTATCTTATGCATCCAACATATTCCAATATACAAACTATTCATTCAATTATATCATACTGCCCCTATGTGTCCATTGAATTTCCTTTATGGTTTTAGCTTATTTACTTACTTTCTTTACTCTCCGCCATAATACTTTTGAACCCATTTCTCCACCGCTTACTACTAGGTGTCTGTGCCCTACCACATCATACCATGCATCCAACTTTCTTCACTAGTCTTTAAAACTTACTTCTCAACCTTCTACTTTTTCCAACACTCGACAACACATCCCTTCAGAGTAATCTATGCGTCTTACCTTTGCCAATGTTTACATCTTCATAATTACCTCCTATGTGTTTCACTTCTTTCCCTTCAAGCTCTTGGATTACTTCCTATACATCCACCTTTAGCATGCGTTACCTTAGTCCTCACCATGCATTCAACATGGCCTCTTACTTTTTTTCTCTATAGGCTCTTCAATGCATCGATTTTTTTTTTTTAAATAGTAGAGTGTGACAATGTGACCCTAAATTTGAAGACGAAAGTGAGTTTGAATTTGGTACGTGTAATGGAGATCATAGTTGTTGTTAAGATGCTGGTAGAGATATAGAGGGTTGCAAGTTTCCTTGATTCCTCTGGTCATGCGTTTCGATGGGTAATGCTTTGCCACTTCTCAATGTCACTACTTGACATTGTTCTTTTCCATTTCCTCTGGGAGCCTCTGTTGTGCTCGGCAATGCTCCTTGCAGTCTATTCTTAAGCTCCCCTACGATCTGGCCCATTTGAATGTCCAGATTCCTTATCGTAGTGGCTTGACTTTATAGCATTGCGTCGTTCTTATTGATGTATTCTTTTAGTAGAGCTTCTATAGATAAAGATGATAACGATGTGGGTGCTTGCTGGGATCATTGTTGCCGATGTTGCGAACCATGACCATTTTGATGAAAATCTGGAGGGTTTCCTCTTTGTGGCTGCGACTCACTTCCCTGACTTGTTTGCTGTTGCTGATTTCCTCCCTATCCAAAATTGGGGTGATTCCTCCAATCCAGATTGTACGTCTTACCGTAGGGGTTGTTCTACACCTAACACACAAATTATGGGTTGTAGGGACACATATTATACAGATGTGCCTCCCACATTGCACACAGCTCACTACTGCCACTTGGTTCAATGCGTTTACTAAGGTGGCAAGACCAATTGTTCCACCTTGATTGTTCAAGGCTATAGATTTGAACAAGGACGTCATTGATGCCATTTGTGCTACAATGCTAGTGGCAACATCAGTTTCAATCATACTAGCTTGTGTTTTCCTCTTGTTTGTGGAGCGAGATCCATACCCATCATCTATCCACTCATCAGTATTTCTAGAAATTCTGTCAAGAATATCTTTAGCCTGCGTGTAGGTTTTGTCCATCAATCCTCCCGCAGCGAAGGCATCAACAATTGATTACGATGGTCTGTTAAGTCCTCCATAGAATATTCCATTTGGATGCAATCAGAAATTCCATTGTGTGGACAATTCCTCCCCAGCCTCTTGAATCAAGTCCAGGTCTCACTCAATGTCTCCGAGTCTTTTTTCTCGAAGGTTACAATATCCCGTCTCCTTCTTGCATTCACTGTTGGAGGGAAATACTTCTACATGAATTTTTCCACAATTTGCTCTTAAGTGGTAATCTCGCCCAGCTCAAATGAGTAAGCTTGCCTTGTCTCTAAAGGAAAATGGGAAGAGAGACAGTCAGATAACATCCTGCGTTACTCCCGCAATTGCAAAAGTGTTATATATCTCTAGAAAACTTTTTAGCTGTGCATGTGGGTCTTCACCGAAAGCACCCCCCAATTACCCTACAGCTTGCAACATCTGCTGCATGACGGGTTTCATCTTAAACCTTCCATTTCCCTCAAAGGTGGGGCGTAAGATTCCTGGCGAGAAGTCATATAAGCATACCCTTGCATTGGCCTGTTTTTGTCATGTGCCAACAGAATAGGATTCGTTTGATGGTCTGCATTAGCGTTGTTTGATTCTCACCTTGAGCATGGTTCTGTGGTTCAACCATATTGCCGTCTGAATTTCGGTTGGTCCTTCTTCGTCTATTTTGCCTAGTCCTTCTAAAGGTCCTCTAAATCTCAGGGTCAATATCAAACTCTGGGCTAGTCTCATCGCTCATATACTGTTTGGAGTTTTCTGGCAGAAAGAAAACTCAAAATACTCCTTCAACTAAGGTATTACTATAACCAAAACAATAAATAAAATCAAATCAATAAAATAGTCCCCAGCAATGGTGCCAAAAACTTGTTGTCTACCTTAAACTGTAATGCATGCGTTAATAATCAATCAAGTTTTCCTAATTTTCACCCAAGGATAAGTATAAATCAGGTTTCTCGGTGAGTCCAAGGTCAAACGCAAGGACTCTGCAGATTTTAAATTCTCTTTAATTATTTGAGCTATATGCGTAACAAGAAAGTACGAAAAATTGTGATGCATTTAAGTAAGTAAGCAATAAAATTCTAAACTAAGTTGGTGGAAATGAATGATGATGCGACACAGCTACAATCAGCAAAAGTGTAAATGTGAGTGGGAAAAAGCAGGGTTGGGGTTAGTTATTAAACGCAGAATGGACTATTTCATATTATCAACTCTAAACGTACACCTCTCGGTTGACAAAATGCATGCTCATATGTCTATGACACATGTGAGAATAATGAATTCTAAGGTACTTCTATATCTAGAAATACTTCTTAACCTTGCTTAATGATTTCCACAATCACTTACTTTCTCAAGCAGTTGATTATTACTACTTATCTCAATTAGCTAGATGGAAATAAGCATTAGAGTCAAACACATTCAGCAAGATGATATAACCCAATCGTTGGTTCTTAAATAAACAATAACACAACCCTTAACCTTCAAGAAATTTAGCTACTCATGGAGGTTAATAGGCAGACAGTAAGGGATAAGAAAATGATAAACATGAAAGATGTGTAGATTAATGGACTGAATCAAATGTTTCAAAGATTACAATGCCTTGTTACACTAAGAAATCATAAGAAAGAAAAGAAAGGGATAGAAAGCATGAAATAATCGGTGGTTACTCAATCTCTTGAATCCACCAACAATGGTTGCGTGATGGTTTCTGCTGTGATATAGATGATCGGAAGGAAGACTTCTCTTTCGAGTTGTTCGTATCACGTTGTCTTCTGGAAAGAACTCTGCTGTCACTCAAGAACTTTTCGAGAATTTCAACAACTGTCTAGGCCTTTGAATCTGCCATTTTATAGAGGCTGCGTTGTAACGTTGGCAAATTCGCATCATTATAGGCTGATTTAACACCTTGCGTCATTCTTACTTGATTGCGTGATTCTTGGCGAAATTTGTAAACGTCACTTTAGCCGCAAATTAAACACATCAATCTCCTGGCAATCTCTCAGGATTCGCGTCTGATTCTCAGCTACATTGCATTTCTCGATCAACTTTGCCGATATGAAATTTTGCGTTCCTGCATTGTATTATGCGTTTTAGATATCCTTTACTTCAAGACATTTATCAAATCAAATGAGTAAAATGCAAAAGAGGATTTATCAATGAATTTAGCTCAAACTACCGCATGATTCTCTAGTTTGTCTCTATTATTCTAAAAGAAAGCTCCTAATAACTTGTATTTCTACAAGTTATCATAGCTACTGGGCTATAGTGGAATGTCCTTGTAGTTAACGAATGGTAATTAACTAGGTTAAAGAATTTAGCAGGATAATTTCGAATTGTTGGAGCTCATGATCTGTAGGTTCATACCCCTCGTTAGCTCATGGACTAAACCTTAGAACAATGTGTTGAAAGAATTTGACATCGTTCAAATTTGTTTATGGAGTAAGATTTACGGTTTATTCGTTTTAATTATGAATTAAATAAAATTGAAGAGTTGGAAATATTTAAATATGATTTAAATATTATTATGGATGAATAGAGATTCATCAGGTTGGAATAGCAAGGAAAAGTGGAAAAGTTATTAATTTAATATAATTAATTATTTAATTAGTTATTATTTAATTTAATTTATTATTAAATTAATATTATATAAGATTAATTAATGTAATTAATTTGAATATTGGAAATTGAATTAAATATGAATTTATGAAATTCATATTTAACTAAAATTGGATTTCTCCACCCATGAGGAGGTGTACTCTCCTTAAGCTGCATTAATCTCATGTCTTCCACCACCTGATTGAAATGGATTATCAGCTAATTAAGTGTCACTTTGCATGTAGAATTGTTTTGCATGGTTTATTCTTTAAATAGAAGAAAGAAATTGAGAAGAAGGGTTCATCTTCATGGCCATTGATAGCATCTAAAATGTGTTATTTTCCTTGGCTTAACTCGAGATCGTTGCACTATTTAATGTGTTAAAAATGTTATTTTGTAGGTATCGAGCTCTTAAAAGGTATAATCTAGCGTTAGAAAGAAAACATAGCTAAAATGTACCAATTTGGTGTGCTAATGAAGCAATTAGGTAAATGGAAGCTAAAAAGACCAAAACGCCCCTAAAAGACCTTATCGCGGTGCTAAAAACAGTATTCAACCGATTTTGCTACACTTCGGTAATTAGGTCATATTTTTTTATTCGGGTGACCATTTTGGGCATATGACTACTTGTTTTCTTCGTTTTTCGGCCTTCTATCCATCTACAGTATTAGTTTTTAGGTTTTCTTTCATCTTCTTCCTATAGTCAAGTGGAAAGGATGGGTTCTATCTTTTCCACCACCATGGGAAGGTAAGATCTATATAGTTTTCTAGTTTAGAGGATTTTGGAGGAACCCATTGTATTCTTATGAGAATTTTGATAATATGATTGAGTTTTCTTGTCTATGGGTTTTACTCTTAATTTATTGATTATGAATGACATTTTCTTACTATTGATTGACAACAATGTTTGATTGTGCCACTCAACGCTTTAGATTAACATATAATATGTGACATGCAATTATAGGTCAATCTCTAAGAAGTAAAAGGTTAGATAGGCTTGTGATTTGTGGTCGACAACAAAGAGCATTGTTCTATCGACTTTGGGGAAACCCTATTAAATTTCTAATTAGGCCTTTCCAATTGGAATTTTATCCTAGCATAATCCCTAAAGCGTAATGCGGTTAGTTAAACTGATTAGAATGCTTTTCATCTAATCAAATTGGCTAATTTGATGCTTTGGACCATTGGTTAGCCTTTCTAATCAATTGGGCTATGCATAGGTAAGAAGTTAAAATCATGTATTGATAATTCGATGATCAAAATTAAATTGGGTGATTCCATTTCTCTAAGCCAGAATGTTTTGTTTGATTGCACATCTATCCTTTACTTTCCTTGCACTTTATTTTCATGCATATTCAAATCTCAAACCACACAAAACCTCCCCATTTGTTGCTTTAACTAAATGGTTAGCTTTGAGAAACTAATCTTTGTGCTTCCTTGCGTATCGACCCGGTCTTGCCACTAGTATTATTTTGACAATCAATTTCATTGTTTAGCAAACACACTAATATTTTTTCCCTCGATATGAGGTTGGTGTGACATGATTACGTTTTTTTTTTTTTAAAAAAAATAAAGCCTATAAATGCTACTTTCATCTATTAGTTTCTATGTTTTGTTGTCCTCATTTTACAAATGTTTTAAAAACTAGAGCCAAATTTTGTTTAAAAAAATAAAGTTGTTGAAAACTTGTAGCTTTTAGAAATTGACTAATAATTCACATGTGTAAATATCGAAAACCATACGTAAGAAATTGGGATAAAATAAACACAATTTTAAAAAGTCAAAACAAAATAAAATCGAAACTAAATAGTTACAAATTGTTAACCTTAATTATTCATTTGGCAAAGTTTAGTATGTGGCAACGTAGTCAGCCACGTTCGTTATTTTTTTTATATTATTCTTTATTATAATATTTATTCTTTTCTTTTCACTTACGTTTTTAACTTTTTAAATAGGCAGAAACTCACAAGGAAAAAACACAACCAAGATCTGTATACTGCCTCCATAAGAGTAAGCTTTAAACACATAACTTTCATTTTCCTTTCATTGAAATATTGTGCAGTTATATATTAATATTTATCTTTCATTTATATTTGATAATATCTGTCTTAGTTTTTTGCATAGGCAAACCATCTTCAAAATACTATAAAAGTTTGAACCGCTAAAAGTTTCCCCACTCTTTTTATTATATATAATTATAGGTTTATCTATAAGGTTAAGAAAGTTTTCGCTTTTATTATTTTTAGCTCTGAATTTTTTAATACATAACTCTCCTAAGTGAGATTTCTGTAATGCTTCATTCTTATTTGAAAATATGGACAACACATGAATGAAAAAATGAAAAAGTTACCAAATAGATTTTGTTCTCTCAATTGATGATAGGAAATATGAAGGTGAAAACTTACTACAAATTACGTTAAGCACGTTATTGATGTTTAGCACAATTCACATATATTTTGTATCGATCGTTTCAAGATCAGAAAGTTCAATTTTCCACTATACAAATCAAAAATTTTCTTGTTTCTTAATTCTCTGAAAAAAAAAAAAAATGTAAACTTCACAAGGGAGGACAAACATTTTTTTAAGTTTGGGGGTGCGATAACTTGTAGAAATACAAGTTATTATTGTCTATCTCTTAGAAAAATAGAGTTTAACTAGAAAATCATGCGGTAGTTAGTGTCAAATTCTATTGATAAATCTTCCTATGCGTTCTACTATTGTAAATTGATGAAGATAATTGTTTTAAAGCTTCTTGAGCCTAAAACGCATGTTTTAACGCATGAACGGAAGCAATCTGTAGACGCGTTGGCAACCTCTTAACCCAGGACTATGCGTTGGCAACCTGTGGATGCGTTGACAACCCTTCAATGTAGTGATGCATTAACAACCTATGGATGCGTTTGACGCATATCAAGAAGGCAGCGAAGAAGTAGATAAGAATCTTGAGAGATTGATATGATTAATATGCGGCGAGAGTAGTGGATCGAAATTAAATCGGAAATCACGAGATTAGGCGAGATGGACGCAAGGCAGAAATTCAGCCTCCAATCATGCAGATTTGCTAGCGATTGCAACGCAACATCTATAAAAGGGCAGGCCTGAAGACGAAAATGTTGTTGAACCTCTCAAAAGAATTCCTAAGTGACAGCAGAGTTCTCTCCAGACAACAACCAGAGACAAATAGCTCGAAAGAGAAGAGTGTTCCCTCCGCGTGACCACTTCATACCAGAATTCACGCTACCATCCCGGCGAGCTCAAGACATTGAGAAGCCATTCCATGCTTTCTATCTCTTTTCTTACTTTTGTTTTAGTCTATTAGCAAGGAATTGTATTTTTTAAAATAGTTATTCCATTCATCAATCTATAAATCTTTCATGGCTATTCATTTCTCATCACTTTCCATTTGCTATTTATCATCCATGTGTAACTAACTCTCTCAAGGGTCACTGGTTGCATTAGCATCTAAATAAAGAACCGTAGAAGACTATTTCATCTTGTCAAATGTATTTTTAATCAAATGCTTATGTCCATCTAGCTAATCGATATAAGTACTAATAATCAGACTACTCAGGAGAGTAAGTGATTGTGGAACTCAGTTGACAAGGCTAAGAAGTGTTACCTAGGGATAGGAATAACCTTGGTACTTAACACTCTCCTATGCGTTATAGACATATAATGCATAGGAGCTGACAAACAGGAGAAGAGTCGATGGTATGAAATAGACCCAACTATGCGTTTCTGACTTTAGATGATAACCAACCGCAGCCTTGCGTTTTACCATTCATACAATTCAACTAGCTGCTTTTGCTGTGTCGCATTCCTCTCCATCAACCCACATTAGCTTAGGTTTACTACTTTGTAGTTAGCTAAACACATCATTTCTCATCACCTTCTTTAAACGCATGACTTAAATAATCCAACTAATTATAGAATCTACATAGTCCCTATGTTAGACCTCAGACTCATCAAGAAAACCTCATTCTTTGCTTATACTTGGGTGAAGGATAGGAAAACTTGACAGATCAGTAACGCATAGTATTAAGCATGTTAATCGCATTGTTGAACGCATAGTAAGCTTAATAATTTAACCACAACAAGTTTTTGGTACTTTTGATTTGTTAGCAACAAGTTTTTGGCACTTTAGATATGTCAACAACAGCCTACTTCCCTATTATTTAGGAAACTGGTCCAAGTCATGGAGGGAGTGGCAAAAAATCAAGGGAAATGGGTAGTTACTTGCCCACCAAGGCCGCTCCCATCTGCTAAAAATAGGACCCATGACTTTCCTTCCCCTTCCTATATAAGGTGAGACTTGGGAATTGTCCAAGGGCACCGAAATAGCCAAACACATCTCATGAAAAACCAAGAGATTGGAGTGAGATTTTCTCTTTGTGTAAAAGTATTAAATTGAATGTTTCTTGTCAAAAGATCTCCTATGCTCCACCCTTTGTATTAGTGGTTTTTTAAGTGTTATATTTCCACTCAAGCACTTGTGTGTCCTCCTTTACCCATCAACGAGAGAGTCCAAGGTGAAAGCCTCAGAGAGAGATCAGGAAGGCACTCTAAGCTTCCCTCGGGAACGAAAGGTTCGAGTCTTTAGGCTAGCCAAGGGAGTACCTCGGCCCTGCACGGGGTAAATCCGCGAAAAAAATTACACTCTACACGTTTCTGACTTTCACCCCCATGACAAGAAATCGATCCAACAGCCCTATGTTAGAATCCTGACTCATAGAGCTTCTTCTGGTCGAAAAATGGTGAAAATGCCACGAGGGAATCAGGAGAACCAACGTCTTCTTTAAGCTACTTGCTTCTTGACCAAGCTGCTGCCCAGTCCAATCAATCATCTTTGACCACCAAACTCTTTGCTTCAACGTGGCTCCATCTCTTTTCTTCTCATCCTAATCATCTAAATTAAATATTGTTTCCCTTAAAATAATTATTTTAATATTTATTCTTTTATTTATTATTTTTTCTTAATTAAAAACAACTTTTGACCTACTTTGATTTGGGAATTTCGCGAACACTTAGCAAAATTTTCCTAAGTCCCAGCTATATTTCCTTGACCAAATATACCATTACCTTCATCCCTTTATCCCTTATTAAAAGCTAATGGAAAAATCATAATTACTTAGTCATACCCTAGAATTTCCACTTACATTTATACTCGTTCAAGCCAACCCTTAACCATTGTTTCTAACTTGACTCAAGCAAAGGAAAAATAAGAATTAGGGCTTATAGTTTCAGTCCGAGTATCGTATCCACTAGGGATTGAATTGGATATATTCACTTAGCTATTCAAGAATTGAATTGATTTTATCTAAGGGATGGAAATCGACTTTTGATTTTGAAAACAAGAGAACAAGAAAACAAAAACAAGTGAAAATTCAAGGGATAAGAGTGTTCTAGGGTGTTGATGTCATTAATTACTTCATTAAGTCATGTTTTAGGTTTTCATGGAAGTATGTGCAAAGAATATGCTGAAGTCTAAAAATTAATATTCAGATTACTTTCTCTAAAAAACAACTCTTTCTTATGCAACTTAATTGATTACTAATTTTTTGAAACCAAGTTAAGAACCATAGCATTAAGATTAGTCATGATCAACTTTCTCTAATAACCTAACTATTTTCATGAAAGATTAGTAGAGATTCAATGCTAGAGATCCAATTAGATATACAATTACTCAATCATACATCTAACCTAACACTTATCGATGATCACTCAATAAGAATAAACACAATAGCATCGAAAAGCATATCATTCAACAACATCCATGAAAAGTACTAAGTCATTGACACAAATTCATAATTAAATCAATCAACACATTAAAACAATGAGTTTAGCTACACATAGCCATCAAATACATATTTGCATATGAGTTCTCAAGCATGAAATTAAAAAGGAAAGAGAAACTTAGGAAGAAAAACATTTGAATGGCTTCCCGACGTTGAACTCCTTCGATCTCCACTTGATGTTAGCAAACTCACACCTTTTGAGCTCTCTTTTCTCTCTAATAAAAAATATCCCTAAATCAAAGGCAATACAAGCACATTTTAGGTGCTTTTCACCACCCCAAACTCAGAAATTTGCTAATCCTTAGCAAATAGAGAATTAAACATAGGGAAGTTCAAAATAAGTGTGCTATTAATTCATGCCTCATAGAATAACATATTAGGATCTTAAGTAGAAACATTCAAGCATATCTATATTATTAAGATTATTCAAGGCCAAATCTCGTCATCCCCCTTGTGTGTGTGTGCAAGCCTCCTATAATTCAAAAACAAGAACTCAAATTAGGAATTAAGAGAGCTTCTTTAGTTTTCCCCCTACTTTAGCTCATGCACCAATATTAAAAAATTCACACATTTCAAGCAAGTAGTATGTCCACTAAGGTGCCTTAATATTTTAAGATTTTTCTCATTGTTGGCTCAAACTTGCATTCTTTTACCTAGTACTAGCTTTCACACCTTCACTATAGGGACTTGTACCTAGTCAATTCCCAGGCATCCTTACTGATCACAGCAAAGCCAACTCTTTTTACCCCCCATTCGTACATACTCATTACAAGTTTAAAATTTTGAATGATATAAAGATATGCATTGAAGCTCACACACACAAACACACGCACGCACACACACACACACACACACATGCACATATATCTATGTGTGTCACACCCCCTCCCAGGTTACCCTACCCAACCCGAGAGGAGATGTGAAGACAGCAAACATCACCCCTTTTGTGATATTCACTGCCCATTTGTACCTGAATAACCTGTGAGACTATAACATACATATTCGCTTACAAAGACCTATGTTATTACAATTAAACTTTCAACATATCCACAATATATGTATACAATAACCCATCTCACATCCCAACTAATATGTAGCTAGGTCTACATGCCACCTATACAAGGTTATATACATGTACAATAACTCAAATGTGTCTATTTCCCAATATCTCAAAGCTTAGGCAAAGCAAGCTGGAGTAGGCTAAGCACTTGGAACGTCCTTGCTACCTGGGTGGAAAAGAAAACATGGAAAGCGTGAGCTAGGATGTCACACCCCCTCCCAGGTATCCTCCTACCCCAGGAAGAAGTGTGACGATAGCGGACACCCTCTTACGACATCCACTGTCAACCATAAACTCTGCCTTTGCCTAATTAACAATTGTAAACCATAAACTACTACACACATATACCATAGTTAACTTACCATACGCACATCCTTTTCATTCAGTCATATAATAGCATAAAGACACAACAACTTCCTTAATCCTCTCTATATGTACAACACATGCTCCATTTCAATTATTTACAATTTTCAGAATCTAAACATTGTTAGTGGACCCAGACGAGATCTTACGTAGGCTAAGCATCCCGAACTCGCTCGCTACATGGAAAACAGAAAAACAAGGAAAACGTGAGCCTAATGCCCAATGAGTGACTGAATTTAACTAATTACTAATGAACTTCCTTGAGTTAACATGGATCATCAAAACTACCACATGTATATATATATAATAATTCCTAAGTCAACAATACCATAAGAACATAAGTGATACAATTATCCTTTTCTAGCTGAGGCAGAGCGAAGCTCAACGCACTCAACCTCGTATATCAATACTCATCATTCACATATTCAAATGCCTTCACACAGGTCCCTTGGCACAAATGCTTTCACATATCGTCCCTCGGCATTTCAAACCCTCAAGTGCCTTCTCATATTGTCCCTCGGCACTGAGTTTCACTATATCGGAGTTCCCATATGCCTTCTCACGTGGTCCCTCGGCACTGGGTTCCATATCAATCCACTGCTCAAGTGCCTTCACTCGTGGTCCCTCAGCACTGAGCTATCATGTATTGGATTTCCATATGTCTTCTCACAAGGTCCCTCAACACTGGAATCCATTTCAATCAACTACTTAAGTGCCTTCACACGTGATCCCTCAGCACTGAGTATCATATATTGTATTCCCCATATGCATATAACATGGAATCCATTTCACACGTGGAATCCATTTCACACGTGATCCCTCAGCACTGAGTATCACACGTGATCCCTCAACACTGGAATCCATTTCACACGTGGTCCCTCGGCCATGGGTTGCATTTAGTTAATGCATATAACATGCTTTAAACTTCACAACACAACACAAGATATTCAATGAATACACCATATGTATGTTGCACAACTTAATATTCAAAAGGAGATATACGTATATAGGATTTCTCATGCACTTAGCCATTTTATAGCTCATAACCCCTATCATGCGTAAATCTTAAGATTTCATAGAATATGATAGTTTCCACTCACACATTGCTAATAAAACATGCTAAGAGTAATCATTGTATGAAATAGAAAGTCACTCACAACTTGTCCTTAGGCCCCGAGTGGATTATATGCCTTCTCGAGCTCTTCTTGGCCTGTAAATACACATTTCTCATGTTAAGCTTTCGTTAAACTTCCTTTCCATGATCATTAAGTGTGCACATTTAGACTCTGATCACGTTCCATCACCGAGACTATCCTTTTTTCCAAAATAATTATAATTAGCGATATTCTATGTCACTAGCAAGATTGCCAGCGAGATTCCATTTTTCTAGCTAGATTACTAGCGAAATCACACAATAGGACATTGAACTAGCGAGACCAGGATGAGCAAGACTAGCGAGATTACCTGAGGAGCGAGACTTAGCGAGAGCCAGTGAGATTTGTGAGACGAAAAACTCCTCTGCGCCACCAGTGAATTTGTCTTGCTACTCACTCTCCAATTTTCAGCGACACCAGCTTCCTAGTGACACCCGACAGTAGAGTTTTCCTCCTTTCCTTTTTATTCTCACTTCTATCTATTAAAAGTCATATTTCCAACCAAATTTAAAACTTCTTTCCTTCTAGTAACTTGTAAAGAAATATGTTTTCTGGCTTACCTTAAATTTTTGTGGCTTAACTCCTCTTAGTTCGTCAGATATTCCAAAACTTCTCTGCACTACTCCAGATTGCAGAGCAATTCTGTATCAGTCACTTCCACCTAAAAGTTTACATGTTTCTCCTCATTTTCAACTCAACCATCCTTCATAAGAGTTGTTAGAAATTGAGTTAACTCACTAACCTCAAAACTTCAGCTCGAAACTCGATCTTCTCAGCTAGCTCTTCTTCAAACACCAAACCATGCTCAAATTGCGCGACAGCAGCCAAACTCTCTATTCCAGCTTCAGTTTCACCATGAAAACGAACCGAATTCTCCACAAGTTTGCCCTAGACACGTTCTCCTACCTCTTTTCATCTCTCAGCAATAAAAAAGAACCAATTTGAGCTTTTGGTCGTGTTTTGAATGATTAAACTCTCAGCTTACTCACTTATATAGGCCGCCGACTGAACCGCTACTCATTTTTCCCTTTATAAACAAGTTGACCAACGCATAGCACCTCTTCTCAACCTCACCAATGCATAGCCTGAGCCCACCAACGCATAATATAGTTTATGAACGCATAGCCTTTGCTCATGGATGCATGGTATTGCCCATAAACGCATAGCATTGCTCTTGGACGCATAATATAGCTTCCAACACATGCTAGCTCTCACTCTTATTCTCGGCCCACCTTTCTCTTCACCAACACATAATACATCACCACCTTAAGCTTGCCAACTTTCAAAGCTAAGTGTGGGGCTTACAGTGTACATTTTGTTTTCAAAGGCATAAATAATCTTTTTTTCTTCCTTAATCTAACATTACAAACCATCATGCATTTCAACTCTCTAACCGGTGAGGCCTTTCGGAGTGACAACCAAATACGTTCAACTTAACCCTTTTCTAAGTTAAAGGTTTTGAATTAAAGTGGCTACGTGCTCAAGAATATGGGAGACTTCAAGAGGGACTTAAATAGATCAAAACTCAAGATAATGCTATCCTATTTCCACAATAAGTCACCCATTATGCATTTTCAAGTCTCATCATGTGCAATCAACATCATAAGCACATAACTATACAACATTCCCATTATCTTTTTAAAGCTCAAATCTTTTGGCAAATTTTTTCAAAATTTACTTAACATGCATATAATCATTGAAAGCAACTTAGCATGCATAACAGGATAAAATCACACCAAAGTACGAAGTACACCTCTCACCCCATCAGCAACAATAGCCGTGGCATATTTGGACAGTTCAGTATATTTCTTTTCGTATTCTGCCACCGACATTGATCCCTGTACTAACCTCAGAAACTCATTCGTTTGGCATCTCGGAATGATCTTGGACAATATTTCTCTTGGAATGCCTTCTTAAACTCATTCCAGCCTATTTCCCCTGTATCCTCTTTCCTGCTATCTACAATTCTCCACCAATCTTTTGCTCCTTTTTGAAGCAAAAACACTGCCAATTCCACCTTTCTATCATCAAGGCATCTCATCACACGATAGCATTTCTCAAGTAGATTCAACCATGACTCTGCTTCTGTAGGATCAACAGTGCCTTCAAAGTAGTGGCACCTAACGCCTTCAATCTCTCTATACTGTATTTCTTTTCTTGATCTGATTCCACTGATCCAACGCTTGCAGCCAATCTTTCAGCAATTCTAGTAAATATATGTTCCTCGACATTGACCCCAACTTCAGGATGACTAGATTCACCCTCAGACATATCTCCACGGTCTCTTGTAGCTTGAGAAGTTCCAGTTGCTGATTGCCTCGCTCGCCTGCTTCGAGGTGGCATGTTTCCTATATGACAACACATTATTACTTTTGGCTAAACATTTACATGTTTCTACATTACAATGTATGATCCTATTTCCAAGACTCTTTTGCTCTAATACCAAATTGTCACGCCCCCTCCCAGGCTACTCTACCCAACCCGAGAAGAGATATGAAGACAGCATACATCACCCCTTTTTATAACGCATACTATCCACTAACACACTTGTCTTATACTGTTTACAACATACATAACACTCCTTAATATATATCAACCATAATGTATAGGAAATTATATACGTAATGATAATTCAGAATACCACTCTTTCATAAAGCCCTTATACAAAATCATGTTTCAACCCCCAGTAAATGTACAACTAGGTCTACATGCCACCTATATAAGGTTTTACATACAAGCAACTATGCAAAACAGGGCAATTTTTTGGAAACTAGAAGCTTAAGTAGGGCGAGTTGGAGTAGACAAAGCACCAGGAACGTCCTTGCTACCTGGAGGGGAAAGAAAAACTTGAAAACATAAGCTAACAGCTCCGTAAGTGACTAATTTTAAACAAATTCTTTAGTTCGAAAGTCATCAGGATTTCAACAAATTCTGATAACATGAGTAAAACATAGAATTCATCACATTTTCATTGATTAAATCACATTTAAATGCCTTTATCAATCATACATGGTTTTTCAGCAACTTCGTAAGTAAAACAGTATGGTTACAACACTTTTCCATTAGTTGAGGCAGAGAAAAACTCAACGCCCCAACGTCGAAAAAAAATAAGGCTCGATGGGAGCAAAACTCAACGCACCAGCATATAACCTCTATGTGCACATAGGAACATGGCGGGTTGCCCAAGTAACTTCTCCATGTCCATCAGTACTGAGTCCCGGGGAAACTCACATGCCTTCTCATGTTCTTCAGCATTGAGCCTCCTCTAAAACATTTTTCCTTTAGTTTGATACAATACTTTATACAAAACAGTTCGTAGTCAAATCTTTCATAAGAAAATAGGGCATTTATAAATCATTATCAATCCATAAATCTGCTTTTCAATATCGTTTAGTAAAACATCAACAAATAAGGAAAACCAATATGACTTATATGAAAGAATTATGAAAACAAGAAAAGAAGTGTCACTCACAAGAAAAGAAGTGTCACTCACAACTCTTTTCTAGGCCTTGAATGGATTATACGCCCTTCCTATCTTCTCTTGGCCTGAAAATACACATTTCTTGGGTTAAGCTTCCCAAAACTTCCTTTCCATAACCAAATAACTTAACCATTCATATTTGATTAATAAATCTTAATGAGTGAGATTCAACTCTACTAGCGAGACCACTAGCGAGACTGGACTACACTGCACGCCACTAGCGATACCAGGGAGCAAGACCAGCGATACTCACCTGATCAGCGATATCCAGCGAGACCCAGCGAGAATTGTGAGACGCAAGGCTTCTAGCAACACCTGCGTTACCCGTCTCGCTTCTCACGCTTAAACTTTTAGCGTTACTTGCAGTCCAGCGATACTTATCTTCCACAGCTTTTGCCTTCCCTCTTATTCTCACTTCTATCTATTACAAATCATATTTCCAGCCAAATTTAGAACTTCTTTCCTTCTACAAACTTGTAGAGTAATATGTTTTCTAGCTTACCTCAAATTTTCGTAGCTTACTTGTCCTTGTTCGTCAGATATTGCTAGATTCATCTGCATTACTATAGATTGCACAGAAATTCCTTATCAGTCACTTCCAGCTAAAAGTTTACATGTTTCTATTCCTTTTCAACTCAAACATCCTTCATAAAAGTTGTTCAGAATTGAGTTAACTTACTAACCTTAAAATTTCAGCCTTAGACTCAGTCTCCTTGATTCGTTTCACTCCAAACATTAGATACTGTCCAGCTTGTGCGTCAGCAAATAATGTGCTATTCCAGCTTAGATTTCGATATCAAAACGAGTAAAATTCTACCCGAAATCCACAAGAATACCTTCTTCTACCTCCACTTGTAGTTCGTCTGAAAAATGGAACTGAATTAAGCTCTCGAAAATGACTAAAAATGATAAAATATTCAATTTACTCACCTATATATACTGCTGACTTAAGTCTCTTATACACGCTGGCGCGCGGGGTTTCCCTTCTCAATTCAATGTAAGGCGTTCAACGCAGCCCACCATCAACGCTCTTAACAGACGACCACCGTCAACGCATGGTGTCCTCAACGCCTCCTACCTTCAACGCATGCAACTCAATCAGTTATGCCCGTCTCCAACGCATGGAGACCTTAACGCATGCAACCTCACCAACGCATAGTTGTTCAAAACACTTCCTTCCCCGCCAATGATAAATTCGTCTTCTAACGCAAGTGACTGCTTCAGCTCATAACTCCTCGTGATTTTCACCTTCAACGCATGGTCAGTCAAAAGAACAATACTCCTCTTTGTTTTCACCAACGCATAGTCTTGGCCCATGCTTAACTTTTTCACTCTCGGCTACTTTTCTCTAACAACGCATGGCCACAATTTCACTTGCCTTGTCCCAACACTTAGCATTATAAGCCAGTGCTTACAATATTAAATAACTAACTAATTACGAGGCTTTAGGGCATAAATCCATATGGAACAATGGTTCTCCTTTGCTAGTCTTCGACTAAAGAGTACATAGTTTATTAGATCCAGATTCTGATGTGAATTTTTTTATTCTTTTGAAACTTCGTCAGTATTTTCAGTAGTTTCCTCAAGGAACAATTCAGATGAGAATGATTTAGCAGGGGTGGTAGCAAGGTGCTCAACCTCAATGCTTGTATCCTTAGCTCTTTGATTGTTCTCATGATCTTTTTCAGTCATCATGTGCATCACTATCTCTGAAACATCTCGACTATTGACACGCCTCTTTTCAATTAGATGCCCCAATTTATTTTCCTTCATCCTTAGTGAAACCAAAAAACATACACTTAACTGCTTTAGGCTTTAATTTTCCTTGATTTTGATGATCACAGCTAACACATCCAAACATTTTAAGATTGTCTAGCTTTAAAGGATGTTTTGTCCATCTTTTCTTAGAGATAAGAAAAATCATTGATGTGTGAGGGCATCTATTAAGAGGATAATAGTCTATTTTCCAAATAGACTAATCCTCCATCCCATTTTTTATATGTTGTAAACCACCCCTTTGAAGGGGTCATGTGGAAAGTGCAGCTCGAATATAGGATCCAAACTTTTGTTTCTACTGTGCCTTTCGATTTAGCCTTGCTTAGGTTTTTTGTTTTTCTTGTTTTGTTTTGTTTTGAAGGGAGAAATAATCATTCTTGATGTGTGATAGCACCTAATATGTAATCTTCATGTCTCTAATTTAGCTTGTTTATGATGTTTAATGTGTTTATATGATTATATTTGTAGGTTCTCGAGCATACATGCATTTCAGAGCGTTACTGGACGTTTGAGGTTAATTTGGAGCAACTAAAAGCTAATTAGTGCAACTAGACTTCAAAGAAGCGAAAATGACAACAATGCCCCTAGATGGCTGGCGCTGTGACGCCTACTCGGCGTTCACAAGACACCGAAAGGTCAGCAAAAGGCAGAGCACTGCGACTCTAGATATTGACGAAAGATGTGCTCGTGTTGGAGGATATTGACGGAAGATGCGCTCACTTGAATTTCCTATCGATTTAATCCTAGGTTGATTAGAACAATGTGCATCACTAATTAGATTTGCAAGCTAACCTAACCTATTGCTTCCTATGATTGACATACAACAAGTGTCATGAAAGCAATACAATCAAAGTGATAAATCAAATAAACCCTATCGTTACAATTTGATCGTAATTCTTAAAAGCTCTGAATAAAATCATGCATACACTAAATCAAGTTCAAAATCTCAAAAGAACATCAATTACAAAGAAAATCCCTAATACCCAAGCTAGAAAAATGTTACCTTAGCCATAATCGGCATAGGTTCAAGTTCCAAGGTATGAAAAGAAGAAAAAAAATAGACAAAATGGAGCCAAAAGTTAACTGGTGGTTGATCTCCCAACCTAAAAATCGAAAGATTGGTTTATAGAAATTATCAGAGCACTGCGACGCTAGGGATAACGCTACGACGCTGACACTAATCTCACGGATTTTCCTCCTGGAGCGCCACGACACTTGCTGCGTTTTGCTAGCAGAACCCTCGGGAAAAAGTGTTGCTGCTCCATGACTTTAAGGGCATTTTGGTCATTTTGGAGTTCTATTTCCCAATTGATGCCATGGAACTCCGTTTCGATTCATTTTAGCTCGGTTTTGTTGCTAGCACCCCGTTCCATTTGTTAAGTGCTCGAAACCTATAAAATAACATAAAAGATACATTAAATAGCACAACGATCCTGAGTTAAGCTGAGGAAGATAGCACATTTTAAGTGCTCTCATTAAGCTTTCCCTTAGGCTAGTAAGATTCGCCACTCATGTCCTAATCATGAAACATAGCACATTTAAACTTTCTTACACTTTTGGGTGCAACACTTTAAGTAAAACCTAAAGAAACACAAAAACTATGGTTGAACAAGTTTCAAACGAAAAAACCCATACCAACTACCAAGATTCTCGGCGGCAACCACAACCAGGGAGGCTAATCGACCAATAGAGTGGAACCATAATTTGACAGCAAGCGAGATTAGCGAGACACACGACAAAATGAGAGGAGCGAGACTATGTGATGAGCGAGACCAAATGAACACCATGCCATGCGAGACCAGCGAAACCAGCTGAAAGCGAGACCTCAAATTAGTATAACCTAGCAAATCAGCGAGACTTTTGACGAATAAGACTTACGAATTTAGCACACCTACAGACTTGCGAGCGAAACCGGTAGAATTGAGTGAGACTTGCACGACCGGCGACCAACAACATTCACAACACAAGTGAAACCTGCAATCGATGAGCGAAACCCATTAGTTCGAGCGACATCTGCTGCCGATGAGCGAGACTCACGAAAAAAAACACAGCGAGTGACACCAACAATCGACTAGCTAGACCAGCAGCAAGGTGAGCGAGACTATCAGATCAGTGACCGGAAACAACGGCGTGAGTGGACACAACGGCAACAATGAGCAATACTCAAGGGTTTCGTAACCAAGGAGAGGTCAACCAGAAGCAACGACACGCGAGATCGTCCACTTATCGACCAGAAACGAAGAGGAAACACCCACCAAAACACCCGGATAGTGGTAACTTCCTTCTTGCTGAAGAAAGAGATGAAAACTTCGGGAGAAGGAAGAAGAGATAGGTTTTGCGCCACACCCCCCCCCCCCCCC
>QLSR01000054.1:3577858-3598921 GCA_031780015.1 Citrullus colocynthis
AAAAAAAAAAAAAAAAAAAAAAAAAAAAAAAAAAAAACTTGGGATTGTTTTCATTTGAAGAAGATAATTCCAAAAGAACAAGGTAATATTTTAAACCAATTTAGTATTTTTTGGATTGTTTTCAAATATATATAGCAAAATGAACTCACTTATTTACAAATATAGCAAAATATCATTGTCTTCCGTGAAAGACATTAAAACATTATTATCATCTATCACTAATAGATAATGACATTTTGTTATATTAAAAAATATTTTCATAAGTTTTATCATTTAAAACAATTACTTTTATTCTTCTACAGTGGTTATTGTTATTGTATTTACCATACATAACTTGGTAATATTTGGAAAAAAAGTACATTTCATTTATTTTGAAAAGATAGATTGACTATAGGAGAGAACATATACTAACAAAAAGAAGAACAAAAGAAGAATTTTCTTTTTCTAAAATATTTATCAAAATTTGCTTTTACTTCAAATTTTATTCCAAAACACGCAAAGTTATTTTGACCACAATTTCGAAACTAACAGCTTTTATAAATTTACTTGATATTTCTGAATAATTCCCAAACAAATAATAGAATTTACGGAAAAAAATAATAAAGTTAAACTAAAATTATTTTATGCTTTACAAATCAAATCATTATTTTTAATCATTCATATTATGTCCATATTAGTGATATTTTGTTGCAACATTTTCTATACGTTGCCCAATTCTCTGTTTATTTATTTATTTATTTATTATTATTTTTTTAACTCTTCAAACTTTAGATACTCGGTTTTGGACCGATGAATATGACCATGAAGTGTTGATATGACAACAAAAAATGAATATCCTATTTTCTACATTGAGGTTGACCTATCTACCCTTGCCTATAAAATGCATGAACAAAATTGAAGCAAATTTGAACGAAAAAAAGAAGAAACACAAGAAACGAAAACTCATTAATTTGGACTGAGAAAGTAAAAAAGGATGTACCAATGCAAGTATTCCCTAAGATTAGGATCACTAGGGCTAGGAGCATCAGGATCCACCATAACCTATAACAAAGAAAAAGCAAACAAAATGGAAATGAATAAGAAAAGGAGAAAGCAAAAAGATTAATAAATAATAAAAATTAAAAAAAAAAAAAAGGCATGTAAAGTGGAAACAAAAGGAAGTAAAAATGAAAGGAAAAAAGCTTGGGTCCTAGATTATTTATTGTGCAACTCGCACAAGCACCCAATAAAAACCTTGTCAAGTTGCAATTGGTTTTCAAAGAAGTGAATTATTTTTATTTTTTTACTATATATTAAAAAAAAAAAGATGTACGGAAGTAGGTGCATTTATATTTGTGTATCTCACTCTTCTCACTCACATAAAAATAATAATAAAATATTTGTAAAAAAAATAAGGATAATTTATCACATGACATACTATAATTAAAAGATTTAGTGGAATATATAAATATAAGTTAATATGAGACATAGCTAAATAGTTTTTAAAAATTAAAGCATTTACCAAAGTGAAGAAGGTGCGAAGGTCAGTGCCACCAATCTCGACTCTGGGCTGGTTTACAACCTGAGAGGGTTTGAGCTCACAGCCATTATTAACTTCCTTGGTGGAGTAAGTAACCCTAATCGAAATGGACCTCAAGAATGGGTCGACGACGTCGCCAATGACTCTCCCAACGACTAGAGGGTCACGATCTCTCGGCATGGTTTCGAAGTCGAGGTGTTTTGGTTGGGTTTTGACGTACGTAAGAAAGCTAGAAGGTCTGTAATTCTACCGATGTGAAGAAGTTCCTGAAGGGCAATGTCCTATTTATATATCCTCTTAGGAGACCCTACATTTCTTGTCCTTTTCATTTCTTTTCTTTTTCCTTTTTTTTTCCCCCCCTTTTCAGAGAACATATCGTCTTTTGTAAACTAGAGATTCTTCACTTGTAATCTCATGTACTTTTTCTTGTGAGGAATTTTAGGAAAATAAAAGAGTGAGATTTTTCAATTTGAGGAAAAGTAGATGTGTGGATCTCATTAGTATGATAGTTCAGTCAGCTCACACATGTGGGGTAGGTTTTTTATGTTTGTTTTTTAAAACTAAGCCTATTTTCTCCATTTCTTACATTGATTTGCATTTCTCTTAAGTACAATAGTTGAATTCTTTTCCAAGTTTCAAAAACAAAATTAGGTTTTTAAAAGCTATTTTATTTAGTTTTCAAATTTTGGTTTGGTTTTTTAAACCATTTGTAAAAAGTGGATAACAAAGAAATAAACTTGAAGGTGGAAGTAGTGTCTATAGGCTTAATTTTCGAAAACAAAAATGAAAAATGAAATGGTTACAAAATAGAGCCTAAGCTATTAGGTGAGAATATAAAAGTCTAATGGGCCCTACCTCCGACATTAGAAGTGAAAAAACCTCACAATTCTTAAGATAATTGTAATGTGGAGCAAAATTAGTTGTCATATTTGTAAATATATGTCACACAAATATGACAATTTTTAGAATTTTTGGGTCCATCGTTAATAAATCATATATATTTATAGTCTATTAATCATATGAGTATTTTAATAGTATGTTACTAATCGTTCTCAATCTATCACTTAAAAAAACTTGTCTTGTAGTCACTAATAGACAATTTCTACATTTATCATTGATATATGTCTATCACTTATCAACCATCTTTATGTTTATTGTTGATGTTTTTTTAATTTTATTTTTGCATATTATCAATAGACAATTAATATGTCCAATTAGTGATAACTTTTTATTCAGTGGACTATTTGTATGTATATTAACAACTTCTTACATGTTTGGTAAACTATTGGTAGTTCATTTTTTTGTACTGTCACACTCCCTCCCGAGTTACCCTCCTATCTCAAAAACAGGCGTGAAGATAGCAGACATCGACTCCTTACGACATCTACTGTCACTTAACTTTCCAAGCACAACTCAACCAAGCATAAATTTATAATTCACATCCAGGCTACAAATGATTATTCTCAAAATAAACATTTATAAAATTAACAACAGAGTTTTATACACAACACCGCTCTCTTAGATTCCAATATGTACAATGCTAGGTCTAAGTATAAAATATTTACAAATCTCAAAACTAAACAGCAGATGGAGTTCGACGAGTAGGCTAAGCACCTTAGTTCTGTTCACTACCTGAAAAGTAAAAAACATTTGAAAAGCATGAGCTAAATAGCCCAATGAATAACAATTTTGAAAGACTATTTTTGGCTTAAAAGCTCAATGAAATCATCCTCGTCATTGAAGTAGTAAAGCATTGAAAGCACAAAACATTTTTAAATGCTTAAAAGATTTTCCTTAGTTGAGGTGGAGTTATCTCTATGCTACTCAACATCAGAATCAACCTCATCATATCCAACGTCGAATAATCTCATCACAACAATGTCAAAATCTTCCTCTATATGCACAAAGGAATTATAATTCAGGCTGCCCATATGCCTTCACCAAGTCCATATGCATTGGGAACCAATACAAGTTGTCCAGATGCCTTTTCCTAGTTCTTCGGCATTGGGTACCATATTCAGGGCTGCCCATATACCTTCACCAAGTCCATTAGCATTGGGGACTAATTTAGGCTGCCAAGATGCCTTCTCCCAGTTTTTTGGTATTGGGGACCATATTCAGGTTGTCGAAATGCCTTCTCCTAGTACTTTGACATTAGAGACCATATTCAAGCTGTCCAGATGCCTTCACCAAGCCATCGGCATTAGGGACCAATTTCGGCTGTCCAGATGCCTTCTCCCAGTTCTTTGGCATTGGAGATCATATTCTGCTGCTTAGATGCCTTCACCAGGTCCATCGGCAGTGGGGACCAATTCAGGTTGGCCAGATGCCTTCTCTTATATCTTCGGTAGTGGAGATCATATTTAGGCTACCCAGATGCCTTTTCCCAGTACTTCGACATTGGGGACCATTTTTAAATAAAAGCACGCTAAATCATTCACAAAAACAAATTTAAATAATTTCTCAGAATTTCCATAATATTTTCAAACAACATGCTTTTTTACAAATTCCGGCATTTCGGAGCATCAAGCTCAAAACTATGTAAAAGCATGTTTAAAATCATATTGAAGAAATACATGCGTATCAAATTATGCCAGAAATCTCATATTTTCATGATAAAATAAACATTTATAAGTATTGTGAGTACAAATCATTTAAAATGAATGTATGTCACTCACAACTTATCCTAAGCTCTTAATGGGTTATATGCTTCCCCTAGCTCTTCCGGGCCTGGAATAAATAATTCCTTTGTCAACATTCCTCAAAATTCTCTTCATAGTATATCCTAAGTCATTTTAGTTCAAAAAGGATTACCGACAAGTAAAAATTAGCCAAAATATCTAAAAATGGCAAATTGCCCTTAGGCGTGTCAGACAGCCTTGCAGCACACTCATCTAGTCGAAAATAACCTCAAATGAGCGGCAAACCTCACACAGCATGCTGCCCACACACCCAACTGTTGCCTCGCACACATAGCCCCTCGTGGGCGGCAGTCCCTGCACACCAACAACTGAAATAACCTCAAAAGAGGTAGGGCGCAGGCACATCTGCGTTGCTCGCATCGTCAGCCTCCGTTACACATCCTTGCGAGGTTAGCAAGATGCGTCTCGCTCAACACTTGTGCGCATACAGCGTTGCCCTCCGCACACAGCAACACCTACCACGCCCCTACGACCTACACACAACACCAACGCATCCTACCCTTCAGCATGCACACCCGCATGGCCTGTGGCATAATGGCCCACCTCTTAGGCGTCCAAAACTCAAAATAACCTTAAATGAATTCTCACCTTCGGCCATAGCCCACGCCTAACTGCACGCACAACCACTTCAAAACTCACCTAGCAGCCTCAAACCCACTGTCATTACATTTAGCTATCAAAAGTAATATTTCTAGCAAGAATTAAAGTTTTCTTTCTCTTACAAACTTGCAGGTAAATGTCTTAGCTAGCTTACCTCAAAAGTTCAGTTTCTAATTCTTTTTCTTCCATCAGATATCTCCAAATCTTCCTGGTCTACTCCAGTTTACCCGATAGCTAAAGCAAGCTCAAGTTTTTGATGAAATCAAAGTCTTTCCTCGCAAAATTTCTTTTCGGCAGCCCTCTCAGTAAACTTTCCAGAATTCTGCATGCAGATTTCCAACTCGCCACCTCATGCTTGCATGCATGCCCATGCCACACTTAACCTCAAATTGACACCTAATCTGGCTTGCTTAACACTTAAGTCTAGGCTTTGCTTAATCAAGAATGAATTGTGGACGCATCAAGACCTCCTTCACGCATCCTTTTGAGGTTAGTTGGCTTCCTCGCTCGGTTACCATTGCACACAGCCTCCTTGGCCGACTTGCTTGGATACATAGCACCATGCGTCAGCGTCAACCTCATAGGCCTTCTTGGACACATAGCACCCCAACGCAACCCTCTTACTAACCTCACCCAATGCATAATCAAGCTCACAAACGCATCACCCTTCCTACTAACCTCAAACGCATAGCCAAGCTTGCCCAATACACCAACAATCACCATGGGCGTATGCCTCTTAAGCCAACGCATCAACCCTTGGCCCAATGCACCACCTAGCCAACCCTTCTTGTCGGCCACACACACACTCAAGCCAAAGGCTCTCAGCCATCTCTCACTCAATCACCCATCTACTCAGCTTGCCATCATCCAAGGATAGAAGTAGGGCTTACATGTAGTGACTCTTACTATCAATGATAGAACATTAATTTTTATTTATGTCATTGATAGTTCATCTACCTCTATTAATGATAGTAGTCTATCATTAATATATATTTATCTCTTATATATATATATTGCTATTATTAATTTATTGTTATTTGTTATGAATTGATTTTCTATTAGTATTCAGTTATTAATGGTTTTATATTTCTAATATTTTATAATTTATTGATATGATAAATCAATATATGATAGATCTACTAACACATATGAGCATGCAAACAATCATGGATAGTAAATAATTTCGAATATATAGCGTTGATATACCATTTTTTATTCTATTGATATGATATATAAGTAATAGACTTAATAAAAAAAATGGCCAAAGTGAATTTGGCTTAATGGTATTAGCATACACTTCTTCCCTAAAGATTGGAGGTTCAATGTCACACCCCCTCCCAGGCTACTCTACCCAACCCGGGAAGAGATGTGAAGACAGCATACATCACCCCTTTTGTGACGCATACTATCCACTAACGCACTTGTCCTATGCTGTTCACAACATACATAACACTCCTTAATATATATCAACCATAACATATAGGAAATTATATACATAACGATAATTCAGAATACAACTCTTCCATAAAGTCCTTATACAAAATCATGTTTCAACTCCCAGTAAATGTACAATTAGGTCTACATGCCACCTATATAAGGTTTTACATACAAGCAACTTGCAAAACAGGACAATTTCCTGGAAACTCGAAGCTTAAGTAGGGCGAGTTGGAGTTGGCAATGCACCAGGAACGTCCTTGCTACCTGGGAGGAAACGAAAACATGGAAAGGGTGAGCTAAAAGCCCCGTGAGTGAGTAATTTTGTAAAACCATCTTTTGTTCAAAAACAGGCAGGTTAAAATCATAATAACACCACATACGTAAACGTGATTCAAATAATCATTTCTGTAAAATCATAATTTTCAACAACGTAAACAAATCACACATGTTCATGCCAAAATGATCGTACACGAAAATCAGTTCGTCCTCAAAACTTTCCCTTAGTCAGGGCGGAGCAAGACTCAACGCACCCGATGTCGAAAACATCCATAGTTGAGGCGGAGTAAAACTCAATGCACTCAATGTCGATAACAACCTTAGTTGGGGTGGAGCAAGACTCAACACACCCAACGTCACAACCTCTATGTGCACATAGGAATATCGCGGGTTGCCCAAGTACCTTCTACGAGTCCTTCAGTACTGGGTCCCGGGGAAACGCACATCCCTTCTCATGTCCTTCAGCATTGAGCCTCCTCTAAAACATTTTAGAAACCAGTATTATACGTAAATAGTTCACATGAAAACCTTTCATGAAAAATCAGATATATCACAATAAACAACATTTCACAACATGCCATTCAACATCTTATAGAAAACGTATAAAACATGCTTTGTGAACAATATCATCAAATATCATGCTTTTCAAGAAAACAATTCATCTCAAAGCCACATCTCATAAGAAAAACCAAACTAAACATTTTCAATAAATTTTGTTTTCAAAGAAAGAAAAGTGTTACTCACAACTTTTCCTTAGGCCCTGAGCGGATTATATGCCTTTCCGAGCTCTTTTTGGCTTGTAAAAACACATTCCTCACGTTACGCTTTCCTTAAACTTCCTTTACATGATCGTTAAATGTGCATACGTAAACTCTGATCATGATTCACCACCTAGACTCCCTTTCTTTTCTTAAACATAAGCTAGATTCTATGTGCTAGCGAGATTACCAACGAGATTTCACCTTACTAGCAAGATTACTAACGAAATTACACAACAGGTACACGACACTAGCGACACCAGAATAAGCTAGACTAGCGAGATTACCTGAGGAGTGACACCGAGCGAGAGCCAGCGCGATTTGTGAGACAAAAACCTCCTCTGCACTACCAGCGAGATTCGTGTCGCTACTCACGCTCCAATTTCTCAGCGATACCAGCTTCCTAATGACACCCGACAGCAGAGTTTCCTCCTTTTCTTTTTGTTCTCACTTCTATCAGTTCAAAGTCATATTTCCAGCCCGATTTAGAACTTCTTTCCTTCTACAAACTTGTATATAAACATGTTTTCTAGCTTACCTCAAATTTTCATGGCTTAACTCGTTCTGGTTCGTCAGATATTGCAAGTTTACTTCACGCTACTCCAGATTGCACAGAAATTTTGTATTAGTAACGTCTAGCTAAAAGTTTACATGTTTCTATTCCATTTCAACTCAGGCATCCTTCATAAAAGTTGTTCAAAATTGAGTTAACTTACTAACCTTAAAATTTCAGCCCAAAATTCAATCTCTTCAGCTCGATATTCACCAAACACCAAACCTGATTCGAACTGTGCGACAGCAGATGAAGCTTCTGTTTCAGCTTCAGTTTTACCATGAAACCGTCCAAAACCTTGCACGAATTTGCCCTAGAACTCTTCTTCAACCTCTCCACGATGTGCAGCTGAAAGATATCATAGAAATGAGTTTGGAAATGAAGAGAAATAAGTCGGCAAAATTTTCCTTTCAATAAAAAGCTATAACCGACTCTCCCATCCTTATCTTCTCTTCTTTCTTTTTCTTTTTTCTTCTCTTTTCTTTTTTCTAATTTCCCTTTTTTTTTTTTTTTTTTGTCTTCTTTCCCTTTTGGTTTCCTCTTCCTTCTTTCTTTCTTTTTTTTTTTTTTTCTCTTTTTTTTTTTCTAATTTCCCTTTTTTTTTTTTTTTTTTGTCTTCTTTCCCTTTTGGTTTCCTCTTCCTTCTTTCTTTCTTTTTTTTTTTTTTTCTCTTTTTTTTTTTCTAATTTCCCTTTTTTTTTTTTTTTTTTGTCTTCTTTCCCTTTTGGTTTCCTCTTCCTTCTTTCTTTCTTTTTTTTTTTTTTTCTCTTTTTTTTTTTCTAATTTCCCTTTTTTTTTTTTTTTTTTGTCTTCTTTCCCTTTTGGTTTCCTCTTCCTTCTTTCTTTCTTTTTTTTTTTTTTTCTCTTTTTTTTTTTCTAATTTCCCTTTTTTTTTTTTTTTTTTGTCTTCTTTCCCTTTTGGTTTCCTCTTCCTTCTTTCTTTCTTTTTTTTTTTTTTTCTCTTTTTTTTTTTCTAATTTCCCTTTTTTTTTTTTTTTTTTGTCTTCTTTCCCTTTTGGTTTCCTCTTCCTTCTTTCTTTCTTTTTTTTTTTTTTTTTTAAAATTTACAATATGAGATTATTAATACTAATTCGCTTAAAGCTTTTGAACGTGCTTACAAATTAGGTGCTTACATTCAATCCTCCAACCCTACAATTGTTATACTAAAGAAAAGACTTAATAACAAATGAGAATGCATATTTTCAGATATAAAAGAAAAAACAAAAATTAAACATAAACAGTGTTGCTATTTTTATTGCACTTAATAGTAAATGAAGTAATTACAATGATATTATTTTGATATACCATATTTATATTTTCATTAATATTATTTACTAATAGAAAATATATAATAAATGATTATGCAAACCTTAGAGAAATCCATCAACGGTAGACTTTCAGTGATAGATAAGTCTATTAGCGTAAATCTCAATTAGTGATAGATACTGAGAATAGAAGTTAAGATCCTGTCACATTTGCAAAATACTTTTAAATTGTTGTACATTTGCTATTATTTTATGTTAACTGTCATATGTGAAGTGCAATGATAAGATTTTTGTAATCAATCTATATTGAGAATACGAGCTGGTTGAGAAATTCCAGCACAATATCGAGGAAACTTGAAAATAGAGGCAAAATCTCATAGAATTATGAAAAGAAGTTTTTTGTATGTTCCTTGCAAAATAGAAATATGATTCTTGCAAAGGAGTTGGAAGAATATCATTCGTAAGGCCGAATGTATTCCACCATTGAATAAACCAAAGAGGAAATTTTATTTTGTAGGCATTTTGACATAATAAAATGAACCAAAAAGATTGTAATTTGAGTACCACATAACATTATACCAGACCTTTGCATAATCCCAATATAAGTATGTGGAACGAATGGTTTAGAAAATAATTTTTCTGTATAGATACCTTGATTCCAATGGGTTGGATTCAAGGCTTTGAAATTTTTAAGTTTTGAGTACGCGATCCTAGAGGGATTCTTTTTGTCATGGACATGAGTTATTTCTGCAAACTTTGTGTCTACAAGGATGAACTCAAAAAAAGTTCTTATTTTCCTTAGTCTTCTAGGATAAACTTGAAGCCTTCCGGATATATTTTTAAGATAGTTTCTTATAGGTTGAGACCTTGAAATTCTGGTCAACGATTGGTTCGTTGATAACCAATTTCTTTTTGGAAATATGATTTGATTTCAGGTTGTGGCACAAATCTTTTTTCCGGTGCAACCTACTATGAGAAAGTTGAGGGAGAAGGGATTGAAGATCCCTAATCTAAAGATGGAGAGGCAGTAGGCCTCAATTGAACTAATCCACCAGAAGGGTGGACATGGTTGGCCAAAGGCCTTGGAGGTGGAGTTGATGACTTCATTGGAGATCCTATCTGAATAACTGAGGATCTTGCTCTAGATTGAGTTACTGTGGTAAACCCTAATTTCATCGCATATTGATCAACACTCATTGGAGCAGGTGTTCAGCTTGAAGAGGTTGGGCTTTTGCCTTTGAAGAGGAGGGGTATTCCTTCCTCGATTGCTGCTCCGATCGCCGCTCATGACTTTTTTCTAAGAGGAGAGAAATTAAAGGGAGAAGAGAGTTTAGTAGTTAGAAACTCCCTTGAGAGGCAATCTGCTAAGGGGTTTTTCTCTCCTTTTATAGGCAAAACCTCAAAGTCGAAGCAACGTTTGCCACTTGGCAAAAATTTGTTTTGAGACAAGATTTTTAACATCTTTTTCTAAAACAAATTTTGAAGCTCTTGAATCGATTTTGATGATAAATTTTTTGTTAATTAATTCTCCTTGGAATTTTTTAACACAAAAAACTATTGTGAGTAATTCTTTTTTTTACTATAGAATAATTTCTTAGGGTTTCATTCCAAATTCTTGAGTGGAATCGAACTACTGATTAGGTCTTATCTAGACACTGTTTGAGGATTTCTCCATATCCGATATCGGAGGCATCTGTTTCAACTATAAGGTCTGCTTTTGGATTAATAAGGCTTAAATATGGAATTGATTGAATAAAGCCTTAATTTTTGTAACAGCTTGGGTATGTTTGTTGGACCAAGGTTTTGGATTTTTCCTTAGTCTTTGATAAAGTGGTTTACAAATGAGTTTAAAATTTTGAATAAAATCAGATACATAACTGAGACAGCCCAAAAACCTTTGTAATTGGGTTTTATCAATAATTTGGTCGGGAAAGTTCGATGCGAACTCTATAGATCTTTAAATGGGCTTGATCATTCCTAAATGGACCTCAAAGCCCAGAAATCTTATTTTGGTTTTAAACCATTTGATTTTTGGTAAGAAGACTACCAAACGATTTTTCTTAATAACTTCAATAAAAATATTAAGATGCTTAAAATGTTGGTCAATGCTTGAAGAAAATACTAAAACATCAACAATGTAAAATGGTAAAATCTTGAAAATCATTAAAAAATTCATTTATTATTTTTTGGAATTTTGATGGGGCCTTTTTTAACCCAGAATGCCTTGCATTTTATTTGTATTGTCCGAAAGGAACATTGAAAGTAGTTTTATATTTATCTTTTTCTGCATTTTGTGTCATACTCCCTCCTAGGTACCCTTCTAACCTAGGAGAAAGTGTGAGGACTGCAGACACTGACCCTTTTACGGCATCCACTGCCAACCATAAAACTTGACCATCACCTAATAAGCAGTTAAACACAATAATTGAACAACATACTTAAACCTAGGTTAAGATTTCATACAGACATTGATTTTCACTCAAACCATGTATTTACATACATTCTCAACATCACTCTTAACCCTCTATATGTATAACACATGTTTAGGTTCAAATAATTACAATTCTCAAAATACTATACACTGATGGTGGGTCCAGATGAGTTTCGGTGTAGGCTAAGCACCCTAGACTTGCTCGCTACCTTAAAAACAAAAAAACAAGTAAAATATGAGCTAGGTTGCCCAGTGAGTGACTTGTTTTGTAAAAACTTTCCTTTAATTCGGAAACTAATCATCGTGTAAACATTATAGAACAATGCGTGTAAAACATCAATTCAAAGTTATACCCACTGCAAAACATGCTCAAATAGCATCGTCAAATCATATATGTTCATCTCAAGAAAAGATACTTAGAAATTCAGTTTGTTTTAAACCATTTCCCTTAGTTGAGGCGGAGCATAGCTCAATGCTACTCCACGTTGAAAACATTCTTAGTTGGGGTGGAGTAATCTCAACACATCCAACGTCGAAAATCCTTAGCTGTGTAGAGTAATCTCAACACTTCCTTCTTTGAGTCCTTCAGTACTGGGGGCTATGTCCATACTCAGGATACCCACATGCCTTCTCCGGGTCCTTCAGCATTGAGAACCATTTCCATATCCTAGCTACCCACATGCCTTCTCCGTGTCCTTCAACATTGGGAGCCTTTTCACAAATATTATTAAAAAAACAACATGCTTTGGAAATAACATAATATAAATTCACGAGTCTTTAACATTTCAAATCTTCACAATTTCATTCACAAGCTTCAATGCTTTCCATAAAATCATATGTTAACAAACAGCATGCCTTTCATAAATCTCATTTAACAACCAGCATGCTTCAAATGATTTCCAATGTAAACACATAATATGCACGTTAAAACCCATGAAATCACAAACATATAAACATGCTTTCAAACATAATCTTTCAACAATAAATCTTTGTTCAAAATAAACACATTAAATTTGTCACTCACTACTTGTCTCTGGCCGTTAGTTGGTTATATGCCTTCCCTAGCTCCTCTCGGCCTGAAATAGTACATTTCTCTTTATTAGATTTCCTTAAAATTTTCTTTAATATAACCAATAAGTTTTAAACATCTATACTTGTCCCATTGTTCACCACTGAGACCAAATTCCATAAGAACAATCATTAATGAGCAAGACTCAAACAATCAGTGAGACTAGACTAGCAAAACTGAGCTGCAAACAAAACTATACTAGCGAGATTGTGAACTAGTGAGACCAGTGAGACTTGCTAAATCAGCGAGACCAGCAATACAGAGCGAGAGCTGTGAGACGCAAAGCCTCCAGCGACACCAGCGACACTCGTCTCACTGCTCACCTTTAAACCTTCAGTGTTGCTGCTTTTCAGCGATACTCGTCTCTCACTGTTTCTGCCTTCACTTATGTTTTCACTTCTATCTGTTAAAAATCGTATTTCCAGCCTGAATAAGAACTTCATCCCTTCTACAAACTTTTGTAGAAATGTGTTTTTTAGCTTAGCTCAAAATTCCAGAGCTTATCGCCTCTTCGTTTGACAGATATTCTCAGATTACTTCGAGCTACTCCAAATCACTTAGGAAATTCGTATTAGTTGCTTCAACCTAAAATTTAACATGTTTCTCTTTATATTCAGCTCAACCACGCTTCACAAAAATTGTTAAGAATTGAGTTGACTTACTAACCTCAACTTTTAAGCCCCAAGCTCGATCTGCACAGCTCGCTATCCTCCAAATATAAGACCTTGCTCAGATTGCATGACAGCAATCAAACCTGCTGTTCCAGTTTCAATTACACCATGAAACCGACCAGAATTCTACACGAACTTGCCCTAGACTCCTTCTTCTACGTCTCTTCGTTGCTCAACTAAAAAATGGAACGGGTTAAAGCTTTTGAAAATGCAGAAAATGATCGAAAACTCAGCTTTACATACTTAAACGACTTTTGACTTTCTTCCACTTTCTTTCTTTTTTTCATTTATATATTTTATTTATTTTCCAATAAAAAAAGTAACTCATTCACCATATGCATGCAACCCCCTTGGCAAACTTGGACACTCAGCTTGGACGCATATTACCATGCGTTTGTCCATAGGCTCTTTTGAACTCATGCTTCTCCAACGCATTACTAACATCAACTAATGCATGACCACTAGCCCAACGGCCTCAACAAACACATAACACCAACCATCACCCATGCTCAACCTCACGGACGCATGCCTCCACCAAGCCAACGCATAGCCACTTATACCAAAAGCTCTTGGCCAACTCTTTCTCAACCACCTGCCTACTTTGCTTGCCATCTTCCAAAGATAAAAGTAGGGCTTACATTTTGAATATGCCAAAATCCTGATTTCATATCAAAATAAGTTGGTATTTAACCTTAGCACACCACGCTCATTTTTAGTTGCGTTGTTTACATAGAAGGTGGCACAGGACCATAGACTTTTTTATGATTGTATTAGACATTTGTCCAATAAGTCTTGAATTTCTTTCTTGCAATGGGTTAACAGTCCTTAATTCAATTGAATCGGTCTTGCCTTTTTGGGGATATCCGATTCTTTGAATTCTTTTATATAAAGAAGATTAACTATGTGCTTTTTCCTTTCCCAAAATGCATTGGGTAAATTTGAAGTTCTTAATTCAATTCTTTTGTTATTTCTTCTTTGAGAAATTGGATTTGTTTCTATTTTCTTTTAATTCTCGATTTTTTAATTTGTTTATTCCCATTAGGTCACGTGGGACCATTCGGGTGATAAATTTGAAAACAATTTCTTTTCTAGAAACATTGCTTACTAATCCCTTTTCTATTATTTTAATGGGATATAATCGAGTCAGGAATGAACGTTCCTAATATTAATTATTGTTTTAAGTCCTTTACTAAAAGAAAGAAATTTATAAAACAAAATTGATCGTTGCAAATATGGACGTTTGGTAGCTTATATTTTATGTTAAGCCTTTGTTCATTCGCTCCACTTAGACGTTTTGTTGTTTTTTCGAAGTATTTTTGTAAGCCTCATACTTAACATTGGGAGAAGGTAAGTAAGAAGAAACTATGAGACGGGCATTGAGTAAAGAAATTGGCCGAGTTGTGTGGGAGCAAAATTAGCTAAGTGTTGGCCATGCATTGAGATGATTATGCATTGAGAGTGTGTCTGAGGCTTGACGAGAGTTGCCACTGGTAGCCATGCGTTGAAGAGGGTAGCTCACCATGGACGCAGATGTGAAGGAAGGAGGGTGATATTGGCGTTGGTGGAAGTAGGCGTTGAAGGCTACCATGCGTTAGAAGGTTAGCATTGCTATGCGTTGAGATGACCTTTGCGTTGAAGGTTGGTATGCATTGGTGCATAGAAAAGGGGCCGAGAGCACCATGCGGTAGTCGGCTATTCGGCAATGGGGCGTTGGGCAATTAGTAGCACAGTAAGTTGAGGCTATGCATTGCTAAAGCCATGCGTGGAAAGTTTGCATTGGCCAACCTAAGAAGGAAGACGATGGTAGTGCTGGTGAGTCGGTGATTTATATTGATATATAAGTGAGTGCACCAAATAATTAAACCCTTTTGGACATATTTTCGAACTCTGATTGATTCCATTTCGTAGACGCAACGAGGAGAGGTGGAAGAAGGTGTTTATATCGAATTTAAGTAGAAACTAGATCATTTTCATGGTGACATTGAAGCTGGAACTAGAAGCTTGATTGTTGTTGATAAATTTGGACATCATTCGGTATTTGAAGAAGAGTGAGCTGAGCAAGTCGAAGCTAGGATTGGAATTTTGAGGTTAGTAAGTTAATTTAATTCTTAGCAACTTCCATGAAGGATGTTTAAGCTAAATCCGAGCAAAAATATGTTAAATTCTAGGAGTCGGAGTTGAATTGCTAGACGATTCAAAGCAGTCGAAGTCATTTGAGAATAGTTCTCAAACGAGGACGAGTTATGGTCTAAAATTTTGAGGTAAGTTAGAAACCTCACTTCTTTACAAGATTGTAGAAGAGAGGAAGTTTTGAATTTGGCTGGAATATGATTTTTAATAGGATAAAGAAAGAGTTAGAAGGAAAGGAAGAAAGCAGTGGTCATCAGGTATCGTTAAGACAGTGGTATCGCTAAAAGAGCTGGAGAGTGAGCAATGGAACGAGTGTTGCTAATAACGCAAAGGGCTTTGCATCTCACAACTCTCGCTGAAGTCTCGCTGGATGTCGCTCCTTAAGGTAATCTTGCTAATCTTTTTCATTCTGGTCTCGCTCGTGCAGTGTCCTATGGTGTGATTTCGCTGGTAATCTCGCTAGTGACATAGAGTATCGCTAGTTATGAATATTTTGGATAAACAAAGAGAGTCTCGGTGATGGAATGAGAATGGAGTCTAAATATGCATACTTAATGATCATGGAAAGGAAGTTCAAAGACAACTTAAAGTGAGAAATGTGTATTTTCAGGCAAGAAGAGCTCGGAAAGGCATATAATCCACTCGGGGCCTAAGACAAATCGTGAGTGACCTTCTATTTCATACAAAGACTATTTTTAGCAATGTGTGAGTGGAAACTATCATGTCATATGGAATCCTGTATGCGTGTTATCTAAATGCAATCCACGGCCGAGGGACCATGTGTGAAGGCCTATGGGAATACGATATATAATACACAGTGCTGAGGGACCATGTGTGAAGGCACTTGAGAAATTGATTGAAATGGATTCCTTGTGAGAAGGCATATGGAAAACCAGTACATGATAGCTCAGTGCTGAGGGACCACTAGTGAAGGCACTTGAGTAGTGGATTGATATGGAACTCAGTGCTGAGGGACAACATGAGAAAGCGCTTCAGGGTTGAAACGTCGACGGATGAAGTGTGAAGGCGTTTGAATATATGAATAATGAGAATTGGTTCATGAGGTTGAGCGCGTTGAGCTTTGCTCCGCTACATCTTTGGAAACATAATTGTACTACTTTTGTTTTATGGCATGGGTGACCTAGGAATCTTTATTTATATAAATATATGGTAGTTATTATGATCAATATTAATTCAAGAAATTTAATAGTAATTGGATAAACTCAGTCACTCATTGGGCTTTAGGCTCACGCTTCCTTGTTATTGTTTGTTCGTTTCAGGTAGCGAGCGTGTCTAAGACGCCTAGCTTACAGAAGATCCTCGTATGGGCTTACTTTGCATCAGTTCTCTGGGATAGTTTTAAATACTCAGTTTATGTACATGTTTTTGTCATACATGATCCTTGGAGTATAGTGAAAGTGGGTTTTGTATGGTGTGTAGAACGAATACTTGTTATGATGATTTATGAATTAAGCATCTGATTTAAGAGGTTATGTTTAACTTATGATGTTTCGCTGGCATATACCTTTGTATAACTAATCTTGTATTGATTTATATTTTAAGATATATGGAAACGGGTGTGCATAGGTTCGCACTCACTTCTAGGTTAGGAAGGAAATTTGGAGGGGCTGTGATAATTTTGTAGGTATTAAACCTTGTTGTATGAAATTTTGATTGGCCCCCAAATCAATTAATGCTTTTAGGGTTATTTTTAACTCTTTGATTTTTAAGGTAACTAAGGAGTACCACTTTTGGAAATGAATTCTTGTAATTTGGTTAATTAAAAATTCATTAGCTTGTTCTAGATCTTCGGATTCTATGTCCGAGTCTATTCTTTCTTTAAGTTTTAATTGATTTACTTCTTGCTTAATTTGAAGTATCTCTTCCTTATTTTCTCTTATGTCTCTTTTGAGACAATTGATTTCGAATTGTAAGTCTTCTAAGGTTACTTTCTTTTCTTCTTCCTTCTTTTGTCAAAGGATTTTTGTTAAACTTTTTAAGGTTGCCTCTATGTAGAGGTTTTTCTAAATGTTCTTCTAAGGATTCTTTCAGGATTTTTTGAATCGTTCTTTTTAGATCATCATTATTTACGTGATCTACTGCTTGGAATAACATTTCTTGTTCATTTGTGAGAACATTTATTCTTTCTCACAATACCCATCACAAAAGATTACTCTCTTATCAAGGCTATCTTATCGGTGCTTGAATAATTAGAACTAGTTTCTTCTTCTAGTTCTTGTAATTGAAACTCTTCCTCAGATGAGTAGGGAAGAGAACTCTCAAATTCATAGTTTTCGTTCTCTAATTCTTTGATTCTTTTATGAGGACATTTATTAGCATAATGTCCTTCTTTTTGACATTTGGAGCAGGAAACATTTTTTCTTTTTCTTTTTTTTTTAATCTTTTCTTGGCCTTTGAGGCTTTTTATAACTTTTGAGCCTCTCTTTTATAAAACCTTCTTGTTTGTTGAGGAATATACACATTGTATGGCTTTCTTTTGTAAATTTCATTGTTCTATAAGACTCTTGGTAAGTTCTTCTTTTTATTTTCTTCTAGAAGAGCTTGGTTCTTCTAATTTTTCGCATCCGTATTGGAGCAAAAGGTTTTCCTTTCCATTTTATACAGACTTGCTTGTTTTTTAACTTTATTTTGGATGTTTATTTCATTGCATATATCTAAAGAGCATAATGATTACGGAAGTTTGTTGTCCATAGGTTATATCTTTCCATGGGATTTTGTGATTGTTGTTTTTGTTCAGTGTGGTGTATACTCTCTAAGCTATAAAGGGTAGCCCATCTATGTATTGTTCTTTCTAATGTTGTTGACTACGGTCTTCTTGGGCAAAGACTCATTGTATGAACATGTCATAGTACCATTTGAAATTGCTCATCGAAGTGCATCTTATGTTTTTTAGGATTTCCCTATGATTACTCGTTCCTAGGGCATCTGTTCCACTTAGAAAGTGGGCTTGATATGGCTTAGATGATAGTTGCCACTACATCTTGCTTTTCGTCTTCTACTTCCACTTGTCGTGTCGAAGTGAAAGGTTGTTTTGTATCTGGATTGATTACGTTGCTTGTTAGTATTTTGGTCCTTTTTTTTATGATCTAAAACAGTTTTTCTATTTTCAACAGTATAGTAGTGTTCCCACCATAATTTTAGAGCTCTCGTGAGCCCTATAACAATATTTATTCTAGCATCATGGTCAGTAAGACCTACTATTTCATAAGCACTTGTTGCCATAAGCATCTCGTTTAAAATATCAACTACTTGAAATTTAGGTAGTTCGTCGATATTCCGAACGTGTATTGATTCTCCGTGAAAGTGGGATTGGTGTTCATATTTATTTCTTTGCTCTAGTCCCATATTTGGAAGAGTGGTCTATGGTACCAATTGAACTTGTCATTTTCATTTTGTATGAGTGCGATATTTTATCTTATCAATTTTGAACTATGAGAATTTTCTATGTGAAAATTTTCAAGTTTTTTGATTAAATTATATGCTTCTTGTTCATCAGTAACATTTATGTGTTTTGATAAGCCTCCTTCTAATTTTAAGGCTTTTAATTTTTTTATCTATTTCATTGATCTTTTGGGTGTGTCATACGTTTTCACTGGTGGATTCAAAGTTCTTCAAATTTGAAGACTTGTTCTGCTATTGCATGTAACATTCTATTTGAATAGTTGTTTTGAAGCTGAATGTGTCACACCCCGCCCCGAGCCACCCCTCTGTAGCCCAAGATGGAGCGTGAGGACAGCAGACACCGACCCTTTTGCGATGTCTACCGTCAAACCTTTACCTTTTCCAAACTAACATGTGCAACTTAGATAGGTAGAAAGAAAACTAATTCATATTAACAAGCATAATTTATTACTACAAATGTTTAACAAGTTGTTTACAGAAGACATGTTCTTAGTTCCTTATTTAAACTGTCACCTATAGCTAAATGCACATTATTCCTCGGCAAACCTTAACTTGGCACAAGAACGAAAACTCGGCTGCTACCTAGGAAGAAAAACATAAGAAAAGGATGAGCTTCCATGAAGCTAATGAGTGATCAAATAAACTAGGATTCAACCAACCCGTTCAACATAATAATAATCATATTACTCGTCATACAATCATATGCTAGTCCATTTACAACTATATTGAGCTTATATTCAAACCTCCCCGGAGTTATTCTCAGAATCTACTTTCCTACTAGCACCTCTGGCACAGCAGCACCTCTGTTTATCCTGCTTGCTCTCATAGCTCAGCCATCTTGACTAGTTTTTCTCGCTGGCCCACTCGGCTCAGCTAATCTCATCATTTATGTATCCATTGTCCCCTATATGCACATAGTCTTACCTTCGAGACTCAAGAGCCAGGCCCGTCGACCCCTTGACCATCCCCTCGGGTACTTCTCGAAGACTCAAGAACTAGGCTCTGGTTGCCTCTTGACCATCCCACAAGGAAATCCCCACCTCAGGCTCAAATACTAGACCTTTCCAATCCCCTAGCCATCTAGTGCAGTGTTGAATCCCGGTCCAAGTCACGACGATCATCGTCAATGCCTTCTCAAGGTCCTTCAACATTGGAATATAATCTGTTCATCGATGCCTTCTCATAGTCCTTCAACATCGAAAATAGAACCTAATATCCAACAAAGCTCGATATACAATATACTATTCTATTATTTGCCCTAGCATGCATACAACATCATGCTAACATGCTTGATATACTATCTGATACCTTACCATAGCACGCATAATATCACAACACATACTTATCAAATAAAAGCTCATAAGCGTTGTAAGCCCTAACCTCAATTTTCCTTTGCTTAAGCACAAGTTAATTAAAAGTTAGCTAGGGTTGGCTTGAATGAGTAGGAATGTATGTGGAATCCTAGTGCACTTTTAAGTAGTTATGATTTCTATTTTTTTTTTTCCATTTGCTTTTATTAAGGAATAAAAGGGATGGAGTTAATGGTGTTGTAGAACAAGAAGGTGGGAGTGGACTTAGGAAAATTTTTGCTAAGTGTGAAGAAAATCTCAAGTCAAAGGTTAAAAGTTGGAATTAATTTAGGAAAAATGTAAAATTAAGGAACAAATACTAAATTAAATTAAAATGATTATTTAAACATAAATAATATTTAATTTGGATGGCTAGGATGAGAAGAAAAGAGAAGAAGCCACGTTGAAGCAAGGAGGTGTGTGGCCAACGTTGATTGGCTGGACTGGGAAGCAGCTCGAACTCTAAGCAAGCAGCTTAATTACAACGTTGGTTCTCCCGATTCACTCGTGCCATTTTCTCCATTTTTGGACCAAAGACAACCTAGGGCTGTCGAAGTGACTTGAGGTCCAAAAGCTTGAGAAAACTTGAAAATACTGAAGATTGTCGCAGAAACCGAGCAAACTAGACAAGTTAACTTTGGGGAATTTTTCAAGGATGTTTGGGAAAGTTTTTGAAGCTCAAATTTCTTGGTAAGTCAGTTAAGAGGTTACCCTTGAGCTCCATATTTTTTATTTGAATTTTATTTGAAGGGAAAAGGTGTTTTGGAGCTTTGAAAAATCGGGTTGAAAATAGGAGATTGCTGGCCAGGGTCAACTGGAGACTGCCCAGAAAGCCTGCCTACGCTTGTCGCTAGCCCCCCCCCCCCCCCCCCCCCCCCCC
>QLSR01000054.1:3599097-3661436 GCA_031780015.1 Citrullus colocynthis
CGCGCCCCCCCCCCCCCACCCGCACACCTTGTGTGGCACACGTCCCACACGCTAGCACCACGCCCTACCTAGCAACCCACCTACCAGCGCCCCACACCCCACGCTAGCGCCCCACGCCCCTACCAGCACCCCCTCGCCCACTTGTTGCCCACGACCATCTTGGATAGTTTTTGGACCCTAATTGATATTTTCTTGAATAATTGGCCTTAAAATGGGTAAATATGAAATTTAGGCTGATTTTTTGGTACTTTGGGAAATTTTGAGAATTTTGCAAAATGGTCCCTAAAGTGGTGGAAATGACAAAAAAGGTGGAAAATAAGCTTGATCTGAACAATGTGGATGGAATTTAGTTAAATGAAGATTGTAAGGACTTCAAGGAGAGGATCTAATGGCTCGTAAATGATATTTCATGTCACATTGAGATTGGAAAAGCCTTTAAACCCCAAGGAACAAGCCCGGATTGTGAGTGACACTCATTCTTCTTTTAAAAGGATTTTATTTATAATGTCTCGCCATGATTTCTTATAAAATATGATTTGATGATGATTTGCTAAATGTTAAGTATGATTACTAAATCTTTTGGTTTAATAGCATGAAAAACATGATTTATCTATTTTTCACAAGTTTTTAGAAAGCATGTTTAAATGATGCTATTCATTGAAGAATAATCTGATTTTCTATGAAATGTTTTATGATGAACTTTTTGTGCAAAGGATACTTATTTTCTAAAATTTTTTCTAAGGGACCCAATGCTGAAAGACGTTGAGAAGGCATATGGGTAACCCTATGACATGAGGGAACTCAATGCTGAAGGACGTTGAGAAGGCATTTGAGTATCCTAGGGACCCAGTACTGAAGGACATGGAGAAGGTACTTGGGCAGCCCGAAATAGTTCCTACGTGCACATAATGAGCAATGATGCTATTATGTTGAGATTACTCCACATTAGCTAATGCTTTCGATGTTGGGTGTGTCGAGATTACTCCGCCCCAACTAAGGTTTGTTTTCGATGTTGATTGCAATGAGCTTGCTCTGCCTCAATTAAGAGTATTTCTATCACACCCCCTCCCAGACTACCCTCTTAACCTAGTAGTAGGTGCAACCTATACATATATACGTCATCTTATATATTGGAACACAATTCAATACCGGATCAAATGTACAAACTTCTATTCTGATGAAAACATTATGAGGAAATCATAAGTTATACAAGTGTATTTGTTCAGCAACCCGTACAAAACCCACGCTCGTTATGCTACAAAACCATTTATGACAAAATAAGTACTTAAACTGAGTATTTACAACTATCCCAGATAACTAAAACCAAATAAGCCCAGACGAGGATCTTCTGTAGGTTAGGCGTCCCAGACACGCTCGCTACCTGAAACAAACAACAATAAACAAAAAGGCATGAGCTCAAAGCCCAGTGAGTGACTAAAATATCAATTATAATCTAATTCTTGAGTTAATGCTATTTATAACATTAATATGTATCTTAGTACAAGTTGTTGGATCACTCATGCTAGTTAACAAAATAACATAGATACCTTTCTAAGAAGCAGCGGAGCAAAGCTCAACGCTATTAACCTTATATCAAGTATTCCGTCCCTAATATTCATATATTCATGTATTCATACATTCATACGCCTTCACGTTTAGTCCTTCGGTGTTTCAACACTTAAGTGCCTTCTCATAATGTCCCTCAGCACTGAGTTTCATTATATATTTCACTGCTCAAGTGCTTTCACTCATGGTCCTTCAGCACTGAGCTTTCATGTACTGATTTTCATATGCCTTCTCACAAGGTCCTTCGGCATTGGAAACTATCTCAATCAATCTCACTAGTGCCTTCACTCATGGTCCCTCAGCACTGTGTATCATATATCTCCATAGCCTTCACATAGGGTCCTTTGCCCGTGGTTTGCATTTAAATAGCACACATACAGAAATTCACATAATATATTTGTTTCCACTTCTACATTAATAACGATGATCCTTGGACAATTAGAGAGCTACTCACAGTTTGTCTTAGGCCCCGAGAGGATTGTATGCTTTTCCGAGCTCTTCTTGGCCTGTAAAACACATTTCTCATATTAAGTTCCCTTGGAACTCCTTTTCAAAATCATTAGGTATGCATGTTAATAACTAACGATACTCTATGTTACTAGCGAGACTACCAACGAGATTCACACTACTGGGTGCTGCACTAGCGAAACTGGAGTGAATTAGACTAGCGATATCATCTTAAGGAGCGATACCTAGCGAGACTTCAGCGAGAGTTGTGAGACGCAGAGCGCTTTGCGTTTATCAGCGACACCCGTTCCGCTGCTCACTCTCTCGCTCCTTAGCGATACCACTGTCTAGCGATACTTGATATCACAGTTTTCTTCCTTCCCTTCAAACTCTTCCTTTATCCTGCTAAAAACCATATTACAACCAAAATCAGAACTTCCCTCCTTCTACAATCTTGTAAAGTAGTGAGTTTCCTAGCTTACCTCTAAATTTCAGGCCATGATTCATCTTCATTTGAGAATTCCCAAATAACTTCAGTTGTCCTGATTGGCTTAGCAGTTCAACTCCGCTTATTTCTTGCTAGATATTAACACATTTTCGCTCCGTTTTAGCTTACACATCCTTCATGGAAATTGCTAAGAATTGATTCAACTAACTTACCTCAAAATTTCAGTTCTTGCTTCGACGCCCTCGGTTCACTCTCCTTAAAACACCGATTGGTGTTCAAGTCTATCAGTAACAATCAAGCTTCTGGTTCCAGCTTTAAAATCATCATGAAACTGATCTGATTTCTACTCAAATTCTATATAAGCACCTTATTCTACCTCTCCTCGTTGTTCGTCTGTGAAATAGAGTTAATCTGAGTTCAAAAATGTATTCAAAAGGCTTAATTATTTGATGCACTCATTTATATGTCAATATAAATCACCGACTTACCAACTCTGACTTCATCCTCCTTCTAGAATTAGCCAGCGCCACCTTCCACGCATGCCTTCGGCAACACATAGTCTCCGCTTACTATGCCACTGATTGCCCCACACCGGATAGTTGATTACCGCATGGCCCTCTCGGCCACTTTTCTATGTCCGCCGTCGGATAGCTGATTACCACATGGCCCTCTTGTTGTTATTATTTTGTATGTGTAAATTGTCCTAACGCAAAGTGTTAAATGATGTGTTTATGCGTTCAACATGTCATGCTTTGAGCATGCTATGCGTCTTACTACTATGCGTTGGTGGTCTTGTCAAGTTTTCCTATCCTTTACCCAAGTATAAGCAAAGGACTAGGTATTCTCGGTGAGTCCGAGGTCGAACACAGGGATTATATTGATTAAGTTTTTAATTGAATTTCATGCATTGCAGTGGTAACCAATAAATAGTTCAGAGAGTTGATTTTAATCTAAAGAAAGCGATTGTTTGTACACTAGACTAAAAATTGTGGAATATGAAAAGCATGCGACACAGCAAGTTCAGCTAAAGATGTGTGTGAATGGATAAAGAAAGGGTTCGGGTTGATTAACATCTAACATCGGAAACGCACAGTAGTATTCTATTCATACTTGCGACTCTTCTCCCAGTTGTCAGCCGCTATGCGTTATATGTCTATAACGCATAGGAGAGTGTTAAGAACCAAGGTTATCCCCATACACAGGCAATACTACTTGGCCCTTGTCAATTGAGTTCCACAATCATTTACCCTCTCGAGCAGTTTGATTATTACTACTTATATCGATTTGTCAAATGGACATAAGCATTAGATTAAGCTCGCAGTTGACAAGTTAAAATAGTTACACTGTGGTTCCTAGTTAGATGCTAACGCAACCTTAGACCCTTGAGTGATTAGTTACTCATGGTTTGAAAGTAAAAAGCGGAAAGTTTAGAGAATGAGTAGACATGGAAGATAATTCTATTGATGAAACGAAATACAACTTTAGATGAGCTCAATGTCTTGACACAAATCTAAAATCAAGATAGAACAATAAGAAAGAAAGCAGGGAAAGGCGTCAATGTCTTGAGTCGCCCGGGTGGAAGCGTGAGGCTCTGCTATGAAGGGGTTCGGTGGAGGGAAGACTCTTCTCTCTCGAGCTATTCATCTCCGGTTGAAGTCTGGAGAGAACTCTGCTGTCACTTATGAAGTTCTTCCGAGAACAACAACCCTTTCTCATCTCGCAGAGCTACCCTTTTATAGATGATGCGTTTGCAATTAATGGCAAATCTGCTTGATTGGCAGCGAGATTGATACTATGCGTCCATCTCGCCTGATTGCGTGATTCTCGGGTCAATTAAGATCCACCACTTTGGCCACAAGTCATGTTCGTCAATCATCCGTCAATCTCTCAAGATTCTGCTTTGATTCTCAGCGCCTTGCATTAATGGTCGTCTATGCGTCCATGAATAGTTTGGCCGATGTCAACGCGGCATAGGTTGCTAACGCATAATCTTGCGTTGAGTAGTTGTTAACGCATCTTCTGGTTGTTTGCGTTCCGTTCAGATCATGCGTCCATGAAGAATAGATTGCTAGCGCGTCGTCCTGCATTAAGACGTCATCAACGCATCGTTTGCATTCCTGCGTTAAAACATGCGTTTTAGCCTCAAAAAGTGGTAAAATCATTTATCTTCATAGAAATACAAGAGTATAACGCAAAGGAAGATTTATTAATAAAAATCACATAAACTGTCGCATTCTTCTCTATTTAATCTCTATTTATCTAAGAGAAAGGCTATTATAACTTGTATTTCTACAAGTTATCACCTCTCAACGCATAGCGATGCCAACTTCTAGCACATAGTAGCCTTCAACACATACTTCTATTAATGCATATGGCACCCTTCTCCCTTCACATCTTTCTCCCCCCCGAGCTGCCCTCTTCAACACATGCTTATCAGCGGCAACTCTTGTCAATCTTAAACATCTTTCAACGCATGGTCTCTCATTGCATGGCCAACACTTAACCATTTTCACTCTCCCTCAACTTAGCAAATTTTCTTTACTTACTTACCCCATAATTTCTTTTTGCTTACTTTCTCTTAATAACATGTATGGGGGTTACAATTTCTGAATGGAAATGAATATTTGATGAGTTTCAAAGTATTATTTAAATAAATGGCATGGCTTATATTTTCTTCATTGCCTAAGCATGAATTTTATGCTATAAATTATGTTTTTTTTAATATTAAGCATGTCTCAACTCCAAAGTTATGTTCTTATTATTACATCACTCACTGGGCTTCTAGCTCATATTTTTCATTGTTTTCTATTCCTTCCAGGTTGCGAAAGAGTTCCCACTGCTTAGCCTACTTCAAGCCTCATCCTGCTTAAATTTCAAGTTATCAAAGAATACTTTCCAAATAGTTGTTGTATGTGTAAATAACTTTGTGTATGTGGCACGTAAAGATAACTTGTCAGATGTTGGGAAGTGAGAATAGACACTGCATGAATGGTCTCAGTTTGGTTGTAATCGTGCTAGAGTGTCTACTGGAGAAAACATGTATTATTATGTTTCTATTACTATCAGTCTGGTGGTTTTAAATATTTTATGATTTACGGTTATACACTATGGGCGGTTATGTTAAATTATGTATCAGCAGGTTAGTTAGGTACAAATGGGCAGTGAGCTTCACAAGAGGGGTGAAGTTTACTATCCTCTCATCTTCTTCCAGGTTAGAGAGTGTAATCTGGGAGGGGGTGTGACAAGCGTGCTACTATAAATTATCAAGAAATATAATTTAGTTCTCTTGCGAAAGGAAATCAACCGCACAGTGAAAGTAGTTCCAAACTTTAGGGTTTCTTCTCTGCCTTGATTTTCGAACCTTCTTAACTTCTTCCGAGCTTCTGGGACTAAAAATACAACAACTAGGAAACCTCAGAAACCCTAAAACAACTCCTTGGAATCCCTAGAAATCTTCCTTTGGACTCAAGATGCCTCTTTCCCCTCTTCCAAACCTTCTTTCTCTCTTCTTTCTTTTCTTTCTCTCTTTCCTCTCTAAGGTGAACTCTCGGTTGGTGGTGGAAGAGCTTTCTTCCCCTTGGTCCTATTCATAGGAGTCGGAAGACATACTTGGTCATCCACCCTTTGCTTCCAAGGTTGACATCTAATTCCCATATGTCATTTTGCATGATAAAAACTCCATGCATCTAAACATTTGTTTCCTTCAATGTATTCTTGGTCATGCATCCCAATACCTCTTCCTTATGAAGTGTAAAATCCAAAATAAAGTCATTCTATCACTTTTCTCGTAATGTTTTGCTGGGTTGGTCTTCCTGGTAAGTTCCAACGATTTGGTTTCCTAGTAAGTTTCGGCAGTTCGGCTAAGTTCTTGTGTAGTTTCCTAGTAAGTTCTGGCCGTTCAGCTTCCTGGTAAGCTTCACATCTTTACTTCCCGGTAAGTTTTGCTAGTTCAATCCTGGTAAGTTTCATCGGTTTAACTCCTGAATGTTGCCTTCCTGGTAAGTTCAACTTCCTGGTAAGTTTCTTCGACTGTTTCCTGGTAAGTTTCATTAACTTTTCTTGGTAAATTTGACTTTTCTCGTAAAGTTTTGACTTTTTCCGGGAAAGTTCTTGGTGACTTCTGAACGATTTAGGTGGCCTTTTCCAGCCTTCTATGCGCCCAAAACTCTCCTATGTGTCCAACTTACTTCCAAATGATCACCATGCATCTATAGTCACCAACCATGCGTCCAACATGGTGGTTCTCCTCCCAAGTATGTGTCCAACCCACAACTCGCTCCCAACTATGCTTCCAACATTTAGTGAGATTTCCTCTCTTTTCTCCAAGCTATGCATCCAAGCCTTGCATTCTTATAGTATAGTTGACATTTAGAAGATTTCCTTAGCTCAAAGACTACCTTGTCATCCAAGACTCAAAAATCACATAACGTGGTTTTCTTCCAAACCCACCTATGGCTTATTCTCAACCCAAAACTCAAGTTGGCACAAATACTTCACAGGTTTGCGATCCAAGTTTACACCTTTTACCATAGTTTCCTCTCTTTATGTCCTTTAAGCAACTAGGTCAAAGGTTACAGGTGTCTCATTTTCGTTAGATTTTTTAATTAATTGAAATGGTTTTGCTAGGACAGTCTCATTATAGGAACTCTTGAACTCTACATCTTCCACAGGGCGATGTTCTGCTTGAATTTCTCCTCTATGGGTGGTTTTCCATGTTTCTTTGCTTTTTAGAACGCAAAGATGATTGAAGTCCTTCTTTTGATGAAACCATCTAAAGAAAATATGTTTTCTTCGAGTATTTCAAGAGTTTTGAAATACTCTTATCTGATTGTTGCTCTTTCAGCCTCAGAATAGTTTTTGAAAAATTCTTTTCTCCTATTTGTTTTCTTTTGACATACACTCCTTTTGCAGAGCTTCTTTGTCTAATTTGAATTCTGTTATAATAACTTTCAATTGACTGCTAAACGCTGATTGTAAGCCCCATACTTGTTATTAAGAGAAAGTAAGTAAAAAGAAATTATGGGGCAAGTAAGTATAGAAAATTTGCTAAGTTGGGGGAGAGTGAAAATGGTAAGTGTTGGCTATGCGATGTGAAACCATGCGTTGAAGGATGTTTAAGATTGGCAAGAGTTGCCACTGATAAGCATGTGTTGAAGACGGCAGCTCGGCAGGGAGAAAGATGTGAAGGGAGAAGGGTGCCATATGCGATAATAGAAGTATGCGTTGAAGGCTACCACGTGCTAGAAGTTGGCATCGCTATGCTTTGAGATAGCCTATGCGTTGAAAAATGGTATGCGTCGGACATAGAAAAGTGGCCGAGAGGGCCATGCGGTAATCAGCTATCCGACGTAGAGCAATCAATGGCATAGTAAGCGGAGACTATGCATTGTCGAAGCCATGCGTGGAAGGTGGCGCTGGCTAATTCTAGAAGGAGGATGAAGTTAGAGCTGATAAGTCGGTGATTTATATTGACATATAAATGAGTGCATCAAATAATTAAGCCTTTTGAATACATTTTTGAACTCAGATTAACTCTATTTCACAGACGAACAACGAGGAGAGGTAGAATAAGGTGCTTATATAGAATTTGAGTAGAAATCAGATCATTTTCATGATGATTTTGAAGCTGGAACCAGAAGCTTGATTGTTACTGATGGACTTGAAGACCAATCGGTGTTTTAAGGAGAGTGAACCAAGGGCGTCGAAGCAAGAACTGAAATTTTGAGGTAAGTAAGTTGAATCAATTCTTAGCAACTTATATGAAGGATGTATAAGCTAAAACTGAGCGAAAATGTATTAATCTCTAGGAAGAAGTAAGCGGAGTTGAACTGCTAAGCAAATCAGCACAGCCGAAGTTATTTGGGAATAATTCTCAAATGAAGATGAATCATGGCCTGGAATTTTGAGGTAAGCTAGGAAACTCACGACTTTACAAGATTGTAGAAGGAGGGAAGTTCTGATTTTGGCTGTAATATGGTTTTTAGCAGGATAAAGAAAGAGTTTAAAGGGAAGGAAGAAAACTGTGATATCAAGTATCGCTAGACAGTGGTATCGCTAAGGAGTGGGAGAGTGAGCAGTGAAACGGGTGTTGCTGATAAACGCAAAGGGCTTTGCGTCTCACAATTCTCGCTGAAGTCTCGCTAGGTATCGCTCCTTGAGATGATATCGCTAGTCTAATTCACTCAAGTTTCGTTAGTGTAGCATCCAGTAGTATGAATCTCGCTGGTAGTCTCGCTAGTAACATAGAGTATCGTTAGTTATTAACATGCATACCTAATGATTTTGAAAAGGAGTTCCAAGGGAACTTAATATGAGAAATGTGTTTTACAGGCCAAGAAGAGCTCGAAAAAGCATACAATCTACTCGGGGCCTAAGACAAACTGTGAGTGGCTCTCTAATTGTTCAAGGATCATCATTATTAATGTACAAGTAGGAACGAATATATTATGTGAATTCCTGTATGTGTGTTATTTAAATGCAAACTACGGCCGAAGGACCCTGTGTGAAGGCCTATGGAGATATATGATACATAGTGCTGAGGGACCTTGAGTGAAGGCACTAGTGAGATTGATTGAGATAGTTTCCAATGGCGAAGGACCTCGTGAGAAGGCGTATGAAAATCAGTACATGAAAGCTCAGTGCTGAAGGACCATGAGTGAAGGCACTTGAGTAGTGAAATATATAATGAAACTTGGTGCTGAGGACATTATGAGAAGGCACTTGAGTGTTGAAACGTCGAAGGACTATACGTGAAGGCGTATGAATGTATGAATACATGAATAGATAAATATTAATGTCATAAACAACATTAACTCAAGAATTAGATTATAATTGATATTTTAATCACTCACTGGGCTTTAAGCTCACGCCTTTTTGTTTATTGTTGTTTATTTCAGGTAGTGAGCGTGGCTGGGAAGCCTAGTGTCGAGCATGCTTGCCCAGGGAGTGTTTGCCTATGGCCGCATGCCAACCACCCTTAACCACCCTGTATTTATGTCTTGTAAGTAGCTTAGGAAGTTGTTTTCATTTTCATGTTGTTTTCCTTTCGAGTGACGTTTCGCCAGTTTTGATATGCAAGGCTTGCAAACTAGTTTTTGTTTAGAATGTACTATAGGGGAACCCCACTAGTTGGCTACCCGACCAAGTATTATCGTACTCTTTGCAAGCAAGCTTTCTTGTAATTGTCAGTCCTCAATGCTTTATTTAATGATGTTTTCAAAGCTTTCCCTCTCTCTCTTTTTATAAAACCATTTTCTCTTAAAACGCGAGTAGAGGCCACATCATACCTCGAGTTTACTCGCGACCCACGATTTTTGTACGGCTGACTTGCTCGTCGGGTTAGAGCAGTGCTGCACAATCGCCCGTCCCGTATTCGACAGTAAGCGATTGTGACACCTAGCCTACAGAAGATTCTCGTCTGGGCTTACTTGGTTTTAGTTCTCTAGGATAGTTGTAAATACTCAGTTTAAGTACATATTTTGTCATATATGGTTTTGTAGCGTAACGAGTGTGGGTTTTGTACTGGCTGCTGAACAAATACACTTGTATAACTTATGATTACCTCATAATGTTTTCATCAATATATAAGTTTGTACATTTGATTCGGTATTGAATTGTGTTTCAATATATAAGATGACGTATATATGTATAGGTTGCACCTACTCCTAGGTTAAGAGGGTAATCTGGGAGGGGGGATCCTATTTCTATCTCTGTTTGAGTGGGTGAGGATGGCCTTTCTTCCTCATAATGGAGATTTGAGACTCCATGGTCTAATCTTACAACACTTACTCTTACCGAGTTGGTTTGGTTAAGGTTTGGGTGAGATTTAGACCTTATACTACATGTATTTGGCCTTGAGCTCATGAATTCCCTAGAATTCATGTTTTCTTTTATAATAGGGAACTTGGGAGGTTCATCCTCAAATTTGATTTCTACTCTCCCATCAGGGTGGTCTATAATGTGAGAGAGCTCTTTTTCTCTCTCTGGCAGAGTAAAGACATTTTCTAAAATCCATTTAGGATTTTTAGTTAAGGTTTCCCATGAAAACATATTTGGGACACTTACAAAGGATTTACCAAGGTTGGTCTAAGCATAGTTTTCCCTTTGGGGGAACTAACTAATGCTTTTGCTTCCATGGTTGTTGTTAAGGTTTTATATGTAATTTTATAAAGTAAAGTTAGTTTCGTAACTCCTTCTTCTAAGTTTAACCCTTGACTTGTGATGTTTAAGGTAAGGACTTTGAAAAAGTGGATCCTACGATGAAATTTGGGTAGGAATGGAAATATGTCGATCCATCGACTAAATTGCACTCAATAATCCTCAGAAGGGAATTTGCAAAATCTTTTTGCCTTTTATATTTGAGGATGGCTAAATCGGAGTATCTAAACCCTATCTAAACATTGGCTTCGGTGCTACTTGCACTGCTCTTATATGTAGAAATTCAAACTCTTTCCTAAGTCTTAGAATATCATCTTTTGGAACAGTTAAACTGAGTCTATTTTTCCATAAACTGGGATTTTCCATTCTACCACTTTTACACACAAATTTTCTTTGAAATTGAAAGTGTTGTGTGCATAAATTTCTTTTGCATCTAATTTTGATAGTCCCTAGCTCTGGAGTTGTTAGTCAATCTTTGCTCATTTTTAAGATTTGTGTCACTGGAGGATGCTATATGTTGCTCTTCCACTTCTTGCTGAGTAAGCTCCTTCGTAGGAGCTTTCTAAAACAAAATCTTTCTTAGGAGGGACATTATTTTAGAAAGAAGTATTCATTATGTGAATATTATTGGGTTTCTAACTGACTGTTACTCAATTAAGGAAAAATCTAATAAAAGAAATTCTTCTCAAACCTGCTCGCTCTAGGCTGATTATGGCTTACCAACGATCTTACGACCCTTCCTTTGGGACTTACTGCCTAGAACACCAATTAGAAGTGATCCACCGGATTGGAGAAGTAGTTCTTCTAAAAGATATTTCTTAACTTAAAAAATAGGATTAAGAAGCTCAAGAATATTGATAGAATGACTTGACTAATTCAGGCTACTCTAATCTCTTCCCCCTCCGAAAGAGTTTGAAATCAATTATGGGAATGATTGAATATAAAATGACTGATAAAGAAATTGAAAATTAATTCAATTTATTTGATATAAAGAGAAACGCTAAGTTCAATCGAAGCTATTAGCAACTTTGGCGCAAACAACTTCTCAAGTTGACTTCTAGAAGATCTGAGCCCTCACGACTTCAAATTCATTATTAAGTGCATCTTCTTCTCCATTAGAAGAAGCACAAGAGGAGTTTGAGTATGATATTGATGATTCTTTTCTCAACTCACAACCTATGTGAGCTCCAAATCCAGAAAAATACTTGTTTCACATAAAAACGAACGGTTTTCATAAGGAATGCTTCATAAAGAAGTAATTCCAGTAGTATTATTAAAAAAATAAAAAGTCCATGTATATTCTCATCTTTCGTTGTAAATCTATGTGTAAACCTTGTAAATGTTTCTAGTTTACATTGTAAATACCTTTTTGGCGGTGGAAAAATTAGAAGAGAATATTTCAGACTAGCAGCAATAAGCACAAAGAAGTCTGAAGCTTGAAACAAAGATTTTTGTTTCCTCCTTGCATCCGCTTGTTCCTTTGCTCCTAGTTTGGCCGTATCTGCAGAATGATATTGTAAGTCGGAGTTTTGGCCTATAATCAGTCTAGAGCAAACGAGTACTTGGATGAAGCAATAATTTAGTCGAAGAGAACAAGACATACAAGTATGGCCGACAACATCTTATCCTTATCTTATCCTTACTTTTTCTATTTTGTCTTTATTACTTTAGTAATGTAACTGAACTATTTTTGGTCCTGTCCAACTTTTTCTATTTTGTCTTTATTACTTTAGTAATGTAACTGAACTATTTTTTGTCCTTTCCAAATAATTCAACTTTACTATTTTTGTCATTTTATCTTTTTAGCTTTTCAAAAAAGACCAATCTTATCAGGGGTCCTGTCCTATTTGATTCAATCTTATCTTTTAGTTCACTGAATTTAATTTTCATTTCAATTTCGAGGTCTATAAAAGAATTCCTCTTTGTAATTGAAAGGCACAATTCGAGCAATCACTCAAGCATCTTCCTTATGCTTGATATCCTTAAATTAGCTTCCCTGTAAACTCTTATACCGATCCAATTATCTTGTTAAATGGTATCAGAGCTAGGTTCAAATAAACTTAATTCATTTTCAATTTCTTTATCAATCCTTTTATCTTCAATCATCCCACAATTGATTTCAAACTCTTTCGGAGGAGGAAGAGATTAGAGTAGACTGAATTAGTCAATTTTTAATAGTAGATATAATAAACTATATCCAATTAGAATGATTATTTGTTATCAACTAATTAATTTTTTGATAAATTAATCAATTAAAATTATATGAGGTTATCATAAGTAATATTATAAAATAAATATAAACATAAATTATTCATTTCAAATCCTTGTAACATTCTCATGCATAACCAAATGCAACAATCTCATATTCAAGATAATCTTTTTCCTACACATCTATAAAACATTAAACCAAACTAACCCCTAAAAGTGGAAAAGTTTTAGTTGCTGCTAGCCTTGAGAAAAATTAAATGAAAAATTATTTTAAAAGTTTGAGATTTATATATATATATACATACATACATACATATATATATATATAATAGGTCTGGTTGCACAATAAACAATTAAGCCCAAAATAATAAAAAATATAGCACAAGAAAAAACATATTAGGAATATAGCACAAAATTAACACTAGAGATCACTGATAGTCATATTGGTAAATGACTAAAAAATCCACGTTCAGCGTGCCATTTCGCGTTTTTTCTTCTAGTTTTCTCAAATTGAAAGCTATCCCTGATACCATGTATCAGTGAAAGCTATTGATAGCATCTATCATTGATAGTTATTGATAGCTAATATTAGTTGTGATCACTAATAGTTGCTGTTAGTGATAGCTTTCAATTTGAGAAATATTAATACAACCTTGAAACAGTAACACTTGAAATATTAGCTTTCAATTTGCTATCAGTGTTATTATTGATAGATTTTCATCAATCGGAATCAAATTTGATGTATTAACACTCAAGGCTATCGGTGGTTATCGATGATAGACTTTTATAAGTAGTTATCAACTTTGAAAGGAAACTACCAACTTTCAAATATTCACATTTAAAACTATAAGTGATAGAAATTTATCAATGCGAGAGATTTATAAGCGATTATCACTGATATCTACTTAAGCCATACCATCAATATCATTAATATCATTCGTTTAATTGATATATACCTAAGTCATATCATTGATAGCTTTTATTAGTGGCTATCACTAATAGCTTCGATCAGTGGCTATCACTGATAGCTTTTATCAGTGGCTATTAATGATAGACTTTCATCAAATGGAATTGACTTTTATATCATTGACATTATCACTATATGGATATCATCTATGTTCTATCACTGATATCACTTATATCGTGCTTATCGGGTATCGCTTCTATCACTAATAACATGCTATTGGAGAAAACTTTTGTCATTCCTTTCTACCATCAAATAACATGTTATCGTTGATAGCTTATATCATTGATAACATGCTATTAGTGATGACTTCTAGGCATCCCACTTATACTTTAGTTCGATATTCAACTTTATTAATTAAATTCACTAAGTTAGCTATCAATGATAGACTTCTATAAGTGACTATTAATTGTGGAAGAAAATCATCAAAGATTAAGCTATCAATGATAGAAAATATTAGTGGTTATCACTGATAGGCTTTCTAACAAACGAAATTTGTTGCCCAATTTCGTGCCAAATAAATTTTCCTAACTTACGCACAGTAGTAGTGGCAACCTGGGTTGAACATAGGGAGCCCTCAAATTTCACAATTGAAAATTTTCAATTCAAGTAACCAAAGGGGGGTTTGGGAGTGGTTGATTGCAAGAAGCTTAAATTGCATGAAAGTATATTGCGTGAAGTAAAAGAGTTAAAATTCAATTGAAGAAGGCTCTAGCTTGGGTTACGTGGGATTTCCTTTGTTCAATGTTTTTATCATTGGTTCGTCATTACAAAATTCATTGAAGCTAGCACCTAATCAGTTCAACTAGAAAAACCATAATTGAATTGTCCTAATCGACAAGTTAGATTTAAGGCAAATCGAGGAAAAGCATGCAAAATTTGACTAAACCTAACCACATTAAGTTCAAAGGAAAATTAGGTGGAACATTCAACTGGATAGACCTAGATTGAATGTTCTATCGATTTAATCCTATGTTGATTAGAACAATGTGCACCACCATCTAGATTTGCAAGCAAACCTAACCTATTGCTTTCTATGATTGACATACAACAAATTGTCATGAATTGTAATACAATCAAAGCAATAATCAAAATAAACACCAATGTTACAAATTGATCGTAATTCTTGAAAAACTCGGGATTAAATCATGCATACACTTGAATCAAGTTCAAAACCTCAATAGAACATCAATTACAAGGAAAATCTTTGATACTCGAGCTAGAAAAAGTTACCTTAGCCAATAATCGATATAGATTATTGGGTTCAAGTTCATAGGTACAAAAAGAGGAAAAGAGGAGAGAATGGAGCCAAAAGTCGGCTGGTGGCTAATTTGAACCTAGAAATCGAAGGTTTCCTTTTATAAACTAGCACTGCGGTGCTAACGCTAAATTGGCCATATGCTAATTTCATAGCGTCGCGGCGCTCCAAAGCAGCGCCGTGGTGCCTGCTGCGCTTCGTCAGCGGAACTCCTCGGGAAAAAGCGCTGCGGCGTCGAGGCTTTAGGGGCATTTTGGTCATTTTGGAGTTCTATTTTCTAGTTGACGTTGTGGAACTTCGTTTTTGTCACACCCCCTCCCAGGCTACCTACCCAACCCAAGAAGAGATGTGAGTATAGCATACATCAACCCTTTTGTGACGCATACTATCCACTGACACACTTGTCTTATACTATTTACAACATACATAACACTCCTTAGTATATATCAACCATAGCGTATAGGAAATTATATACATAACGATAATTCAAAATACAACTCTTCCATAAACTCCTTATACAAAATCATATTTCAACTTCCAGTACATGTACAACTAGGTCTATATGCCACCTATATAAAGTTTTACATACAAGTAACTTTGCAAAACAGGACAAATTTATGGAAACTCGAAGCTTAAGTAGGGCGAGTTGGAGCAGGCAAAGCACCAGGAACGTCCTTGCTACCTGGAGGGGAAAGAAAAACTTGAAAACATAAGCTAACAGCTCAGTGAGTGACTAATTTGAAACAAATTCTTTAGTTCGAAAATCATCAGGATTTAAAAAAATTCTGATAACATGAGTAAAACATAGAATTCATCACATTTTCATTGATTAAATTACGTTTAAATGCCCTTATCAATCATACATGGTTATTCAGCAACTTCGTAAGTAAAACAGTACGGTTACAACACTTTTCCCTTAGTTGAGGCGGAGCAAAACTCAACGCCCCAACGTCGAAAACAAATAAGGCTCGATGCGGAGCAAGACTCAACGCACCAGCATATAACCTCTATGTGCACATAGGAACATGATGGGTTGCCTAAGTACCTTCTCCATGTTCATCAGTACTGGGTCCCAGGGAAATTCACATGCCTTCTCACGTCCTTCAACATTAAGCCTCCTTTAAAACATTTTTCCTTTAGTTTAATACAATACTTTATACAAAACAGTTCGTTGTCAAATCTTTCATAAGAAAATAGGGCATTTCATAAATCAATATCAATCCATAAACCTGCTTTTCAATATCGTTTAGCAAAAACATCAATAAATAAGAAAAACCAAACTGACATGTACAATAGAATTATTGAAACAAGAAAAGAAGTGTCACTCACAACTCTTTTGTAGGCCTTGAATGGATTATACGCCCTTCCTATCTCATCTTGACCAGAAAATACACATTTCTCGGGTTAAGCTTCCTTATACTTCCTTTCCATAGCCAACAAACTTAAACCATTCATATTTGATCAATAAATCTTAATGAGCGAAATTCAACTCTACTAGCGAGACCACTAGCGAGACTGGACTACACTGCACGCCACTAGCGATACCAGGGTGAGCAAGACCAGCGACACTCACCTGATCAGCGAGATCCAGTGAGACCCAGCGAGAATTGTGAGACGTAAGGCTTCTAGCAACACCTGCGTTACCTGTCTCGCTTCTCACGCTTAAACTCTCAGCGTTACTTGCAGTCCAGCGATACTTATCTTCCACAGCTTCTGCTTTCCCTCTTGTTCTCACTTCTATTTGTTCCAAATGATATTTCCAGCCAAATTTAGAACTTCTTCCCTTCTACAAACTTGTAGAGAAATATGTTTTCTAGCCTACCTCAAATTTTCGTAGCTTAACTTGTCCTTGTTCGTCAGATATTGCTAGATTCCTCTGCACTACTACAGATTGAACTAAAATTCCTTATTAGTCACTTCCAGCTAAAAGTATACATGTTTCTATTCCATTTCAACTCAAACATCCTTCATAAAAGTTGTTCAAAATTGAGTTAATTTACTAACCTTAAAATTTCAGCCTTAGATTCAATCTTCTTGATTCGTTTCACTCCAAACATCCGATACTGTCCAGCTTGTGTGTCCGCTGATAACGTGTTGTTCCAGCTTAGATTTTGATATAAAAACAAGTAAAATTCTACCCAAAATCCACAAGAAAACCTTCTTCTACCTTCACTTGTAGTTCGTCTGAAAAATGGAACCGACTTAAGCTCTCGAAAATATCTAAAAATGATAAAATATTCAATTTACTCACCTATATATACTGTTGACTTAACTCTCTTATGCAGACTGGAGCGCGGGGTTTCCCTTCTCAATTCAAGGTAAGGCGTTCAACGCAGCACCACCATCAACGCCCTTAGCAGACGGCCACCCTCAAGGCATGGTGTCCTCAACGCCTCCTACCTTCAACGCATACAACTCAATCAGTTATGCCCGTCTCCAACGCATGGAGACCTTAACGCATGCAACCTCACCAACGCATAGTTGTTCAAAACACTTCCTTCCCCGCCAATGATAAATTCCTCTTCCAACATAAGTGACTGCTTCAGCTCATAACTCTTCATGATTTTCACCTTCAGCACATGGTCGCTCAAAACAACAATGCTCCTTTTTGTTTTCACCAATGTATAGTCTTGGCCCATGCCTAACTCTTTTACTCTCGGCTACTTTTCTCTAACAACGCATGGCCACAATTTCACTTGCCTTGTCCCAACACTTAGCATTATAAGTGAATGCTTACAGTTATGATCCGTTTTAGCTCGATTTTGTTGTTAACACCCCGTTCTACTTGTTAAGTGTTCGAAACCTACAAAATAACATAATAGACTGATAGCACCTAAAATGTGCTATTTTCCTCAGCTTAACTCGGGATCGTTGTGCTGTTTAATGTGTCTATTGTGTTATTTTGTAGGTTTCGAGCAATTAACAGGTAGAATGAGGTGTTAGCACCAAAGCCAGGCTAAAATGAGCCAAAACGTAGTTCTACAGCATCAATCGAGAGATAAAAGTCCAAGATTACCAAAATGCCCTTGAAGCCACAGCACCACGGGGCTTTATCTCGAGGAGATCCGCTGGCGAAGTGCAGCAGGCGCCGTGGCACTCTAAAAATTTCATGCAGCAGATTTCGTGTCATCGCCGCGGTGCTGCGATAGATTCTTTATAAAGAAATCTTCGGCATCTAGGTTAAAAAAAAAGCCTAACCAGCCGACTTTTGGCTCCATTCTCTCCTCTTTTCTTCTTTTCATCCTTAGGAATTTGAACCCAATAATCGATATGTCGATTATTGGCTAAGGTAACATTTTTCTTTCTTAGGTATTAGGGTTTTTCTATTGTAATTGATGTTCTTTTGAGGTTTCGAACTTAATTCAAGTGTATGCATTATTTAATTTCCAGTTTTCAAGAATTATTATCAATTTTTAACGCTAGTGTTTATTTTGATTATTGCTTCGGTTGTATTACAATTCAAACAATTTGTTGTATGTCAATCATTGGGAGCAATAGGTTAGGTTAGCTTGCAAATCTAGATGGTAATGTACATTGTTCTAATCAACCTAAGATTAAATCAATTGGACATTCAATCTAGGTCTTTCCAGTTGCATGTTTCGCCTAATTTTCCTTTGAACTTAATGAAGTTAGGTTTAGTCAAATTTTGCATGCTTTTCATCGATTTGCTTAAATCTAACTTGTCGACTAGGACAATTCAATTCTGGCCTTTCCAGTTGAATTGATTAGGTGCTAGCTACAATGAATTTAGTGATGATGAACCAATGATAAGAACAACGAACAAAGGAAATCCTGCGTAACCCAAGCTAGAGCTTAGTTAATTGAATTTTACTTTTTTTACCTCCGCTTTTACTTTCATGCAATTTAAGTTTCTTGCAATCAACTGTTTTTCAAAAACCCCCTTTTATTACCTTGAATTCTAAACTTTCCAATTGTAAAATTCGAGGGCTCCCTGTGTTCGACCCAGCTTGCCACTACTACTATCGGTAAGTTAGAAAAATTTATTTGGCACAGAATTGGGCAACAAATTCTGTCCGTCATAGACACATTAAATAGCACAATGATCCCGAGTTAAGCTGAGGAAGATAGCACATTTTAGGTGCTATCACTTTCATTACTAACTATCAATTTTGAAAGATTAACACTCAAAACTATCAGTGGCTATTATTGAAAAACTTTTATCATGATTATCAATAATAGACTTTTATCAGTAATAAACTTTAGTCACTGATATCTATCTAAGTTTGATATCATTGATACATAAATATATGACTAATATCTATTTAAGTTTTATCACTAATATCACTGATAATTGATATTACTGATACACAAATATTTACTGAATTCTTTTATAACATTTAACAACATGAGTGAAAACCAATGAATTCTTCAACTAATGATAGAATTTTTTTAGTGACTAAGTTATAAATATATAAGTGACTATAACTGGTAGATTTATATTATTGTATCATAGAAGTCTATCACTGATAGCTATTAATAAGGTCTATAAGATTTAGACTTTCAATTTTATCTCAAGTATTTATTAATAAATTAGTATACATTAGATGATAAAAGTCTATAAGTCATAGACTTCTATCATTGATTGAAGTAGTCTGTCAGTGATAGAAGCCTATCATTGATAGACTATAATAGACTTAGTCTATTAGTGATATCATAGGCTATAAGTGATAGAATTTATTATTGATAGATTTCATACTTTTAAGGTCCTATAAAAAGAAAAAAATATTAGCCCGTTTGATAACGTTGTCATTTCTCATTTTTTGAGAAATAAACTTATTTAATAACTATTCTCTTTTCTTATTTCTAACTTTTAAGAAATTTTTCTAAAAATTATGAAAATTTCAGGTCTATAAAAATTAGTTTCTTTCAAATCCATCTCCATTTCTATATACATTTAACATTTTATTATAATAATCAAACTTGTTGATTGGCTTATCAGTGGTAAGTCACTTATGAATTGTGCACCTTCAAATCCTAGGTTTCAAACTCAGCCTTATAAATTCTTATTTTAATCTTTCTAGTAGGAAATGGGAAGATGAAGGGGAAAGGGAAAGGTTTGGAGAGATGAGAAGATTGGGGAGATGGAAGCAAAAACTGAAAAAAAAAAAAAAAAAAAAGTTAAAAGAAGGGAAGAAAATATGAGGAAAGTGGTAGATGGAAGAAAATCTGGAAAAAAAAGGAAAAAATAAAAGAGAAAAAGAATATGAGGAGGTTGGGGAGATGGAAGCAAAAGCTGGAAAAAGAAAAGGGGAAAAAAAAAGAAAGAAAGAAAGAGAAGAAGAAAATAAGTTGTGCAAGACAAGGGAGGGCAAAATTGAAATTCACAAAAATTCAAAAGTTGACTAGTCAACATTTGCCATATTTGAGATTGATCTTTGGTTTACGTGTTTATTTCATAATTTTGTAGATATTGAACAACTAAGAAATAGAACCTGACATTAGAGCTTAAATGAAATTAAAATTGGTTAAAATAGGGCATGTAGTAGCAATCGGGAGGCAAAAAGGAGTTTTTGGTAAGTGATTGACCAAAAGTGTATAAGTGGTAAATTTGTAAGTAGAGTGGTCTTAGTGCAAGCATACACCATCGGTGAAGTAATAACCTTGGAGTATTCCAAAGATTGAATCCCACAAGACTAGCTACCTAATTGGGTTTGCCTTAAAGTAATGCAATCAAGTGGCCTAATGTAACCAAGGTAAAATTGTTGTGAGTTGTTGATGTAAACAAAACTTAAAAAGATAAAGACAATCAATGACAGAAGTAGGGTCTCAACTATGTTTTGCCTAAATTCATCAAAACTTGAATGATGTCGTTACATCATGTCGGCACATTGCCTTACACATGGGTAGAATCTTCATCCATTCAGTCTTGTTTCAAGATTTTTTAAGAGCCTAAGGAGCTAATCCTATATCTCTATGTTTAACTAGACCTTAAATTAATTTCATGCATATTCTTTACCCTATGGTGCCCCTTATCTCTAGGGTTGTATGGTGATCCTATTTCTACAAAATGGCAAAAAATCAATGTAGAAGCCTCTAAAACATGTTTAATATGTCAAAAATACACTTAAAGCATCCAAAGATCCTACTCTTCACTATTACCATTTAACACATATTATGGGGAATTTAATCATGCAAAAGGTCGTTTTCTCCAAGAAAAACTACTAAAATAAGGCATATAAACATGTACTTCTGACATGAATCAGTAAGGCAACCTAGAGCCTAGGCACCACCGAGGCGCTGCGTTAGGTTCCTAGAACCGTAGAGCACCATTTGGTGCAGCGCCATGGCGCTTCGAACAAAAATTGTGCACAAAGGTTTCGTAGCGCCTAGACGCTCACCCGATTTTTATATATATATCATTTTAGCCACCTAGGGTAAAAGATAGCTGTCACCAACTGATATTGGGTGAAATTCTTTCTAATTCTCTTACATTTTTTAGTCTTGATGTCTCCTAACAGTACTGGGCGTTTATCATGTAGATCATAGGCTAAGGTACTCGTTCTAACTTAGGCGTAGAACGATTTTCCCTTGCAATTATAAACTTGTGAGATTATTAAATCAATGTTTATAATTCTTATTATCGTGTCTTAGATTATTGAAAAACACTCGAAAAGTGCTTTATTTTGCTTCTAATTTGAGGATCTTTATGGCTAAAAGAGGTATTTAACACATTAATATGAAGTATTGTAGGAATATCGAGTTCCAAGGCAAATTTTGCAGAATACGACCAAACTTTGGTATAAAATTGAATTATAAGGACTCGTAGGCTAATTATGCACTTAAAGGGAAGAAAAGAGGCAAAAAAGAGGAGAAGATGGGCACTAAAATGAATAAAACATAGGGAAATTCTAAATTTTCTAATCCCGAGCAAATAAATGAATAAAACATAGAGAAATTCTAAACAAGTTTGCTAATGATTCATGCCTCCGAGAATAACATATTAGGGGCTCAAGTAGAAACATTCATGCATATCTATATTGTTAAGAACATTCAGGGCCAAATCCCATCAACCCCCATGTGTGTGTGCAAGCCTCATTTAATCCAAAAACAAGAACTCAAACTAGGACTTAAGAGAGTTTCTCTAGTTTCCCCTACTCTAGCTCATGCACCAATCTTCAAGAATTCCCACATTTCAAGCAAGTAGTATGTTCACTAAGTACTCTAGCTCATGCACCAATCTTCAAGAATTCCCACATTTCAAGCAAGTAGTATGTCCACTAAGTACCCTTGCTCATGCACCAATCTTCAAAAATTCACACATTTCAAGCAAGTAATATATCCGCTAAGGTGTCTTAATATTTCAAGAATTTTTTTTTCGTGATCGGCTTAAACTTGCATTTTTTTTTACCTTGGGGCACTAGCTTTCACACATTTACTGTAAGGACTCATACCTAGTCAATTGCAAGCGTCCTTACTGATCACAGCAAACGTAGCTCTGTTTATCCTCATCCATGCATACACATTACAAGTTTAACATTATGAATGATATAAAAGATAGGCAGTAAAGCACATATTTACGCACTTTTTCAAAGGCGTAAATAATCTCTTCTTCTTCCTTAGTCTAGCATTACAAAACATCATGCATTTCAACTCTCTAACTGGTGGGGCCATTCAAAGTGACAACCAAATACACTCAACTTAATCCTTTTCTAAGTTAAAGTTTTCAAATTAAAGTGACTACATGCTCAAGAATATGGGAGACTTTGAGAGGGACTTAAATAGATCAAAACTCCAGATAATGCTATCATATTTCCACAATAAGTCATCCATTATGCATATTCAAGACACATAAAATTATCCCATTCTTTAGGGCCCTTCTTGCTTGAATCAATGTAACCTACAACATCTTGAAGATGATGGATAAATGAGCATGCAGTGCAAGTTAATTTGATAAATTTTCACTCCAAGATGCTCAATTTAGAGGATTAAACATGCAATTAGAAAGAAAAACCAAAGTTTCAAGAACACTTACCATTAAAGCTCCAAATTCTCCTTCAATTCTTGGTTGTAGACCACCACAAGAGTCTTCCCTACAATTCTCTAGGCTTAGATTGGATGGTGGGATCCAAAATTTGTGGTGAATTTGAGAAGGAATGAAGGCTGGGAAGAGGATGAAGAATGGATGGAATTTTGCAAAATTAACCCTTGAATTTCACAAAATTCTTAATGATTTTTATGTCAAAATCATCTCTATTAATTAAAGAATAACATGTAATCCAATCGCATCAAAATTTGACAACACAAAATGGTTAATTTGTTGGTTAACTGTGAAGAAGACAACCAAGCTCCTAGTTTAGTTAATGGGAAAATCCAATCTTCAAAAATCAATTTTAAAATCAATTTTCAATGAATTTCCAAAAATTGAATTAAAATTGATTTTTAATTTTAAAAAATAATTAAATAATTAAATAAATAAAAAAAATTTAATATTTAATTAATTAAATATTATTTTAATATTAAGTAATAAAATAATATTAATTTTCCCACTTGTTCCGATTTTTCTAAAAAGCCGATATGAATCCCTATTCATATGATTAATATTTAAATCATATTTAAATATTATAATTAACTCTATTTGTACGTTTAATTCGTAATTAGACATCGATATATCATATATATCTGACTTTCATTCCTTAAGCCAAGATTTGAACGGTTCAAACTTATTCATCACACTATTTAAGATTTTAGTCCATTTATGAGCTAGTAGATGGACCTAATGAACCTACAGATCATGAGCTCCAACAATCCGAGATTAACCGGCCAAACTCTTTAACCTACTTAACTAACATTCGTTAACTAACGGGACACTCCACCAAAGCCCGTAGCTGCGCTTTCCTCACTGTAGATATATTTGTGTCCATTTGATATAATCGTCATCGATAAGTCAATCCTTCACAGGTCATTCATAACTTCAGCTAGGTCAAATACCAATTTACCTCTGAGTTACATCTTTTCTCCTTAAGTACCACTGTCCCTCTGATGAACAATTAATTTAGGATCTAATCACTAAATCCATTCTCTCTCGAGCCAGTGAGAGGATGGGGCCGCTTGTTCAAGTCCTGGGAACAACACTTAAGAGAACAACCTCTCTACTATCCCTAAGTTGGGTAGGAGTGAATTCCGTCTTGCAAATTCTATGTCCCCAGCTGTCTACCCGGTCTTATCCCTAAAATGGGAGGAATGTTAAGCAGCGCTATTGAGCTTACTCTCACCTATGCAGATCAACGAACAATTGTGAATAAACAGGAGTTCATAGATAGCTCAAGATTAAGATCAAGTTATCTAGGTCATCGATAAGTAAAATTAATCAGTGTTAATCGTAAATGGTGTTAATACATAACAGTGATTATTTCAGGGTCAATCTTACACAATCTTATTATGTAGAATACCCCCGCTTACATGTCTCTACATGAACAAATCAGGATCACTTCATTTATGATGCCTTACAATATTTGTAACAATCATGAAGCGGGTCGTATTCAATAGTGTCTCCAGGAAGAGGTACCCAACCTCATCCATGTACTATAAACTTATTTAGGCTACTTACTCGAACTTGATCCTGTTTATGTCTCCATATAAAGTCCAAGTACTCATGATAGTAGCCAAGGGTTCGTATTAATTGGATTTAGAGTTACTAAATAATTAATTCACTTGAATAACTTCATATGTACTAAAATTCATTTACTTACAAAAACTATTAGTTTTTAGGACATACAACCTAAGAGTAGGCTTACTCTCTTTTCATGGGCTCTTGAAAGCATAGAAATGTTTTTGTTATTTTTCATATATGGAAAGTAAAAGGACTCAAAATAAGAGAAATTAGAAAAATATTTACAAGGCTCATGATAAATAAGGAAATAATTTTTAAAAATAGGAGGATCTTTTAGGGGTAAAGAATTTGGCTTTTCAACCTCAAACTTTATCTCTTGAATATCATTCTCAGCATTAAGCGCAATTTCTTCCTCATTATCACAACTCAACTTTTTGGTTGATTCTACTAGACAAGGCTCATGAGGGAGAGAAGGATCACTAATGAGAAGCCTCTCTAAAGATGGGATACTAGGCTCTTCAACCTCAACCTTAATCTCTTGGTTCTCCTTATTGAATTTAAGCTCAACATCACTTTCAAATCTACAACCCTCATCTTGAATTAATTCACCTACTTCTAGCTCATTTTAATCATCATAGTACACGACTCTAGATTCCCCTACCTCAATGGCATTAGAAAAATTATCCTCACTCAAGGCCTTAATGGCATCAACTATCAGACTAAGTTGATTGCATATGCGGTTTAGGGTGGCCTCACTCTTTACCACTTGAGCTTCTACCCTAGCCAATGTCTCTCTCTCTTCCCAAACTACCATCCTCACCTTACTTTCTAAGATATCTTCTTTTAACACATCTTTTAGGGAAGGTTTCTCATCTCTCAGTGTTGGATCATAACACTCATACTCATAAGAGGGGTAACTCACATACTCATGGCTAGAGTAACTACAAGGATAAGGGTTAGGATTAGATGGTGGTGGTGGTGGTGGCGTTTGACCTAGAGTAGGTTGGAACTCCCCACAAGGCCACATAAAAGTATCGAAATCTATAAATGCAATCATCACAATTTATCAACCAAAGAAAGACTGAAAATAAAAAATCAAAAAATTAAAGCAAAAAACAAACTATTGTACAACCTGAATTAAGATTAGTCAAATCTCTTAAATAGTGAAAGAAAAATAATCACAAACCAATTCCCCAACAACGACGCCAAAAACTTGATGTGTCAAAATTTGGTGTTACCGCAAGTGTATGGGTCTAGTTATAATATAGTTAAAACGACTTGAAAGACCGAGTATCGTCCTCAGAGAATTGGTTTGATTATTCTTTTAGCTATTCAGAGATCTTCCCAATTTTTTTAGGGGACCAAATTGTAATGAGACTTAAGGTAAACTAGTCTAAGAAAGAAAATAAAAGTGGTTGAGATATCGAAATTATCAACTAAGAGTCATTTTAAGGAATAGATTTAATTAAAGGTACTATTAAACACAAATGCTTGACTCTTGAAGTAATTAACATAACACCTAGATCTAGAAGTCTTTTATTCGGATTGAATCTTTCAAAAACAATCTTTTCTTTTACTTAAACCCTAATTACTAATTTCTTGAAACTAGGTGCCTAAGCAAAGCATTAAGAACCTTCATCAACAATCTCTATCGTTATCGAACTACTTTTTCTGTTTTAAAATGATAGTGTAACATGCACGATCTAATTTAAACATACTTTATCAAGCAAGATTTAAATCATAGAATCATTCAAATATGGATCAAATATTCAAAAGCATTAAGAATGATCATGCTAGAAAGCATAAATGCAAATTAACATTCAAGGAGAAAAATGTTAAACAATTTAAACCTAAGAATTCATCTACCCCTAAAGCTATGAGAAATTTAGCCTAACATGGTTTCCATAGATAAAACCCACATTAGAACAACAAACTACAGCAAATAAACCAAAAATAATGAAATGGAAGAGAAGTTACCCGGCTTCCAAGCTCGTCTTTGGGATAGATTTGGCCTTCTAATGATCCTCGAACCTTTTGGCGTCACAAAATCTCCATATCTTGCACTAAACTCTCACTCTCAGTTTCTCTCCAATTCTTGATGTGTTTTTGTGTGTCTCTCTTGTGTCTCTCATTTCTTGTATTTCTTGTTCCCCAAGATTGTTGAAAACACCTCAATAGATAAGAATGGCCGCTGAGAATATTTTCCAAAATTGCAAAATCTTCAAAAAAGGAAAAGCTGGCTTGCTGCGCTCATCTGTCATAATAAAGGTAACATCACGTCGCTGTCCATCATAAACCCAACTTCAAGCGCATGTTGCAGTGCTGCGATGCTCACAGCACAAGCATCTGAAAAGCACTCAAAATGTGCTTTATGATGAGGGCATCACTGTGCTGCGATGCTGCGCTTGGGGGTAGGCATCCATGACGGACAGCATCGCGACGCTGCCTAAGAGTGTCGTTGCACTTGACTTTTATAACAGACAGCGTCACTTCGTTCCAACTTTCCTAAATTAAAAACTCTCATATTTGTAAAGGATTTTGGGTGGCCAAGTCTATAAGTCCGGGTTATTTTCCATAAAAAAAAAACCTTTTTCTCATGCAACTTAATTGATTACTAACATCTTGAAGCCAAGTTAAATCACATAGCATTAAAATTAGTCTTTAGCAACTTTCATTATCAACCTAACTATTTCCATGAGAGGTTAATAACGATTCATTGTTATAGATCTAATTAGACATGCAATTTCTTAAATCAAACATCTAACCAGCAAACATTGAGGGACAATCAACAAGAATTAAGCACAATAACAATGAAAAACATACTTATTACAATAATCAATGAAAAGTCTACAACATTAGCATAATTTATAACCAATGAAAAGTCTAGCCACTTATAGTGTTAGATAACATGTTAAAAATAGTTTTCAACATAGAAAAGAGTGTAAAGAAAGAAAAACTCTACTTTAAAGAAGCCCTTGATTAAGGAGGAACCGCCAAACTTCCTTGATCTTCACGTTAGAAACTCGAATGGGCACCAAACTCTTTCTCAAACACTCTTCTCTCTTCCTTGCAGATAACTCACTCTTTGAGGCTCTGTATTTCGTGATTATGGTTATTGGAAACCCCTCAATTTATAGACTTGGCCGCTTGAAACCCTTTCGAAAAATGAAGATTTTTTAATTTAGGAAAGTTGGCATCGATGCGCTCTCTAAGAGTGCAGCAACACTGTTCGTCATAAAAGCCAAGTGCAATGAAGCTCTCGGGAAATTCCGTGACGCTATCCGTCATGGATGCCTACCCTAGAGCACAACGCAGGGATGCCTTCATCATTGCACAACACTTCCTCCAAGTGATGCAATGTCACACCCCCTCCCAAGTTATCCTCTTTAACCTAGGAAAAGGTGTGAGGACAACAGATATCGATCCTTTTATGACATCTACTGTCAATCCTTACCAACCTCGAATCATTACCAAGTACCTGATAAACATTTTATAATTCTCATCCAGATCATAAGCAAGAATCTCAAGTAAAGCTAACAACTTTTATAGATTTACATTCAACAACTTAAGGTAATATCAACAGATCTTTACAGACTTCCACTCCTCAGACCCCAATATATACAATGCTAGGTCTAAGTATAAATATTTACAATGTTCACCACTAAGTAGCAGGCTCAGGCAAATTTGATGTGTAGGCTAAGCACCTCGGTATCGCTCGCTACCTAGAAAGTAAAAACCCAATGAAAACCATGAGCTAGGTTGCCCAGTGAGTGATAAGTTTGGAAAACAATACTTGGCTTAAAAGCTCAACGAAATCATGCTCGAAAATCGAATTATAAAGCATTAAAAGCTTATAAATATTTGCATATGTTCGATAGATTTTCCTTAGTTAAGGCGGAGTGGAGTTCCACGCTATTTGATAGACCCTTCTTAGAGTTCTTCATCGAATATCAAGTCAACATTTTGTCAATATAAGTTGCTCGAGACAGGACCAACGTTCTGTTTTTGCGATTCTTAATGATTTGGATCCAAGTACACACTGCGCCTCTCCCAAAAATGTTTCATTTGGAATTAGGCTACCAGCCAATTTTTAACATCAGTAAGATATCCTACATCATTCCCATGAGTAGAATGCCGTCCACATAAAGTACTAAGAAAGCTACTTTACTTTTGATGATTTTCTTGTATACACAAGGCTCATCAACATTTTGTCCAAAACCAAAAGATTTGATCGCAGTATCAAACCAAATATTTCAAGATCTGGATGCTTATTTCAACCTATAGATGGATCAATTTAGCTTGCAAACGTTTTGCTCCTGACCTTGGGCTATGAACCCCTCGAGCTGAGACATTAAGATACTCTCTTCAAGATTGTCATTTGAAAAAGCAGTCTTGACATCCATTTTCCAAATTTCATAGTCATAATATGAGGCTATGGATAACAGAATTCTTATAGACTTAAGCATAGCAATAGGGGAAAAAGTTTCCTCATAGTCAACCCCTTCCCTTTGGATGTAACCCTTTGCTACAAGTCTAGCTTTGAAGGTCTGTACCTTCCCAACTACATCTCTCTTTCGTTTATAGATCCATTTACACCCTATGGGTTTAACCCATTCAGGTGGATCTACAAGTTCCCATACTGTATTGAAGTACATAAGCTCCATTTCAAGATCCATGAGTCCTTGTCTACATCATTCATAGGACAATGGATCCTCAACACCATCGTCTGGCACGATGACCTGAGTTTTAGTTAAAGCCATGTAACGATTAGGTTGCGATACAATCCTCCCACTGTGTCGAGGCATTCCCAACGATTGAGAAGGACAAGACTGACCAAAAGTACTGGCTCTTTCATTAACTTTTGATGAAGGAACAATCTCATCAACAACTCTTGTTCCCTCTTCAGTAGCTTCATTTAATACCATTTTGCTTCGTGGTTTATGATCTCTCATGTGGTCTTCTTCCAAGAATTTAGTGTTTGTCGATACAAACACTTTGTTTTCTTGTGGATCGAAGAAGAGACCACCTCTTGTTTACTTAGGGTAACCAACAAATTGGCATAATCTTGAACTAGGTTCCAATTTCTTACATGTGCAAGACAACCCAAGATTCTGAAGTAGCGCAAACTAAGTTTACATCCCCTCCATAACTAGAAAGGCGTTTCAAAAATACTCTTCGAGGGAACATTGTTCAAGATATTAACTGTAGTCTCTATTGCATACCCCCAAAACGAGCTAGACAATTGAGCATAGCTCATCATAGAACGAACCATGTCTAACAAGGTTCTATTTCTTCTTTCTGATACACCGTTCTACTGAGGTGTACCAGGTGTTGAGAGTTGGGATTGGATTCTATGTTCTATCATACAGTCCTGGAATCTTAAATCCATATACTCTCCACCTTGATGAGATCGAAGTGTTTTAATTGTTTTACCTAACAGGTTTTCAACTTCTGCCTTATACTCCTTGAACCTTTCAAGTGCTTCAGACTTATGTTCCATTAAGTATAAATAACCATACCTTGAATAATCATCTATAAAAGAGATGAAGTATTTGTACCCTCCTCGAGCTTTTACATTTATTGGACCACAAAGATAAGTACTATTGTTACTAGGAGAAATTCTTTGCCTTTTAGTTTGAGTAGTAGTAGTTTTAAACATCTCATTCTTTACCAATTATTCCATATTCTCAACTCACGACTACATCTCTCGGTGGAAGATTGCACGTTCATATGTCTATGGCGCATGGAAGAGTATTTTCAAATCCTAAGGTTGCTTCTATATCTAGACTCACTTCTTAGTCTTGCATCATGAGTTCCACAATCACTTACTCTCACAAGCAGTTGATTATTGCTACTTATCTCATTTAGCTAGATGGAAACAAGCAATAGATTCAAGCATATAAAGCAAGATGGTATAATTTAGTTGTTGTTTCTTAAACAGATAATAATTTTGTGCCCAACCCTTAAGAGATTTAGCTACTCATGGTGAATAACAAACAAGTGATAACAGATATAGAGATGGAGAACATGGAGGATATTTGGATTATTGAAATGGATTAAGTATCTCAATTAATAAAATTTCTTAATAGACTATGAAAATACAAGAAAGTAAAAAAATGGATAGAAAGCATGAAATTGTTGGTGGTTGATCAATCTCTTAAGTTCTCCAACGGTGGATGTGTGATAGTTGCTGTTGTAATCTGGACAATCGAAAGGAGATTGCTCTCTTGAGTATTTTGTTTTCGGTTGCCTTTTGGAAAGAATTCTACTGTCACTTAAGAAATTCTCCAAGAAAATTCAACAACATTCTTAAGCCTGCAAATCTACCCTTTCATAGAGAGGTTGCGTTGTAACACTAATAGATTTATAAACACTTGCTTTTTCGCAGATTAATGGCTAAATTTATGAACATTCTTAGCCTTGCGTTATTCTTGCTTGATTGCATGATTCATAGCTAAATTTATAAACGCTCCCTTTGCCGATAGGATCAGGAGATTGATAAAGAATGAGATGTTTAAAACTGCTAATACTCAAACTAAAAGGCAAAAAATTTCTCCCAGTAACAATAGTACTTATCTTTGGCATTTGAGATTAGGTCACATAAATCTCGATAGGATCAGGAGATTGGTAAAGAATGAACATCTAAATGAGTTAGAAGATAATTCATTACCTCCATGTGAATCTTGTCTTGAAGGTAAAATGACTAAAAGACCTTTTAGTGGAAAAAGTTATAGAGCCAAAGTACCTTTAGAACTCATACATTCGGATCCCTATGGTCCAATAAATGTAAAAGCTCGAGGAGGGTACGAACATTTCATCTCTTTTATAGATGATTATTTGAGGTGTGGTTACTTATACCTAATGGAACATAAGTCTGAAGCACTTGAAAATTTCGAGGAGTATGAGGCAGAAGTTGAAATCCTGTTAGGTAAAACAAATTAAAACACTTCGATCTAATCGAGGTAGAGATTACATAGATTTAAGATTCCAGGACTATTGATAGAACATGGAATCCAATCCAAAATTGCAGTACCTAATACACCTCAGTAGAACGGTGTATCAGAAAGGAGAAATAGAACCTTGTTAGACATGGTTCGTTTTATATGAGCAATGCTCAATTGCCTAGCTCGTTTTGGGGGTATGTAGTAGAGACTACAGTTCGTATCTTGAACAATGTTCCCTCGAAAAGTGTTTTTGAAACGCCTTTCGACTTATGGAGGGGACGTTGATTGCACCACTTTAAGTGTTAACCGCAAGCGTACAGGTCAAGTTACAATATAAGACGGTAAAGTCTGAATATCACGTTCCATTGGAGATCCAAGTGTGAAGCTTTATGTTACTTAGCTATTGTAGAACTGAATCAATTTTATCTTAGGATTGGAATTGAACTTGTGAATTGTGGAAAATATAAACTAAATAAGGAAAGTAATAAAGTGAGAAACACAAGAGTCAAAGAGAGTTCTAGGGTAATGAATCCTTGTTTATTTCATCATGCAATATTATAGAATTCATGGATTTTATTGTAATTCATATGCCTAAGTCTAAAAACTTAATTCCAAGTTATTTTCTCTAAAAAACAACCCTTTTTCATACAACTTGATTGATTACTAATCTTTTGAAAGCAATACAAATTGCATGGGATTAAGAATAGTCTTTAACAACTTTATTGTAAACCTAACCACTTTTGTGATAGATTAACAACAATTCATCGTTATAAATCAAGTTAGACATATAATCGCTCAATCATACATCTAACCTAACATGTGAAGGTGGCCAAATCCTCAAGAATTAAACACAATAACAATGAAAAGCATAATCATTCCAATAAAACCATGAAAGTCTACAATATCAACATGAATTCATAAACAATTCATCAAAACCCTAAAACTAAAGAGTTTAGCCACTAATAGCTTGAAGCAACATGTTCAAACAATATAGACAAAGAAATAGTGTAAAGAAAGGGAAACTTTACTGAAAAAGGGCTCTTGATTGAGGTAGCACCGTCACAATCTCCTTGGCTCTCACGTCGGAACTCGAAGGGCACCACGACTGTAAGCCCGTACTCGTTATTAAGAGAAAGTAAGTAAAAAGAAATTATGGGGCGAGTAAGTAAAGAAAAATTGCTAACTTGGGGGAGAGTGAAAATGGTTAAGTGTTGGCCATGCGATGGGTGACCATGCGTTGAAGGAAGTTTAAGATTGACAAGAGTTGTCGCTGATAAGCATGTGTTGAAGAGGGCAGCTCGGCGGGAAAAGATGTGAAGGGAGAAAGGTGCCATATGCGTTAATAGAAGTATGCGTTGAAGGCTACTATGTGCTAGAAGGTGTGCGTCGGACATAGAAAAGTGGCCGAGAGGGCCATGCGGTAATCAGCTATCCGGCGTGGAGCAATTAGTGGCATAGTAAATGGAGACTATGCGTTGCTAAAGCCATGCGTGGAAGGTGGCGCTGGCTAATTCTAGAAGGAGGATGAAGTTATAGCTGGTAAGTCGGTGATTTATATTGACATATAAAGGAGTGCATCGAATAATTAAGCCTTTTTTAATACATTTTCGAACTCAGATTAACTCTATTTCGCAGACGAAAAACAAGGAGAGGTGGAAGAAGGTACTTATATCGAATTTGATAGAAATCAGATCAGTTTCATGATGATTTTGAAGCTGGCACCAGAAGCTTGATTGTTACTAATAGAACACCAATCGGTGTTTGAAGGAGAGTGAACCGAGGGCGTCGAAGCAAGAACTGAAATTTTGAGGTAAGTAAGTTGAATCAATTCTTAGCAACTTCCATGAAGGATGTGTAAGCTAAATCTGAGTGAAAATGTCTTAAACTCTAGGAAGAAGTAAGCGGAGTTGAACTGCTAAGCAAATCAGGGCAGCCGAAGTTATTTGGGAATAATTCTCAAATGAAGACGAATCATGGCTTGAAATTTTGAGGTAAGCTAGGAAACTCACTACTTTACAAGATTGTAGAAGGAAGGAAGTTCTGATTTTGGCTGTAATATGGTTTTTAGCAGGATAAAGGAAGAGTTTGAAGGGAAGGAAGTAAACTGTGATATCAAGTGTCTCTAGACAGTGGTATCGCTAAGGAGTGGGAGAGTGAGCAGCAGAACGAGTGTCGCTGATAAACGCAAAGGAGCTCTGTGTCTCACAACTCTCGCTGAAGTCTCGCTAGGTATCGCTTCTTAAGATGATATTGCTAGTCTAATTTACTCAAGTTTCGCTAGTGTAGCACCCAGTAGTGTGAATCTCGCTGGCAGTCTCGCTAGTTATTAACATGCATACCTAATCATTTTGAAAAAGGAGTTCAAAGGAAACCTAATATGAGAAATGTGTTTTACAGGCCAAGAAGAGCTCGGAAAAGCATACAATCCACTCGGGGCCTAAGACAAACTGTGAGTGACTCTCTAATTGTCCAAGGTTCATCGTTATCAATGTACAAGTGAAAACGAATATATTATGTGAATTTCTGTATGTGTGCTATGAAAATCAAGCCACGGCTGAAGGACCCTGTATGAAGGCCTATGGATATATATGATACATAGTGCCAAGGGACCATGAGCTAAGGCACCAGTGAGATTGATTGAGATAGTTTCCAATGCCAAAGGACCTTGTGAGAAGACATATGAAAATCAGTACATGAAAGCTCAGTGTTGAAGGACCATGAGTGAAGGCACTTGAGCAATGAAATATATAACGAAACTCAGTGCTGAGGGACACTATGAGAAGCCACTTGAGTGTTGAAACGCCGAAGGACTAAACGCGAAGGCGTATGAACGTATGAATACATGAATATATGAATATTAGAGATGGAATACTTGATATAAGGTTAATAGCGTTGAGCTTTGTTCTGCTGCTTCTTAGAAAGGTATCTAAGTTATTTTTTTAACTGGCACGAGTGATCCAGCAACTTGTACTAATACGATACATATTAATGTTAAAAACAACATTAACTCAAGATTTAGATTGTAATTGATATTTTAGTCACTCACTGGGCTTTAAGCTCACGCCTTTTTGTTTATTATTGTTTGTTTCAGGTAGCGAGCGTGTCTGGGACGCCTAGCCTACAGAAGATCCTCGTCTGGGCTTATTTGGTTTAGATCTCTGGGATAGTTGTAAATACTCAGTCTAAGTACATATGTTGTCATATATGATTTTGTAGCATAACGAATGTGGGTTTTGTACTGGCTGCTGAACAATTACAATTGTATAACTTATGATTACCTTATAATGTTCTCACTAGTATAGAAGTTTGTACATTTGATTCGGAATTGAATTGTGTTTCAATATATAAGATGACGTATATATGTATAGGTTGCTCCTACTCCTAGGTTAAGAGGGTAATCTGGGAGGGGATGTGACAACGACTCTCTTAAGCTCTTTACCTCTTCCTTGCAACTAACTCACTCTTTGAACTCTTTTATGAACTCTCACTCAATTCTCTTCTTCTTGTGACTCTTTTGGTCTGTAATTTCATGCTTTGGTTGATTATTAGGGCTGCTGAAAACCCCCAAATTTATAGAGTTGGCTGTCCAAGAAAACTTTCCAAAATTACAAAATTTACAAAAAAGGAAAGTAGTGTCACAACGTTGCCAATTATGGAAAGAGAGCATCGTGTCGCTGCAGCTGTGTTGTGTAGAACCCCTCTTGGGTTTTAGCACTGCAGCACTACCCCAATTTTGGCAACTTTGTTATTTCTTCTCTTTTTCACTGTATTCTTGCTCGGTTTTGATCTTTTTGTATTTTCTTCTAATTTTCCTCATTTTAACTTGAAAACCACTAGCAAACAAGTGAAATCTAATATAAACTCCATTAATTTGAGATAATAGAAAGCACTTTTCAAGCACTTTTCACCAACCCAAACTTAGAGATTTGCTAGTCCCAAGCAAGGAATAGAATCAAATAATAGGAAGTTTAGATGAAGAAGTGTGCAATTGACTCATGTCTCAGAGAAGAGCATTTAGAGCTTAAGTAGAAACATGCAAGCATATCTATATTGTTATAATCATTCAAGGCCAAATCTTGTTATCTCCCATGCGTGTGTGTGCAAGCCTTCTTCAATTTAAAATGCTAGAACTCAAATTAGGACTTAAGAGAGCTTCTTTAGTTTTTCCCCTACTCTAGCTCATGCACCAATCTTCAAGCATTCATATATTTCAAGTGAGTAATATGTCCACTAAGGTGCCTTTCAATTATATATATATTTTTTTTTCATGGGCCCTAAACTTGCATTCTTTTACCTAGGGGCACTAGCTTTTGCATATTCACTGTAGGAACTCGTACCTAGTCAATTCCCAAGCGTTCTTATTGAACATAGCAAAGGCAGCTCTTTTACCCCCATCCATGCATACTCATTACAAGTTTAACATTTAAAAAGATAGGCAAATAAAGCTCATATATTTTTGTGTGCACTTCTTCTTTTTTTTTTTCAAAGGCATGTATATTCTTTTCTTTTTCCTTAGTCACAAACTATTATGCATTTCAACTCTCTAACAGGTGGGGCCTTTCAGAGTGACAACCAAATACACCCAACTTAATCCTTTTTTCAGCTAAAGATTCTAAGAATATGAGAGATTTTAAGAGGGACTTAAATGAATTTAACTCAAGATAATGTTATTCTATTTCCACAATAAGTCATCTATTATGCAAATTTGTACCTCATCATGGGCAATCAACATCAAAGCACACAACCATAAACAACATTCCCATTAACTTTGAAAGCTCCAAAATTTTCAAATTTTTTGAAAATTAACATGCATATGATCATTAAAACTTCACAAACATGCATAGCAGGATCAGAAAACACACAAAAGTTCGAGTGACACCTCCTATCTTCAACTTAGAATCATGCATTGTCTCCAATGCATAAGAGCATCTAACAAAGAAAGAACAAGCCTGGGAGTAAGCGGGAAGTCACCAAACAGGCTTGGTGTAAGGAGTACTTTGTGAGCTAAACAAAGATACTAAGAGATAAAGCATATGAGTAACTCAAAGATTTATTGAAAAGAAAATAAAAAGAAAAAAAGCAAACTAAATAAAGTAATAAAATTGGGTTGTCTCCCAACAAGCGCTTGGTTTAACGTCTTCTACCTAGACAAGGCTCACGAATCACGGTGGATCCCAAGGTGGTTTCTTCCTTTCATGCTTTGGATCACCTACAACTTTTAGTATTTGCCCATATTGACACTCACAAATATATTCATTAGCATTTAGTGATTTAGTCAACAAATAATTATCAAGTTGGACATCATCTTTTCTAGTGTAGTCAAGAATCATTAAGGAGTCATTATTCTTAGATTTTACCGGACTCACCACTTCATTTTTAACATGCTTCTCCATGATTTGTTCATAATTCATTATAGGTTTGGGAGACATGCAAGAAGAACTAGGAGAATTATCACAACTAGAAACATGCTTCATAGGATTTTTTACTTTAACATCAAGCATGCCATAAGTCTTACCATTCAAATGAGGCTTATCATGCATAGAGTTCTTACTAGAAGAGAGAGGCAATATTACCTTTGTGCTTGGCTCATGATGCTCATACCTTTCTACATCCGGATGCTTAAGGGTTTTATAAAAGTCAAATGTTACCTCCCCATCGTTAAGGTGGAATGTGAACTTTCCATTTTGCATATCAACGAGGGCTTTCCAGTGGCCAAAAATGGTCTCCCAAGGATTATGGGGACTTCGACATCTTCCTCCATGTCTAATATCACAAAGTCTGTCAGGAAGATAAACTTGTCTACCTTAACAAAGACGTCCTCCACAATGCTGTAGGGATGAACAAATGATCAATCAGCCAAAAGCAAGGATATGGTAGTTGGTTGCACCTCTCCACCATTGAGCTTCCTAAACATGAATAAAGACATTAAGTCAATAGAAGTTCCAAGATCACAAAGTGCTTTAGTAACCTTATTGTTGCTTAAATGACAAGTGATAGGGAAACTCCCTAGATCCTTTAGTTTTGGAGGCAATTTCCTTTGTTATGTCGCACTACATTCTTCGGTTAGTGCAACCGTTTCATAGTCTCCATACCTTTTCTTCTTAGACAACACATCCTTCATGAACTTGGCATATTTAGGCATTTGTTCTAATGCCTCTACAAAAGGAAGGTTAATTTCCAACTTTTTGAATATGTGTAAGAACTTAGAAAGTTGAGCATCAATCTTTTTCTTTTGAAATCTTAGAGGAAAAGGTAAAGTGTTAGGGATAAAAGAAGTAGAGCTAGAAGTACTCCCTATGTTTGACTTTGATTTCTCCTTTTCCTTAGATGCACTCTCTTTTAGTTGAACATCCTCTATGATGGCTTCATCCTCTTCCTATGGAAGCTCATCATCTTCATCATTGATGAAGGGAATGGACAACTTTTTCCCACTCCTCAAAGTCACGGCCTTGCATTCCTCCTTTGGGTTTCTCTCGGTTAAACTAGGGACTTACCCTTTTGCATTGTTTGGAGGAAAATGGTCGTTTGACTAAGTTGAACCTCAAAGTTTTAAAGTATCTTACCTTAACTTTGAACGGTGCTTGCAACAACTTGGACCGAATTCTCCAATGTGGTTGTCCTTGATCTTGACTCTTTGACAAAGTTAAGCATTATGTCCTCTAGTGATGATGTCTTTGCATTCCCCGCTCCATTTTGAGGTGCTTGCAACACATTCTTGTTATTGGCATATGAGAAGTTCTCGTGATTCCTCAAGTTGGGATGATAGTAAGTTGGGAGTTGTTGTTGACCTCGGTATTGTCCTCTATCTACATAATTGGCCACTCTTAACTCACTAGGCTCTTGTTGATTTGCCATGGCCACAAGGGAAGCTATTGATGGTGGACTTGCTTGCTCTTGGCTTCCTTGAGACAATTTAGATAAAGCATTAGTGAGAGAAGCCAATTGAGCTTTTAGAGAACTTACCTCGTCCATCTCATATCATCCGATGACTTTTGGGATAATTGGAGAAGACCGTTCACATGGCCAATTGTACGATGTAGTGGCCAAGTCTTCTAGTATGGTATAGGCCTCTTGAACATTATTTGAAAAAATTGAGCCTCCAGCAGTTGCATCTAGAATGGATTTGGTTGAGCTTGCTAATCCATTGTAGAAGAGTTGAATTTGCTACCAATTCGGGTAACCATGTTGAGGGCATCTTCTCAAGAGATCCTTATACCTCTCCCAAGCATCATATAGTTGCTCATCCTCAAGTGGGCGGAATGCTCCAATCTCCGTCCCTAGTCTTTAAGATTTAGCTGGTGGGAAATATTTGTTCAAGAAAGCTTAGGCTAAGATCTCCCACGTTGTGATGCTATCTGGAGGTATTGTTTCCAACCAATCCTTTGCACAGTTTTGTAAAGAGAAAGGAAAAGGTCTTAGTTTAATTGCATCGTTAGAAACACCATTCATCTTTACCGTCCCGCATATCTCCAAGAAAGACCGTAGGTGCTTGTGAGGATCTTCATTGGTTCTTCCTTTAAAGGCTAGCTCTCTAGCCATGTGGATCAACCCCGGTTTTAATTCAAAGTTGTTGACATTGTGATGCACACTTTGAATGTTAACCGCAAGTGTACGGGTCAAGTTATAATATAAGACGGTTAAGTCTGAATATTGTTCCACTGGAGATCCAATTGTGAAGGTTTAAGTTACTTAGCTATTCTAGAGTTGAATCAATTTCATTTGAGGATTGAAATTGAAAATTGTGAGTTATGGAAAATATAAATCAAATAAGGAAGGTATTAAAGTGAGAAACACAAGAGTCAAAAGAGTTCTAGGGTAATGAATCCTTGTTTATTTCATCATGCAATATTATAGATTTCATGGATTTTATTGTCATTCATATGCCTAAGTCTAGAAACTTAATTCCAAGTTATTTTCTCTAAAAAACAACCCTTTCTCATGCAACTCGATTGATTATTAATCTCTTAAAACCAATACAAAATTACATGGCATTAAAAATAGTCTTTAGCAACTTTTATTGTCAACCTAACTACTCTTGGTGATAGATTAACAACAATTCGTTGTTATGGATCAAGTTAAACATACAATCTCTCAATAATACATCTAACCTAACATGTGAAGATGGCCAATCTACAAGAATTAAAAACAATAACAGTGAAAAGCATAATCATTCCAACAAAACCATGAAAGTCTACAAGATCAACATAAATTCAGAAACAAATCATCAAAACCCTAAAACTAAAGAGTTTAGCCACTCATAGCTTGAAGTAACATGTTTGAGCAAAATAAACAAAGAAAGAGTTTAAAGAAAGGGAAACTCTACTGAAAAGAGGCTCTTGATTGAGATAGCACCGTCACGATCTCCTTGGCTCTCACGTCGGAATTCGAAGGGCACCATGATTATCTTGAACTCTTTTCCTCTTCCTTGGAACTAACTCACTCTTTAAACTCTCACTCATTTCTCTCCTTTTTGTGCCTCTTTAGGTCTGTAACTTCCTTGATTCGATTTGATGCTTAGGGCTGCTGGAAACCTCCAAATTTATAGAGTTTGGCTACCCAAAAACTTACCAAAAATAACAATTTTCATTTAAGGAAAACTGGCGCTGCGGCGCTAGTCTATAGCACCACGACGCTAGTGACAATTTTGGAACGGTGCCACAACGCTATTGGAGAGCGCCGCGGCGCTAGGTCTGCTTCTAGAAAAACTTGCTCTCGGGTTTTAGTGCCGCGGCAGCACCGTCCAAAATCCGCGACGCTGCCCCAATTTGTGCCATTTTGAGTTTTTCAGGTCTTTTCGCGGTATTCTTGCTCGGTTTTGATCTTTTAGTCTTTTCGTCTAATTTTCCTCATTTTAACCTAAAAGCCACTAGCAAACAAGTGAAATCTAATATAAACTCCCTTAATTTGAGAGAATAGAAAGCACATTTTAAGTGCTTATCAACACCCCAAACTTAGAGATTTGCTAGTCCCGAGCACATAATAAAATCAAATAATAGGGAGTTTAAATGAAGAAGTGTGCAATTGACTCATGTCACAGAAAATAGCATTTAGAGCTTAAGTAGAAACATGCAAGCATATCTATATTGTTATAATCATTCAAGGCCAAATCTTGCTATCTCCCATGTGTGTGTGTGCAAGCCTCCTTCAATTTAAAATACTAGAACGCAAATTAGAATTTAAGAAAGTTTCTTTAGTTTTCCCCTTACTGAGCTCATGCACCAATCTTCAAGCTTTCATACATTTCAAGTGAGTAATATGTCCACTAAGGTGCCTTTCAATCTTATTTTTTTATTTTTTTAATTTTTTTTTCATGGGCCCAAACTTGCATTCTTTTACCTAGAGGCACTAGCTTTCACGCATTCACTATAGGGACTCATACCTAGTCAATTCTCAGGTGTCCTTACTGATCATAGCAAAGGCAGCTCTTTTTACCCCTATCCATACATACTTATTACAAGTTTAACATTTAAAAAGATAGAAAAATAAAGCTCATACATTTTGTGTACACTTTTTCTTTTCTCAAGGCATGTATACTCTTTTCTTTTTCCTTAGTCTAAGATTACAAGCTATCATGCATTTCCACTCTCTAACCGGTGGGGCCTTTCTGAGTGACAACCAAATATATCCAGCTTAATCCTTTTTTCAATTAAAGATTTTAATTTAAAGTGGCTACGTGCTCAAGAATATGGGAAATTTCAAGAGATGTACTTAACTCAAGATAGTGCTATTCTATTTCCATAATAAGTCATCTATCATGAAAATTCGCATCTCATCGTGGGCAATCAATATCAAGGCACACAACCCTAAACAACATTCCCATTGACTTTGAAAGCTCCAAACTTTTCAAATTTTTTCAAAAATTGACATGCATATGATCATTAAAACCTTCACTAACATGCATAGTAGGATAAGAAAACACACAGAAGTACGAAAGACACCTCCCACCTCAAACTTAGAATCATGCATTGTCCCCAATGCATAAGAGCATCTAACAAGGAAAGAGCAAGCTTGGGAGCAAGCGGGAAGCCACCAAACAGGCTTGGTGTAAAGAGTACTTTGTGTGATGAACCAAGTTCCTGAGAGATAAAGCATATGAGTGACTCCAAGATTTATTGAAAATAAAATAAAAAGAAAAGTAAAGAAAGCAATAAAATTGGGTTACCTCCCAATGAGCGCTTGGTTTAACGTCTTTTAGCTAGGCGGGGCTCGCGAATCATGGCGGATCCCAAGGTAGTTTCTTCCTTTCATGCTTTGGATTACCTACAACTTTTAGTATTCGCCCACATTGACACTCACAAACATATTCATTAGCATTTAGTGAGTTAGTCAATTATTCATTATCAAATTGGACATCATCTTTACTAATGTAGTCAAGACTTATTAAGGAGTCATTATTCTTAGATTTTAACGGACTCGCCACTTCATTTTTAACATGCTTCTCCATAATTTGTTCATAATTCATTATAGGTGTAAGAGGCATGCATGAAGAACTCGGAGAAATATCACAAATAAAAACATGCTTTATAGGATTTTCTAATTTAACATCAAGCATGCTATTAGTCATACCATTCAAAAGAGGCTTATCATGCATAGAGTTTTTATTTGAAGAGAGAGGCGATGTTACCTTTATGCTTGGCTCATGATGCTCATACCTTTCTACATCCAGATGCTTAAGGGTTTTAAAAATTCGAATGTTACCTCCTCATCGTTAAGGCGAAATGTGAGCTTTCCATCTTGCACATCGACGAGGGCCCTTCCGGTGGCCAAGAATGGTCTCCCAAGGATTATGGGGACTTCGGCATCTTCCTCCATGTCTAATATTACAAAGTCCGTTGGTAAGATAAATTTGCCTACCTTGACCAAGACGTCCTCCACAATGCCGTAAGGATGAACAAATGATCGATCGGCCAAAAGCAAAGTGATAAGCACTTAAAAAGTGCTTTCTATTCTCTCAAATTAAGGGAGTTTATATTAGATTTCACTTGTTTGCTAGTGGTTTTCAGGTTAAAATGAGGAAAATTAGAAGAAAAGACTAAAAGATCAAACTGAGCAAGAATACCGCAAAAAAGAGCTAAAAAACTCAAAATGGCACAAATTGGGGCAGCGCCGCAGCGCTAAAACCCGAGAGTAAGTTTTTCTGGACTCAGACCTAGCGCCGCGGTGCTCTCAAACAGCATCGCGGCACCGTTCCAACATTGTCACTAGCGTCGCTGCGCTATAGACCAGCGCTGCGGCACCAGTTTTCCTTAAATGAAAATGGTTATTTTTGGTAAGTTTTTGGGCAGTCAAACTCTATAAATTTGGGGGTTTCCAACAGCCCTAAGCATTAAATCGAATCAAGGAAGTTACAGACCTAAAGAGGCACAAAAAGGAGAGAATTGAGTGAGAGTTCAAAGAGTGAGTTAGTTGCAAGGAAGAGGAAAAGAGTTCGAGATAGTCGTGGTGCCCTTCGAATTCCGACGTGAGAGCCAAGGAGATCGTGACGGTGCTACCTCAATCAAGAGCCTCTTTTCAGTAGAGTTTCCCTTTCTTTACACTCTTTCTTTCTTTATTTTGCTCAAACATGTTGCTTCAAGCTATAAGTGGCTAAACTATTTAGTTTTAGGGTTTTGATGAATTGTTTATGAATTTATGTTGATCTTGTAGACTTTCATGGTTTTGTTGGAATGATTCATTGTTATTGTGTTTAATTCTTGTGGATTGGCCATCTTTACATGTTAGGTTAGATGTATGATTGAGAGATTGTATGTTTAACTTGATCCATAACAACGAATTGTTGTTAATCTATCACGAGAGTAGTTAGGTTGACAATAAAAGTTGCCAAAGACTATTTTTAATGCCATGTAATTTTGTATTGGTTTTAAGAGATTAATAATCAATCGACTTGCATGAGAAAGGGTTATTTTTTAGAGAAAATAACTTGGAATTAAGTTTGTAGACTTAGGCATATGAATGACAATAAAATCCATGAAATCTATAATATTGCATGATGAAATAAACAAGGATTCATTACCCTAGAACTCTCTTTGACTCTTGTGTTTCTCACTTTGATACCTTCCTTATTTGATTTATATTTTCCATAACTCATAATTTTCACTTTCAATCCTCAAATAAAATTGATTCAACTCTAGAATAGCTAAGTAACTTAAACGTTCACAATTGGATCTCCAGTGGAACGATATTCAGATTTAACCGTCTTATATTATAACTTGACCCGTACACTTGTGGTTAACACTCAAAGTGCGCATCAAGTTTTTGGCGCCGTTGCCGGGGATCCAAAGAACAGTTTTTGTTATTTAATATTCATTAGAATTGATAGATCTTAATTTGAGGTGCATATTATTTGGTTGATTATTTATTTATTTGTTGATATTTTATTTTATCGAATTATATATATATATATATATTCCTTCTTTATTTTATTTTATTTTATTTTATTTTGATTAATTTATCGGTTTATGCCTCGTGATAATACTAACCTCCTCCCTCTTGATCCCGAGAATGATAGGACGTATAGACGGAATCTAAGGGCTTTACTCAATCAAACTGAGGAGATGGCAGAGGAGATACCCAAGGCAATTAGGGACTACTTCCAACCCATGTTACCGGCAAATCAACCCGGAATAATGATGTGCCCATCAATGTCAACAATTTTGAATTGAAACCGGGGTTGATCCAAATGGTTAGAGAGCTAGCCTTTAGAGGAAGAACCAATGGAGATCCTCATAAGCACTTGCGATCCTTATTGGAGATATTGGAGATATGCGGAACAGTAAAGATGAATGGCGTTTATAATGATGCTATTAAACTAAGACTTTTTCCTTTCTCTTTACAGGACCGTGCAAAGGATTGGTTGGAAACCATCCCTCCGGATAGCATTACAACATGGGAGATCTTAGCTCAAGCTTTCTTGAACAAATATTTTCCACCAGCAAAATCTCAAAGACTAAGGACGGAGATTGGAACATTCCGCCAACTTGAGGATGAACAATTATATGAGGCTTGGGAGAGGTATAAGGATCTCTTGAGAAGGTGCCCTCAACATGGTTACCCAGATTGGTTGCAAATTTAACTCTTCTACAATGGATTAGCAAGCTCAACCAAATCGATCTTAGATGCAACCGCTGGAGGATCAATCTTCTCCAAGAATGCTCAAGAAGCCTACACCATACTAGAAGACTTGGCCACTACATCTTACTATTGGCCATGTGAACGAGCTTCTCCAATCATCCCAAAAGCCGCCGGATTGTATGGATGAGGTAAACTCACTCAAAGCCCAAATGGCTTCCCTTACTAATGCTCTTTCGAAATTAACGGCAGGAGGCCAAGGTCAAACAAATCCACCATCTATAGCCTCTCTTGCCGCTTTGGCATCAGAGATGGCCACACAAAAGGAGTTGGAACAAGGGGATAATGAGACGACCAACTATGTTGATAGAGGACATTATAGAGGCCACCAACACCAACAACTTCCAACTCATTACCATCCTAACTTGAGGAACCATGAAAACTTTTCTTATGCTAACAATAGGAATGTTTTGCAAGGTCCTCCTGGTTTATCCAATGTAGGTCCATCACACACCGAAAAGAAGTCCAACTTAGAAGACTTGATGATAGAGTTCATAAAAGAATCAAGAGGAAGGATCACCGCATTGGAAAGCACTGTGCAAAGTCATGGCAAGGCCATTCACAACATTGAGGTGCAAATAAGCCAAATCGCCACTTCACTCCAAACAATGCAAAAGGAAAAATTTTCTAGTTGTCCCGAGATAAATCCAAAGGAGGAGTGCAAGGCCATGACTTTGAGGAGTGGGAAAAAGCTATCCACTTCCTTGATCATGGATAAGGATGATGAGCAAGAGGTAGATGACACTACCCAAGAGCCAACTTTAGAAGATGAATCGAAGAAGATCTTAGAAAAGGAGGTAAAGGTAAAAGAGTCAACATCTTCAAGTAAGTCATCTAACCCTCTACCCGTTTTACCTAATACTATGCCATATCCTCAACGTTTTAAAAAGAAAGAAATAGACTCCCAATTTGCTAAATTTCTTGAGTTGTTCAAAAAGCTTCACATTAACATCCCATTTGCTGAGGTTTTAGAGCAAATGCCCAACTATGCTAAATTCATGAAAGATGTCTTGTCTAAAAAGAAAAAGTTTGGGCAATATGAGATGATTAGCATGACTGAGGAATGCAGTGCTGTGCTGCAAAAGAAGCTACCATAAAAATAGAAAGATCCTGCACTTTGAGTGTTAACCGCAAGTGTACGAGTCAAGTTATAATATAAGACGGTTAAGTCCGAATATCATTCCACTGGAGATCAAATTGTGAAGGTTTAAGTTACTTAGCTATTCTAGAGTTGAATCAATTTTATTTGAGCATTGAAATTGAAAATTATGAGTTATGGAAAATATAAATCAAATAAGGAAGGTATTAAAGTGAGAAACACAAGAGTCAAAGAGAGTTATAGGGTAATGAATCCTTGTTTATTTCATCATGCAATATTATAGATTTCATGGATTTTATTGTCATTCATATGCCTAAGTCTAGAAACTTAATTAAAAGTTATTTTCTCTCAAAAAACAACCCTTTTCATGCAACTCGATTGATTATTAATCTCTTAAAACCAATATAAAATTACATGGCATTAAAAATAGTCTTTAGCAACTTTTATTGTCAACCTAACTACTCTTGTGATAGATTAACAACAATTCGTTGTTATGGATCAAGTTAAACATACAATCTCTCAATCATACATCTAACCTAACATGTGAAGATGGCCAATCTACAAGAATTAAACACAATAACAATGAAAAGCATAATCATTCCAACAAAACCATGAAAGTCTACAAGATCAACATAAATTCATAAACAAATCATCAAAACCCTAAAACTAAAGAGTTTAGCCACTCATAGCTTGAAGTAACATGTTTGAGCAAAATAAACAAAGAAAGAGTGTAAAGAAAGGGAAACTCTACTGAAAAGAGGCTCTTGATTGAGGTATCACCATCACGATCTCCTTGGCTCTCACGTTGGAATTCGAAGGGCACCACGACTATCTCGAACTCTTTTCCTCTTCATTGCAACTAACTCACTCTATGAACTCTCACTCAATTCTCTCCTTTTTGTGCCTCTTTAGGTTTGTAACTTCCTTGATTCGATTTGATGCTTAGGGCTGCTGGAAACCCCCAAATTTATAGAGTTTGGCCACCCAAAAACTTACCAAAAATAACAATTTTCATTTAAGGAAAACTGGCGTAGCGACGCTGGTCTATAGCGCCACGACACTAGTGACAATTTGGAACGGCACCGCGACGCTGTTGGAGAGCGCCGTGGCGCTAGGTCTGCGTCCAGAAAAACTTGCTCTCGGGTTTTAGCGCCGCTGCGCTGCCCCAATTTGTGCCATTTTGAGTTTTTCATCTCTTTTTCGCGGTATTCTTGCTCGGTTTTGATCTTTTAGTCTTTTCTTCTAATTTTCCTCATTTTAACCTGAAAACTACTAGCAAACAAGTGAAATCTAATATAAACTCTCTTAAGTGCTTATCACATTGATGGGTACATCAATGATTCCGAGTTGATTTGCCGGTAATGTGGGTTGCAAGCAATCCCGAATTGCCTTTGGTATCTCCTTCGCCATCTCCTCGATGTGATTGTGTTGAACCTTAGATTTCTTTTACACGTCCTTTCAATCCCGGGATCAAGAGGGAGAATATTAGTATTGTCATGAGTCGTAAATCGACAAAATTATCAACCAAATAATACTATACACCTCAAATTAAGATCTATCAATTCTAATGAATATTAAATAACAAAAATCGTTCTTTGGATCTCCGGCAACGATGCCAAAAACTTGATTGCGCCACTTTAAGTGTTAACCGTAAGTGTACGGCTCAAGTTATAATATAAGATGGTAAAGTTCGAATATCGTTCCATTGGAGATCCAATTGTAAAGGTTTATGTTACTTAGCTATTATAGAATCGAATCAATTTTATTTGAGGATTGAAATTGAACTTGTGAATTATGAAAAATATAAACTAAATAAGGAAAGTAATAAAGTGAGAAACACGAGTGTAAGCACTGGCTTATAATACTAAGTGTTGGGAGAAGGCAAGTGTAATGGTGGCTATGCATTGCTAGAGGAAAAGTAGCCGAGAGTGGAACAGCTAAGCATTGGCCAAGACTATGCGTCGATGGAAGCAGAGAAGAGTATTTTTCTTTTGAGTGGCCATGCATTGAAGGCGAAATCACGAAGAGTTATGAGCTGAAGCAGTCACTTGTGTTGGAAGAGAAGTTGATCATTGGTGAGGAAAGAAATGTTTTGACCTACCATGCGTTGGTAAGGTTGCCATGCGCTAAAGTCCCCATATGTTGAAAACGGGTATAGTTGATTGAGTTGTATTCGTTGAAGGTAGGAGGTGTTGAGGGCACCATGCGTTGAGGGTGGCTATCTACTGAGGGTGTTGATGGTAGGCTGTGTTGAGTGCCTTACCTTGAATTGAGAAAGGAAATCCTGCACGCCAGCCTGCCTAAGAGAGTTAACTCGGCAATATATATATATAGGTGAGTAAATTGAATATTTTATCATTTTTAGACATTTTCAAGAGCTTAAGTCGGTTCCATTTTTCAGATGAACTACAAGGGAAGGTAAACGAAGGTGTTCTTATGGATTTTGGATAGAAGTCTACTCGTTTTGGTGTTGAAATCTAAGCTGGAACAGAAAGTTGTTTGTGGACTCATAGACTGGACAGTATCGGATGTTAGGAGTGTAACGAATCGAGGAGATCGAGTCTAAGGCTGAAATTTTATGGTTAGTAAGTTAACTCAATTCTGAACAACTTTTATGAAGGATGTTTGAGTTGAAATGGATGGTTGTTGCCACCAAGTCTCTTGCTCCAGAAACATGTAAACCTTTAGCTGGAAGTTACTGATAAGGAATTTCTGTGCAATCTGTAGTAGTACGGAGAAATCTTGCAATATCTGACAAACAAGGACAAGTTAAGCCTCGAAAATTTGAGGTAAGCTAGAAAACATAATTCTCTACAAGTTTGTAGAAGGAAAGAAGTTCTAAATTTAGCTGGAAATATGACTTTTAATTGACAGAAGTGAGAACAAAAGAAAAGGAGGAAACTCTGCTGTCGGGTGTTGCTAGGAAGCTAATATCCTGGAGAATTGAAGAGTGAGTAGCGAGACAAATCTCGCTGGGGGTACAGAGGAGCTTTTTTGTCTCACAAATCTCGCTGACTCTCACTAAGTGTCGCTCGTCAAGTAAATCATGCTAGTCTCGCTTATCCTGGTGTCGCTAGTATCGTGTCCTGTTGGTAGTTCCGCTAGTAATCTCGCTGGAATGTGGGAGTTTCGTTAGTAGTCTTGCTTATTAAGTTTACTTTGGACAAAGAGGAGGCTCGGTGATGAATCATGATTTTAGTTTAATTATGCAAACTAAACGATCAAGTAATAGAAATGTAATGTAAGGAAAAATATTTATTTCAGGCCAACAGGAGATAGGGAAGGCGTATAATCCACTCAAGGCCTAGAAAGAGCGGTGAGTGACACTTTTCTTGTTTCACGATTTCGTTGTAGATGTTAGTTTGGTTTTCTAATTTATTTATGATTTTGTGATCAATCAATTTACAAAGCATAGTTTGTGGTTAAACGGTATTGAAAAGTATGTTTATGAAATGTTATTGATTTATGAATTGCCCTGTTTTCTCATGAAAGATTTGTATATGAACTGTTTTGTATAAAGTATTGTTTTCCTTAAAGAAAAATGTTTTAGAGGAGACTCAGTACTGATGGACATGGAGAAGGCACGTGAGTTTCCCCGGGACCCAGTACTGAAGGACATGGAGAAGGTACTTGGGCAACCCGCCATGTTCCTATGTGCACATAGAGGTTATATGCTGGTGCGTTGAGTTCTGCTTTGCATCGAGCCCTATTTGTTTTCTACGTTGGAGTGTTGAGTTTTGCTCCGCCTCAACTAAGGAAAAGTATTGTAACCATATTGTTTTATTTATGAATTGCTGAAAAATCATGTATGATTTGATAAGGGCATTTAAACATGATTTAATCAATGATTATGAGATGATTCTATGTTTTACTCATGCTGTCATAAATTGTTTAAATCCTGATGATTTTGAACTAAAATTTATTTGTTAAAAATTAGTCACTCACTGGGCTGTTAACTTATGTTTTCAAGTTTTCTTTCCCCTCCAGGTAGCAAGGACGTTCCTAGTGCTTTGCCTACTCCAACTCGCCCTGCTTAAGCTTCGAGTTTCCGGAAATTTGTCCTGTTTTTAAGAGTTGTATGTATGTTAAACCTTAAATAGGTGGCATGTAGACCTAGTTGTACATTTACTGGGAGTTGAAATATGGTTTTGTATAAGAGCCCTGTGGATGAGTTGAAAGTTTGAATTATCGATATGTAAATAACTTTCTAAATGTTATGGTTTTGAATGTATGAAGGAGTTATATGTATGTTACGAAATCACAGGATCAGTTTGTATAAATGGATGGTATGCGTCACAAGAGGGATGATGTATGTTGTCCTCACATCTCCTTTCAGGTTAAGTAGGCAATCTGGGAGGGGGTGTGACACAAGAGTCAAAGAGAATTCTAGGGTAATGAATCCTTGTTTATTTCATCATACAATATTATAGAATTCATGGATTTTATTGTAATTCATATGCCTAAGTTGAGAAACTTAATGCCAAGTTATTTTCTCTAAAAAACAACTCTTTCTCATGCAACTCGATTGATTACTAATCTCTTGAAACCAATACAAATTACATTGCATTAAGAATAGTCTTTAACAACTTTTATTGTCAACCTAACTACTCTCGTGATAGATTAACAATTCATTGTTATAGATTTAAACATACAATCTCTCAATCATACATCTAACCTAACATGTGCTGGTGCTCAATCCTAAAAAATTAAACACAATAACAACGAAAAGCATAATCATTCCAACAAAACCATGAAAGTCTACAATATCAACATGAATTCAAAAACAATTCATCAAAACCTAAAACTAAAGAGTTCAGCCACTCATAGCTTGAAGCAACATGTTCAAACAATATAAATAAAGAAAGAGTGTAAAGAAAGGGAAAATCTACTGAAATGGGGCTCTTGATTGAGGTAGCACCGTCACAATCTCCTTGACTCTCACATCGGTACTCGAATGGCACCACGGCTCTCTTGAACTCTTTTCCTCTTCCTTGCAATTAACTCACTCTTTGAACACTTTTATGAAGTCTCACTCAATTCTCTCATTCTTGTGACTCTTTTGGTCTGTAATTTCGTGCTTTGATTAATTATTAGGGCTGCTAAAAACCCCCAAATTTATAACGTTGGCCGCCCAAAAAAACTTTCCAAAAATACAAAATTTACAAAACAGGAAACTGTCGCTGCGGCGCTGCCAATTATGGAAAGAGAGTGCCGTGGGGTACGGTTGTGTTACGCAGACCCGTTCTTGGGTTTTAGCGGCATGGCGCTACCCCAATTTTGGCAGCTTTGTTATTTACTTCTCTTTTTCACCGTATTCTTGCTCGGTTTTGATCTTTTGGTATTTTCTTCTAATTTTCCTCATTTTAACCTGAAAACCAGTATCAAACAAGTGAAATCTAATGTAACACCCCTATCCTAGATATCTTCTTTACCTAGGAGTGAGTGTTAAAACCATTCTTCGTCCTACTAACATTGTTATATATATATATATCAGATTCTGCTGGCATTAAACTTAGCTTATACAATAGTTATGCAGAGGTCTACTAACAGGATAACACTATGAGTAAGATTAATGAGGATATGTGTAATATTTACAAGTATGCCTAATATATCTCATTATGTTACTCAAAATAAGTATAATATCAACATAGGGTTGGGGTTTACAAGTTCCCAAGTACAGAACCCTGATTAGGCCCATGAGTCTTGATGGTAGGCTAAGCACTCCGAACACGCTCGCTACTTGGAAAAACATCAAAGAAACGAGAATTTATGAGCTACAATGCTCAATGAGTGACTATCTAAAATATAAACTCAATAAAGCATAACTACAATCACTAGTATAATCCGCTTGGTCATGCACTGTAAACTTGCAACTAACTATGATCACACGACTGAGTTTTTTTTCAATAATCCTTAGTTGAGGCAGAGCGAACTCAACGCCCCCAACGTCAATAAACCTTAGCTGTGTGGAGTAATCTCGATACATCAGCGTCAAATGCCTTTTATTATGCACATATGATTGTCTGATCTCGGGTTGCATATACCTTCTCATGTCCTTCAGTACTAGGGTCCCAGTGGATACTCAATCACCTTCTCTATGTCTCTTGGTGAGAGCTTGATAGAAATACTAGGGCTGCCCACATGCCTTCTCAACGTCCTTCAGCACTGGGTCCCATTTCAATCTTTCTAAGGTACTGACATGCACTTCATATTAATCACAAATTAAACATAAATCATGGAATCTCAGAGTTCTTAGATCATTCATCAAGAAAATAGCTTAGTAAGACTTAGGAACATCAACTAATACGCTTTCAAGCTCTATCTTACATATAAGATATGTTCTGGATTCATACATATGGGTACACCCCAAATCATATTTCACAGGTATTACTGAGCATATAGAAAATGGTAATTAAGTAAGCTTATCTCAAACCATAATGTCACTCACAACTTATTCTTAGCTCCGAATGGGTTATACGCTTTCCCTAGCTCCTCTTAGCCTGTAAACACAACTTTTTCATGTTAGACATTTCTAATATTCCTCTTTATATTCACTATATTTGCTTAAACATCTCAAACATGTGTTTCATCACTAGTCCCTCTCTTGTTTACAACTTTTCATAATGAGCGAGATCCATAAGTATCAGCAAGATTATTAGTGAAACCTACTTACAACCAAGCGGCACTAGCGAGACCAAGCTTAGCGAGACTAGCGAGATTACCTTAAGGAGTGACACCCAGCGAGACTTCAGCGAGAGTTGTGAGATGCAAAGCCCTTTGCGTTACCAACGACACTCATGTCGCTGCTCACTCTCCAGCTCTTTAGCGATACTACTGTCTTAGAGACACCTATTGGCCACTGCTTTCTTCTTCCCCTTCTAACTCCTTCTTTAACCTGCTAAAAATCGTATTCCAAACAAATTCAGAACTTCCCCCCTTCTACAAACTTGTAAAGGAGTGAACTTTCTAACTTACCTCAAAATTTCAGACCATAACTCTTCTTTGTTTGAGAACTATTCCCAAATGCGGCTACTCCGAATCATCTAGCAGTTCAACTTCGATTACTTCCTCCTAGAATTTAACATATATTTGCTCAAATTCAGCTTAAACATCCTTCATAGAAGTTGCTAAGAATTGAGTTAACTTACTAACCTGAAAATTCCAATGCTAGCTTCAATTTCCTCAGCTCACTCTTCTTCAAATACCGAACGATGTCCAGATTTCTCGACAACAATCAAGCTTTTGGTTCCGGCTTCAATTTCACCATGAAAATTATCCGAATTCTACTTAAATTCGATATAAACACCTTTTTCCACCTCTCCTCATTGTTTGTCTGCGAAATGGAATCAATCTGAGTTCAAAAATATGTCTAAAGTGTTTAATTATTCGGTGCACTTACTTAAATATATATACACCACCAACTCACCAGCACTGCCATCACCTTCCTACTTAGGTTGGCCAACACAAACCTTCCGCACATGGCTTCAGCAACGCACAGCCTCAACTTCTGCACTACTAATTGCCTAGCGCCCCATCGCCAGATAGCCGACCGACGCATGGTCCTCTCAGCCACTTTTCTATGCACCAATGCATACCAACCTTCAATGCATAGCAACTTCTCAACGCGTAACAGTATCACTTAGCGATTGATAACCACATCTTCATACACTGCACCACAACCAAAAGCTCTTGGTCAGTGCCTTGGATCTCTCCAATGCGTAATACACTTCAACGCATAATACACTTCAACGCAAGATGACTCATGACTTAAGCTCTCGGCCTCCACACTTACCATGTTTTAGCTTGCCCTTTCTTTCAACTAAGTGTAGGGCTTACATCTAATTTAAACTCCCTTAATTTGAGAGAATAGAAAGCACTTTTGAAGTGCTTATCAGACGTAAACCTAGTTTGCGCTACTTCAGAATCTGGGTTTGTCCTACACATGTGCTAGTGAAAAATCCTAAGAAATTGGAACCTTGTTCAAGATTATACAAATTTGTTGGTTACCCTAAGGAAACGAAGGGTGGTTTCTTCTTCGACCCACAAGAAAACAAAGTGTTTGTATCGACAAATGTTACATTCTTGAAAGAAGACCACATGAGAGATCATAAACCATGAAGCAAAATGGTTAAATGAAGCTATTGAATAGTCAACAAGAGTTGTTGATGAGATTGGTTTTCTAATCAAGTTAATGAAAGAGCCAATACTTCTGGGCAGTCTCGTCCTTCTCAATCGTTGGAAATGCCTTGACGCAGTGGGAGGATTGTATCACAACCTAACCATTACTGGAGTTTAACTAAAATGCAGGTCGTCGTGCCAAACGATGGTGTTGAGGATCCATTATCCTATAAATAGGCAATGAATGATGTAGACAAGGACTAATGGATCAAAGCCATGGATCTTGAAATGGAGTCTATGTACTTCAATTCAGTATGGGAACTTATAGATCCACCTAAAGGGGTTGAACCCATAGGGTGTAAATGGATCTATAAATGAAAGAGAGATGTAGCTGGGAAGGTACAGACCTTCAAAGCTAGACTTGAAGTAAAGGATTACACGCAAAGGAAAGGGTTTGATCTAATCCATAGCCTCATATTATGACTATAAAATTTGGCAAATGGATATCAAAACTACTTTTCTGAATGGCAATCTTGAAGAGAGTATCTTCATGTCTTAGCCTGAGGGGTTCATAGCCCAACTTCAGGAGGAAAAAGTTTGCAAGCTAAATCGATCTATTTATGGGTTGAAACAAGCATCCAGATCTTGGAATATTAGGTTTGATACTACGATCAAATCTTTTGGTTTTGAACAAAATGTTGATGAGCATTGTGTATATAAGAAAAAAATCATCAAATAGCTTTCTTAGTACTTTATGTGGACGACATCCTACTCATTGGGAATGATGTAGGATATCTTACTGATGTTAAAAATTGGCTGGAAGACCAATTTGAAATGAAAGATTTGGGAGAGGCGCATTATGTACTTGGGATCCAAATCATTAGGGATTGCAAGAACAGAATGTTGGCCCTATCTCAAGCAACTTATATCGACAAAATGTTGACTTGATATTTGATGCAGAACTCTAGGAAATGTTTGTTACCTTTCAAGCACGGGGTTCATGTTGCGCAGCAGATCTAAAGTGCAAAACTTGCTGCTGCATTTGTCTATTATTATTAAGCATCCTATGCATTTAACATACTATGCATTGAACAAGCTTAATGTTATGCGTTTATGATCTATCAAGTTTTCCTATTCTTAACCCAAGTATAAGCAAAGAAATAGGTATACTCGGTGCGTCCGAGGTCGAACACAGGGACTATGCTGATTCCATAATTTGTTGGATTATTAGAGTTGGAGTGGTAATCAAATATAGTTGAGAATGATGCGTCTAACTAAAGAAAGCGATAACATGTACACTAGATTAAAATGTGGTAAATGGTAAGGTATGCGACACAGCAAAGTCAGCTAAATGGATTAAATGAATGGATAAAAATAGGGTCGGGTTGGTTAACATCTAGAATCAGAAACGCATAGTGATAGTCTATTCATACTTGTGACTCTTCTCCCGATTGTCAGCCGCTATGCATTATATGTCTATACCGCATAGGAGAGTGTTAAGTACCAAGGTTATTCCTATAGACAAGTAACACTTCTTGGCCTTGTCAATTGAGTTCCAAAATCACTTACCCTCTAGAGCAGTCTGATTATTACTACTTATATCAATTAGGTAGATGGACATAAGCATCGGATTAAGATTACAATTGACAAGATGCAATAGTTACACTATGGTTCTTATTTAGATCCTAACGCAATCCGTGACCCTTGAAAGGTTAGCTACTCATGGATTCAAAGTAATAAGCGGAAAGTGTGGAGAAATGGATAAACATGGAAGAATTTTAGATTAATGAAAGGAATACAATTTTAGACAGCTCAATGTCTTGACACAAATCTAACATCAAAGCTAGAAAAAGAGATAGAAAGCAGGAAAGGCGTCAATATCTTGAGTCCCCGAAATGGAAGCGTGAGGTTCTGCTGTGAAGTGGTCAGGCGGAGGGAAGACTCTTCTCTCTCGAGCTATTCGTCTTCGGTTGTCTTTTGGAGAGAACTCTACTGTCACTTAGGAATTCTTCCGAGAATCAACAACAACTTTCCAGCTTGCAGGTTTGCCCTTTTATAGAGGCTACGTTCGTAATCAGTGGCAAATCTGCGTGATTGGAGAAAATTGATGTTGTGCGTCTATCTCGCCTAATTGTGTAATTCTCGGTTCAGTTTAGATTCACCACTTTAGCCACAGATCATGCATGTCAATCTTCTGACAATCTCTCAAGATTCTTATCTGATTTTCTGCTGCCTTGCGTTTATGGTCGTTGTGTGTCCATGGAGAATTTAGATTAATGACTCAGGACGACGCATCCATATGTTCTAACGCATCATCCTGCGGTGAGCGGATGTCAACGCATCACGGGTTGCCAATGCATAGTTTTGCGTTAAGAATCTACAAGTTGCTCGCGTTCCTACGTTAAAACATGTGTTTTAGGCTCAAAAAGCTATAAAATAATTATCTTCATCAATTTACAAGATGAAGGTTTATCAATAGAATTTAACATCAACTGCCGCATGATTCTCTATTTAATTTCTATTTTTCTAAGAAAAAGTCTGTAATAACTTGTATTTCTACAAGTTATCAGTTCATTTGTCTAAGGAACAGTGTCCTGAGACACCTCAAGAAATTAAGGATATGAGACGTATTCTTGTAAGCATTTGAAAAGTGCTTTCTATCTGGTAACTTCTAGAAATACAAGTTATTATTGTCTCTCTCTTAGAAAAATAGAGTTTAAATAGAGAATCATGCGGTAGTTAGTGTTAAATTCTATTGATAAATCTTCCTATGCGTTATACTCTTGTAAATTGATGAAGATAATTGTTTTGAAGCTTTTTGAGCCTAAAACGTATACTTTCATGTAGGAATGCAAGCAACTCGTGGATGCGTTGGTAACCCTTCAACGCAGGTTGATGCGTTAGCAACCCGTGGATGCGTTGGCAACCTCTTAACGCAGGACTATGAGTTGCCAACCTGTGGATGCATTAGTAACCATTCAACGCAGGTTGATGCGTTAGCAACCCATGGGTGCATTGGCATAATTGAATTCATGAACCCAAGTTATTCGTGGACGCATATCAAAAAGGCAGCGAAAAATTAGATAAGAATCTTGAGAGATTGTCCGGTGATTGATATGCTTGATATGCGGCGAGAGTGGTGGATCGAAATTAAACCGAAAATCATGCAGATTTGCTGGCGATTGCAACGCAACATCTATAAAAGGGCAAACCTAAAGACGAAAATGTTGTTGAACCTCTTAGAAGAATCCCTAAGTGACAGCAGAGTTCTCTCCAAACGACAACTGGAGAAAAATAACTCGGAAGAGAAGAGTCTTCCCTCTGCCTGACCACTTCACAGCGGAACTCACACTACCATCCCGGCGAGCTCACGACATTGAGAAGCCATTCCATGCTTTCTATCTCTTTTCTTACTTATGCTTTAATCTATTAGCAAGGAATTGTATTTTCTAAAACAGTTATTCCGTTCATCAATCTATACATCTTCCATGGCTATTCATTTTTCATCACTTTCCATTTGCTTTTTATCATCCATGAGTAACTAAGTCTCTCAAGGATCACAGGTTGTGTTATCATCTAAATAAGAACTGTAGAAGACTATTTCATCTTGTCAAATGTATTTTTAATCAAAAGCTTATGTTCATCTGGCTAATCGATATAAGTAGTTATAATCAAATTGCTCGGGAGACTAAGTGATTGTGGAACTCAGTTGACAAGGCTAAGAAGTGTTACCTAGGGATAGGAATAACCTCGATACTTAACACTCTCCTATGCGTTATATAGCGCATAGCGGCTGACAACTGGGAGAAGAGTCGACGGTATAAAATAGACCCAACTATGCGTTTCCAACTTTAGATGATAACCAACCCGAGCCCTACGTTTACCATTTACATAACTCAATTAGTTGACTTTGCTGTGTCGCATACCTCTCAAGGCTAAGAAGTGTTATCTAGGGATAGGAATAACCTCGATACTTAACACTCTCCTATGCGTTATATAGCGCATAGCGGCTGACAACTAGGAGAAGAGTCGACGGTATAAAATAGACCCAACTATGCGTTTCCAACTTTAGATGATAACCAACCCGAGCCCTACGTTTACCATTTACATAACTCAATTAGTTGACTTTGCTGTGTCGCATACCTCTCCATCAAACCAATTTAGCTTAGGTTTACTGCTTTCTTGTTAGTTAGACGCATCACTTCTCACCACCTTCTTTAGACGCATGACTCAAATAATCAAAGTATTTATAAAATCTGCATAGTCCCTGTGTTCGACCTCGGACTCAACGAGAAAACCTCATTCTTCACTTATACTTGGGTGAAGAATAGTAAAACTTGACAGATTAGTAACACATAGTATTAAGCATGTTACACGCATAATAATAAGCTTAATAAAGATACGCACAACACTATCCTCTCAAATTAAGGGAGTTTATATTAGATTTCACTTGTTTGCTAGTGATTTGTTAAAATGACGAAAATTAGAAGAAAATACCAAAAGATTGAAACTGAGGAAGAATACGGTGAAAAAGAGAAGAAAATAACAAAGTTGCCAAAATTGGTGCAACACCGCGACTCTTTGATTGGGATGCCGTGACGCTAAAACCCGAGAACAGGTTTGCGCATCACAGCCGCGCGCTGCATTGCTAGTTTCCTTTTTTGTAAAAATTGTATTTTTGGAAAGTTTTCTTGGGCAGCCATGTTTATAAATTTGGGGGTTTCTAGCAGCCCTAATCATCAATGAAAGCACGAAATTACAGACCAAAAGAGTCACAAGAAGGAGAAAATTGAGCGAGAGTTCATAAAAGAGTTCAAAGAGTGAGTTAGTTGCAAGGAAAAGGAAAAGAGTTCAAGAGAGTCATGGTGTCGTTCGAGTTCTGACGTGAGAGCCAAGGAGATTGTGGCAGTGCTACCTCAATCAAGAGCCCCGTTTCAGTAGAGTTTCCCTTTCTTTACACTCTTTTTTTGCTTATATTGTTTGAACATATTGCTTCAAGTATGAGTAGCTAAACTCTTTAGTTTTAGGGTTTTGATAAATTGTTTAGGAATTCAAGTTGATATTGTAGACCTTTATTGTTTTGTTGGAATGAATTGTTGTTAATCTATCACGAGAGTAGTCAGGTTGACAATAAAAGTTGTTAAAGACTATTCTTAATGCCATGTAATTTGTATTGGTTTCAAGAGATTAGTAATCAATCGAGTTGCATGAGAATAAGTAGTTTTTGAGAGAAAATAACTTGGAATTAAGTTTCTAGACTTGGGCATATGAATTACAATAAAATCCATGAATTCTATAATATTGCATGATGAAATAAACAAGGATTCATTACCCTACAACGCTCTTTGACTCATGTGTTTCTCACTTTATTACTTTCCTTATTTAGTTTGTATTTTCCATAATTCACAAATTAAATTCCTATCCTCAAATAAAATTTATTTGATTCTAGAATAACTAAGTAACTTTAACTTTCAAAATTGGATCTCCAATGGAACGATATTCGGACTTCACCATCTTATATTATAACTTGACCCGTACACTTGCGATTAACACTCAAAGTGGCACAATCAATTCCCTATGCCTCAGTTGTGGGCAGCTTAATGTATGCTATGCTCTACACTAGGCTAGACATTTGTTATGCAGTGGGAATAGTCAGTAGTTACCAGTCCAATCCAGGGTTAGACCACTAGACTGCGATTAAGAACATCCTCAAGTATCTTAGGAGAACAAGGGACTACAAGCTGGTATGGAGCTAAGGTTTTGATCCTCATGGGATACACCGATTCTAATTTTCAAACTGACAAGGATTCTAGGAAATCCACGTCAAGATCAGTGTTCACCTTAAACGAAGGAGCTTTAGTATGGCGTAGCATCAAGTAAGGATGTACTGCAGACTTTACTATGGAAGCTGAGTAAGTAGCTGCTTGTGAAGTAGCAAAGAAAGTAGTCTGGCTCAGAAAGTTCCTAAATGATTTGGAAATTGTTCCAAAACATGGAATTGCCCATCACGTTATACTGTGACAACAGTGGGGCAGTAGCCAACTCTTAAGTGCCTCGTCGCCACAAACGAGGAAAGCATATTAAGAAGAAGTATCACCTGATACAGAAGATTGTGCAATGATGAGATGTGATCGTCACAAAAATCGCTTCAGAGCATAACATTGCTGATCCATTTACGAAGCCTCTCTGGGCTAAAGTGCTCAAGGGTCATCTAGAAAGTCTAGGTCTGCGAGATATATACATTGTGTAATCTAGGGCAAGTGGGAGATGTGTAATGGGTATATGGATGCCATAGTTTATTTTATTTACATACTTACCATTCTCACTTCTCTTTATGTACAACCTACTAGGCCAGAGAGGTGGTCTGCAACCTGATTCTCCATACCTTTCATATCTTTGATCTCAATATCGAACTCTTGTAACAGTAAAATCCACCGGATGAGTCGTGGTTTTGAATCCTTTTTGGCCATCAGATACTTGATTGCAGAGTGATCAGTATAAGCCATAACAGTTGAACCCACCATATAGGCTCCAAATTTGTACACCGCAAAGAGCATGACTAACATTTCCTTCACAGTAGTTGTGTAATTTTCCTGAGAGTCATTCAGTTCAACTAGGCGAGACTAGTCAAGCGCAACAAAGATTGAGGCTGTAATCAATGCATGCCTTAGTGACTTGAAACCTTGTTTGCATGAATCGTCGAAGTTATATTCCTTATTAACTTCCAACAACACGCTTAGTGGCCTAGCAATTTGCAAGAATCCTCTGATGAATCGTCTATAAAATCTAGCTTGGCCTACGAAACTTCGCAACATTTTTACATTGATAGGGGTAGGCAGCTTTGCAATTGCGTTTATATTGGCTTGATCAACTTCCAACCCAGCCTTGGAAATTTTATGCCCCAACACAATACCCTCAGTTACCATAAAATGGCATTTCTCTCAGTTGAGGACTAAGTTTGTGTCTTCGCAGCATTTGAGTACGTGTTCCACATTGGTCAAGCATTCATCATATGAATCGCCAAATACTGAGAAATCGTCCATGAAAACTTCCAGTGATTGTTTTAGATAGTTAGTCAATATGGCCATCATGCACCTCTAAAACGTCCCTGGTGCGTTGCCTAGTCCAAATGGCATGTGTCTGAAAGCAAAGGTGTCGTACGGACATGTGAAAGTCGTCTTTTCTTCATCCCTCAGTGCTATTATGAGCTGGTTATACCCGGAGTATCCATCCAAAAAGCAGAAGAATTCATTTCTTACTAGCTTTTCTAGCATTTGGTCGATGAATGGTAATGGGAAGTGATTTTTCTTTGTAGCCGCATTCAACTTGCGATAATCCATACAGATTCACTATCCGGTGATTGTTCGCATCAGAATCAGTTCATTTCTACTATTAGCCACCACGATCATCTTGCCTTTCTTTGGAACACATTGCACAGGACCTATCCAGCCGCTATCGGAGATAGGATATATGACCCCTACGTCGAGCTGGGTTAAACCTACATTCACTTGTAACACATTGCACACTTTAATATCTCCTTTTTAACAACCTCTTTCATGGCTGGGTTAAGCCTGTGTTGCCTCTCTTTAGAACCTTCTTTCCCTTCCTTTAGCCTAATCTTGTGCATACAGTATGAAGGGCTGATTCTTCAGATGTCTACTAAAGTCCATCCAATAGGTAATGTACTCTCCTCTCCCAAGTATGCATACTTGAGATGCGCTAGAAGAGTTTTTAGTTTTAAGGCAGGTGATTCTTCCAAAGATGGCTTTATCTTAGCGGTCGCATGGTTACTTAGATCCAGTCGTTCGAATGTTGCATCAGAGATCAGATTAATCCTTTCTTCTTCAATTTCTTCTTCCTCCGCAGTAGTTCCCACACTTTCTGACTCTGCTTCTGTGATTATTTCACTATTGTGTGTAATGTCCTCTATCAGTTGGCAAGGTTCAAACTCGTCAGTAAATTTTAGTGCGTTAACAACGTTGAATTTTACCTCCTGATCATCGACGCGAATAGTCAGCTCTTCCTCTTGGACGTCAATCAATGCCCACCCAGTCGCTAGAAAAGGTCTTCCTGTAATAATTGTGACGGATCTCATACATACATGAGCAGCAGAAACAAAAGAGGATCGAAAATAACAACCTAGGACAAAACATGCATTATCATACAAAATGAATTAGAGAAGAAGGAAAAAAATTGTATACCTTCGCAGTTGTTCTTCCTTTCTTGAAATTGCTTCGACTTGGACCACCAAGAGGTCTTTCTAGCTATTCTCAAAGGCTTGGAATAGAATAGTGAGACTCTTTAAAGAAGGAAAATTTAGTTTTTCAAAACTTTAAATTTTCCAAGATTTTTCAAGAAGAATAAATGAACAAAGACCTTCTTTTAAAAAAAAAAAAAAAAAAAAAAAAAAAAAAAAAAAAAAAAAAAAAAA
>QLSR01000054.1:3662020-3674019 GCA_031780015.1 Citrullus colocynthis
TTCTTTTAAAAAAAAAAAAAAAAAAAAAAAAAAAAAAAAAAAGAAGAGCAAATTGCATGCAACTTTTGCTTCACCAAAAGCTTACAACACACATTCTACTAATGCATGCCAAAGATTATGTGTCAAAATGTGGAATTTTGAGATTAATTAAATGTTCCACTCTTCAAGTTAATTTAATCTCATGGTCAACCTTTCTAGAAGGTTTAACTAAAACAACTCTTTGACTTGCTGGGGTCAAAATCAACTATTTGACTTCTTCCAAAAAAACGACTTTTTGACTAAATTCATGTCTCCGATTATGAATCCGCGTTCATAATTTCAATATTTAGATCCCATTTAAATATTTTTTACCAAATCTCTCATTTAATATCATATATCAATTACTTAATCATATCTCATATGATTAACCTAATTTGAACGATTTGAATTGTTCCTTCTATTTATTCCAAGTTTATTCTTATATGAGCTAGCCAAAGGACCTTATGGACCTACAGATTATGAGCTCCAAGGATCTGTGATTAACCGGTTAAAACTCTTTAACTTAGTTAACCAACATTTGTTAACTACCGGGGCACTCCATTAAAGCCTGTAGTTGCACTTTCCTCACTGTAGATATATTATGTCCATTTGATATAACCATGATTGGTAAGTCGAGCCTTCATAGGTTGTTCATAATTACAGCTGGGTCAAAATTATCGTTTTACCCCTGTGATTACCTCTTATTCCTTAACTTCCACTAATCCTCTAATGAAAAATGATTTGTAGTCCAACTTCCAAATCAAAAAGTTCTCTCAAACCCTATTTGAGAAGGTGGCGCCTATTTTTCAAGACTTGGATTCAGCACTTAAGAGAACAACCTCTCTACTAACCCAAAAGAGGGTAGGAGTGAATTCCTTATTGCACCCTATGTCCCTAGCTATCTACCTGATCTTACCCCTAAAATGGAAAGCATATTGAGCCAGCGCTGTTGAGCTACTCTCACCAATGCAGATCGAAGGATAATCCAAGTAAACAGAAGTTTATAGTTAGCTTAGGATTAAGATTGAGTTGTCTAGGCCATCAAAGTCGAGATAGTCAGTTTTAGACAGTAAATGGTGTTACAAAGTAAAAGTGACTATCTCATGGTCCGGTCTTATGCAAACTCTTTGCATAGGACGCCCCCACTCTTATGTCTTCACATGAACGAATTAGGATCACTTCGTTTGTACTAGTTACAAAGTGGGCCACATCCATAGTGTCCCTAAAATAAGGTGCCTAACCTTATTCATATACTATAGACCATTTAGAATATTAACTTAAGCTTGATCCAATTTTATGTCTCTACATAAAGTTTGAATCTCATGTAACAGTTTAGGATCCATTGATGATTGGATTTTGATTTAGTAAGAACATTTTATAGAATCAATAACTACTTATTGATTATAAATTTCAATAATAACTTTATTGAATGATAAAAGTTTTTGGTATTTATAAACTATGAGTTTTAGGACATAAAACCCAACAGATTGGCACCTCCCCGTCGGCTTCATAATCCAAGATGATGAAGTTCGTTGGGAAAATAAATTTATCAACCTTAACTAGAACATCCTCTATTTTCCCTCAGGATGCTTGATTGACCGATCAGCCAGCTGCAATGTTACTGTTATGGACCCTGCTTCGTCTATCCCTAACTTCTTAAAGATAGATAATGACATCAAGTTAATGCTGGCCCCTAAATCGCATAAAGCCTGGCCAACGTTCATCCCCCCTATGTGATAATATGCGTCGCCAAATCTATATGATTTTTCACCAGGAAACTCACACCCCACCTTTAAGGGAAATAAAAGGTTTGAGATGAACCTGGTCATGCCACAAATGTTGCAGGCTACAGGACAATTCGAAGGTGCCTTAGGTGAAGACCTGCATGCACATTTGAAAAGTTTCTTGGAGATACGTAATACCTTCTCAATTCCTGGAGTAACACAGGATGGTTTTCAACTATATCTCTTCCCTTTTCCTATATAAGCGAGGCAAGGCAATAGGCTTACTCATTCGAGCCGGGCGAGATTACTACTTAGGAATAGATGGTAGAAAAATTTATGCATAAATACTTTCCTCTAACTGTGAATGCAAGAAGGAGACATGATATTGTAAACTTCGAGTAGATAGACTCGGAGACATTGAGTGAAGTTTGGACCTGATTCAAGAGGCTAGTGAGGAATTATTCACATAATGAAATTCCTGATTGAGTCAAAATGGAAATATTTTACAGAGTACTCAATCGACCATCGCAATCAGTAGCTAATGCCTCTGCTGCAGGAGGATTAATGGACAAAACCTACACACACGCTAAGGATATTCTTGACCAAATCTCTACAAATACTCATGAATGGGTAGATGATGGATACAAATCTCGTTCCATAAATAGAAGGTGAACACAAGCTGGTAAGATTGAAACTGATGTTGCTACAAGTCTTACAGGACAGATGGAAACAATGACATCTCTGCTAAAGACTATAGCATTGAACATCCAAGTTGGAACAACTGGTCCTACCACCCCAATGACTACATTGAACCAAGTGGCAGTAGTGAGTTGTGTGCAGTGTAGGGAGGCACACTTGTATGACATGTGCCCATACAACTCACGATCTGTATGTTATGTGCAGAATAATCCCTATGGTGAAACATACAATCCGGGTTGGAGGAATCACCTTAATTTTGGATGGGGAAGAATCAATGTCAACAAGTAGGCTAGGGGAATGAGCCGCAACCACAAAGAGGAAACCCTCTTGGCTTCCACCAGAATGGTCAAAGTCATCAGCAATAATGATCTCAGCAGGCATCCATATCATCATCTCATCTATAGAGGCTCTATTAAAAGAGTATATTAGTAAGAATGATGCAATGCTGCAAAGTTAAGCCATCGCAATTAGTAATCTGGAAGTTCAAATGGGCCAGATTGCAGGAAAGCTGAAAAATAGACCGCAAGGGGCATTGTCGAGCATGACAGGCTCCCAGGGAAAACGAAAAAGAACAATGTCAAGCAGTGACATTGAGAAGTGGGAAAGTACTACCCACTGAAACGCATAGCCAAAGGAATCAAGACAATATGCAACCCTCTACACCTTTACCAACAATCCAACAACCGTCATCTCAATCACATGTACCTACTTCAAATTCACATCATTCTTCAAACCCACAACCGCATAGTCAAAATAACATCTATATAGATACAAAAAAGAGATAAAAAGCAATGAAGGCTGGTCATGCGACAGTAGATAAGAACCCAATAAATTACATCTGTCACACCCCCTCCTCGGTACCCTCTTAACCTAGGAGAAAATGTGAGGACAGCAGACACCAATCCTCTTATGGCATCTACTGAACCTATAACTTAACCAACTGTCACATCCCCTCCTAGGCTACTCTGCCCAACTCGAGAAGAGATATGAAGACAGCATACATCACCCCTTTTGTGACGCATACCATCCACTAACACACTTGTCCTATACTGTTCACAACATACATTTTGCTCCTTAATATATTTCAAACTTTGACATATAGGGAATTATATACATAACGATAATTCAGAATACAACTCTTCCATAAAGCCCTTATACAAAACCATGTTTCAACTCCCAGTAAATGTACAACTAGGTCTACATGCCACCTATGTAAGGTTTTACATACAAGCAACTTTGCAAAACAAGACAATTTCCTGGAAACTCGAAGCTTAAGCAGGGCGAGTTGGAGTAGGCAATGCACCAGGAACGTCCTTGCTACCTGGGAGGAAAAGAAAACATGGAAAGCGTGAGCTAAAAGCCCCATGAGTGACTAATTTTGTAAAACCATCTTTTATTCGAAAACATGCATGTTAAAATCCTAATAACACCATATACGTAAACGTGATTCAAATAATCATTTCTGTAAAATCATAATTTTCAACAATGTAAACAAATCACATATGTTCATGCCAAAATGATCGTACACAAAAATCAGTTAGTTCTCAAAACTTTCCCTTAGTCAGAGCGGAGCAAGACTCAATGCACCCGACGTTGAAAACATCCTTATTTGAGGCGAAGTAAAACTCAACCCACCCAACGTCAATAACAACCTTAGTTGGGGTGGAGCAAGACTCAACATACCCAATGTCACAACCTCTATGTGCACATAGGAATATCGCAGGTTGCCCTAGTACCTTCTACGAGTCTTTCAGTACTGGGTTCCAGGGAAACTCACATGCCTTCTCATGTCCTTCAGCATTGAGCCTCCTCTAAAAGATTTTAGAAACCAGTATTATACGTAAATAGTTCACATGAAAATCTTTCATGAAAATTAGATATATCAATATAAACAACATTTCAAAACATGCCATTCAACATCTTATAGAAAATGGATAAAACATGCCTTGTGAACAATATCATCAAACATCATGCTTTTCAAGAAAATAGTTCATCTCACAGCCATATTTCATAAGAAAAACCAAACTAAACATTTTCAATAAATTTCATTTTCAAAGAAAGAAAAGTGTCACTCACAACTTGTCCTTAGGCCCTGAGCTGTCACACCTCCTCCCAAGTTTACCTGCATAACCTGAAAGGAGACGTGAGGACAGTATACATCACCCCTCTTGTGATGCATACCATCTATTTCTTCACACACATTCTAAACTGTTCACAATATCTCCACATTCTAAGACATTTTCAACATCACATATAGAAAAGTATATACAAGCCAAAAACGAAATTTCTCAACTCTTTTACATGTCCCTACACAACCCATAGTTCAACCCCTGGTAATTGTACATACATATCTACATGCCACCTAATTAAGGTTTAACATACAAACACACTTCAACAAGTCAGATTTTTCGGAGACTCGAAGCTTAAGTAGGGCGAGTGGGAGAAGGCAAAGCACCAAGAACGTCCTTGCTACCTGGAGGGGAAAGAAAACATGGAAAACATGAGCTAAAAGCCCAGTGAGTGACTAATTTAGCAAACATTTTAGTTCGAAATCATCAGGAATAAAACTGAGTTCAACGTCAAGTGTAAAACATGAAGTCACTTCATATGTATTAGTTAAGACAAGCTTAGTTGCCCTTATCAATTCATACATGATTTTTTTTAACAACTCATTAGAAAACAGTTTAGATACAATACTTTTCCCTTAGTTGAAGTGGAGCAAAACTCAACACCCAACGTCGAAAACATATAAGGCTTGATGCGGAGCGAGACTCAACGCACCAGCATATAACCTCTATGTGCACATAGAACTATGGCGGGTTGCCCAAGTACCTTCTCCATGTCCTTCAGTACTGGGTCCCGGGGAAACTCACATGCCTTCTCATGTCCTTCAGCATTGAGCTTCCTCTAAAACATTTTTCTTTTAAGAAGCAACACTTTATATAAATAGATTGTATACAAATCATTCATAAGAATACAGGGCAATTATTATATCAATAACATTTCACAAACATGCTTTTCAATAGCTTTAAGAACATAACGTATGCTTCATAAATCATTTGATCACAAAATCATATTCCATTGGAAAACCAAACTATCATATTCAACATAATTGTTTTAAAGTAAGAAAAGTGTCACTCACAATTCTTCCTAGGCCTTGAGTGGATTATATGTCTTTCCTATCTCCTCTTGGCCTGAAACAAATACTTTTCTTTGTTATACTTCTTTTCCATTCACTTTAATATAAACAACAACTCAACATATGCACAATGTTTGTAGTTCATCCTGCAGTTAGGCTTTCATTAGTTCATTCTCAAGCCTTAAATACTAAGGCTATTACTATTAGCTGTTGCTTACCCTTCTATTAGACTTCAATTCAAAGAACACTTTGCGTGCAGCTCACTTTTGTTATTATACCAACATTTGAGCTTTATCTTCTTCTTAACAAAGCTGACTGTTACAGCTTTGATGTCTCTGCTTAATCCCTGCTAAAAACGCATTTCCAGCCCATATTAAGACTTCTTCCCTTCTACGAACTTGTAAAGAATTAAGTTCCACAGTTCACCTCAAAATTTCAAGGCTTAACTCTTTTTCGTTCTCCAGTTATGCCAAAAGCATTCCACGTTGCTCCAGATTGCATAATAGTTCTGTAGTTGCTGCTTTTACCTAAAAATTCATGTAATTAACCTCAATTTCAGCTTAACCATCCTTCATAAGACTTGTTAGGAATTATGTTAACTTACTAACCTCAAAATTTCAGCCCTAAACTCGGCTTCCTCGAGTCGTTTTACTCCAAACATCGACCACTATTCAGTCTGTGCGTCTACGATCAATCCTCTGTTCCAGCTCGGATTTCAGCACCAAAACGGGTAGAATTTCGCCCAAAAACTATAAGAACACTTTCCTCTTCCTTCTCTGGTGGTTTCTCTGAAAGATGGAACCGACTTAAGCTCTCGAAACATGTCTGAAAGTGATTAAACTCACCTATATATACTGCCGACTTATCCCTCACCCGTAGGCTGGCGTGGGTCTTCTCTTCGACGCAAGGCACTCATGTCTATATTCTCCTTCAACGCCTTCAGCCACTAACCACTCTCAGTGCATGGTGTTCTCGGCATCTCCTACTTCCGATGCATACAACATAGTCATTCACACTACTAGCTTCATCGCGTCAAGACCGTTCTGTTGTGGACGCAGTGTGACTTCAGCGCATGGCTGTCTTCGACGCATGGTGACTTCGACGCATAGTTCAAGCATATTTCTTTCCCCGCCAATGAGCACTTATCCTTCGATGCGATGATTACTTCATCTCACAACCCTTCGTGATTCAATGAACAACGCATGGTTTCTCAAATAATTCAACTTCCCACTACATTCACCAACGCATGGTCTTGGCCAACCCTTAACCAAAATTTTGCTCTACTTCTCGGCTACTTTTCCTCTAGCAACGCATAACCTCAATCGCATTGCTCTCCCCAACACTTGGTTTTACAAGTCAGTGCTTACATGAGCAGATTATATACCTTTCCAAGCTTTTCTTGGCCTGTAAATACACATTCCTCACGTTACGTTTTCCTTAAACTTCCTTAAACTTCCTTTACATGATCATTAAATGTGCATACTTAAACTCTAATCATGGTTCACCACCGAGACTCCCTTTCTTTTCTAAAATACACATAATAAGTGAGATTCTATGTCACTAGCGAGATTACCAACGAGATTTCACCTTACTAGCGAGATTACTACCGAAATTACACAACAGGTACGCGGCACTAGTGACACCAGAATAAGCGAGACTAGCGAGACTACCTGAGGAGGGACACCGAGCGAGAGTCAGCGATATTTGTGAGACAAAAACCTCCTTTGAACGACCAGCGAGATTAGTGTCGCTACTCACGCTCCAATTCCTCAGTGATACCCGCTTCCTAACGACACCCGACAGCAGAGTTTCCTCCATTCCTTTATGTTCTCACTTCTGTCAATTCAAAGTCATTTCCAGCCAGATTTAGAACTTCTTTCCTTCTACAAACTTGAAGAAAAACATGTTTTCTAGCTTACCTCAATTTTTCGTGGCTTAACTCAACCTGGTTCGTCAGATATTGCAAGTTTTCCCCGTGCTACTCCAGACTGCACAGAAATTTTGTATCAGTAACTTCCAGCTAAAAGTTTACCTGTTTCTATTCCATTTCAACTGAGGCATCCTTCATAAAAGTTGTTCAAAATCAAGTTAACTTACTAACCTTAAAATTTTAGCCCAAAATTCAATCTCTTCAGCTCGATATTCACCAAACACCAAACCTGGTTGAAACTGTGCGACGGCAGATGAAGCTTCTATTTCAGCATCAGTTTTACCATGAAACCGTCCAAAACCTTGCATGAATTTTCCCTAGAACTCTTTTTCAACCTTTCCAAGATGTGCAGCTGAAAGATAGCGTAGAAATGAGTTTGGAAATGAAGAGAAAGAAGTCGGCAAAATTTCCCTTTCAATAAAAAGGCTAAGACCGACTCTCCCATCCTTATCTTCTCTTTTTTCTTTTTCTTTTTCTTCTCTTTTCTTTTTTTTCTTTTTTCTAATTTCCCTTTCTTTTTGTCTTCTTTCCTTTTTGGTTTTCCTCTTCCTTATTTCTTTCTTTCTTTTTTTTTATTTACAATATGAGATTATTAATACTAATTCGCTTAAAGCTTTTGAACGTGCTTACAAATTAGATGCTTACACCAACTACCTAATAAGCAGATATATATATATACAATAATTGAACATCAATCTTTAACCAGAGTAAAGCTATCTTAAAAATACTGATTTATAATCAACCTTTAATTTACATAGGTTCACTAACTTCCGCCCCTTAACCCTCTATATGTACAACACAGGTTTAAGATCAAATATTTACAAAGGTCAAAATTTCTGACGCTGATGGTGGGCCAGACGAGTTGTTGTGTAGGCTAAGCACCCTGAACTCGCTCGCTACCTGAAAAATAGAAAACAGGGAAAAACATGAGCTAGGTTGCCCACTGAGTAACTTGTTTTGTAAAAACCTTCCTTAATTCATAAATAAATCAAAACCATAATCAAGTTATGAAAACAAATAAGCAGTAATAAATCATTTCCATATCCAAACAAATCATGCTTAGGTAACATTAACAAATCACATACGTATTATTTCTAAAGAAAAACCATGTAAGTACAATAAATTTCAAGCACATTTTCCTTAGTTGAGGTGGAGCGAAGCTCAAGGCTAATGAACATCGAAAACATCCTTAGTTGGGGTGAAGTAATCTCGGCACACCCAGCGTCAAATATTCTTAACTGTGCAGTAGTCTCAACTGAAAAGTGCTTGAAAAGTTTCTATTCTCTCAAATTAAGGGAGTTTATATTAGATTTCACTTGTGTTCCAGTGATTTCAAGGTCAAAATAAGGAATATTAGAAGAGAAGACCGAAAGATCAAAATCGAGCCAGAAAACGGTGAAAAAGAGATGAAAAATACAAAGTCGCCATAAATAAGGCAGCGCCGCGGCGCCCGTATTCCTTAATTAAAATTCTTGTAATTTTGGAAAGTTTTTTGGGCGGCTAACTCTATAAATTGGGGGATTTCCAACAACCCTAATCATCAATCTACAGACCAAAAGAGACACAAGAAGGAGAGAATTGAGTGAGAGTTCATAAAAGAGCCTCAAATAGTGAGTTAGCTGCAAAGAAGAGGAAAAGACTTCTAGAGGGAGTCGTAATGCCGTTCGAGTTCTAATGTGCAAGCCAAGGAGATCGTGATGGTGCTTTCTCAATCCAGAGCCTTTCAGTAGAGTTTCCTTTTCTTTACTCTTTTTCTTTGTTTATATTGTCTTAATATGTTGTTTCAAGCTATGAGTTGCTAAACTCTTTATTTTTAGGGTTTTCATGAATTGTTTATGAATTCATGTTGATATTGTAGACTTTCATGATTTTGTTGTAATGATTATGCTTTTTTATTGTCATTCTTCTTAATTCTTGAGGATTGGCCACCTTCCCATGTTAGGTTAGATGTATAGTTAAGAGATTGTATGTCTAACTAGATCTATAACAATGAATTGTTGTTAATCTATCATGAGAATGGTTAGGTTAACAATGAAAGTTACTAAAGACTACTCTTAATGCCATGTAATTTGTCTTGATTTCAAGAGATTAGTAATCAATTAAGTTGCATGAGAAAGGGTTGTTTTTTAGAGAAAATAACTTCGAATTAAGTTTCTAGACTTAGGCATATGAATTACAATAAAATCCATGAACCCTAGAATATTGCATGATGGAATAAACAAGGATTCATTACCTTAGAACTCTCTTTGACTTTTGTGTTTCTTACTTTATTTACTTTCCTTATTTAGTTTTTATTTTCCATAATTCAAAACTTCAATTCCAATCCTCTTCTGACGCATATTGCCCCATCTTACATAACTTCCTGCACAAACATTTCCATATATATACATTCATAGAATTCAACCATATTAACGCATGATCATAATATAATAATCCTTCCTGTACACAGTACACTTTTATAACATACTCTCTCATAACCCACTTATAAACAACTAACTCTACATGCCACCAGTGTTAAGTTATTTACACGTACAACTACGATAAAATAAACTGTTTTTGGAAACTCGAAGCTTAAGCAAGGCGAGTTGGAGTAAGCAATGCACCAAGAACGTCCTTGCTACCTGGGAGGAAAAGAAAACATGGAAAACGTGAGCTAAAAGCCCCGTGAGTGACTAATTTTGTAAAACTATCTTTTGTTGGAAAACAGGCATGTCAAAAATCATAATAACGCCATAAACGTAAATGTGATTCCAATAATCATTTCTGTAAAATCATAATTTCAACAACGTAAATAAATCACATATGTTCATGCCAAAATGATCGTATACGAAAAACAGTTCGTTCTCAAAACTTTTCCTTAGTCAGGGCGGAGCAAGACTCAACGCACCCAACGTCGAAAACATCATTAATTGAGGCGGAGTAAAACTCAACGCACTCAACGTCGATAACAATCCTTAGTTGGGGTGGAGCAAGACTCAACACACCCAACGTCACAACCTCTATGTGCACATAGGAATATCACGGGTTGCCCCAGTACCTTCTACGAGTCCTTCAGTACTGGGTCCCGGGGAAACTCACATGCCTTCTCATGTCCTTCAGCATTGAGCCTCCTCTAAAACATTTTAGAAACCAATATTATATGTAAATAGTTCACATGAAAATCTTTCATGAAAATTAGATATATCACGATAAACAACATTTCAAAACATGTCATTCAATATCTTATAGAAAATGGATAAAACATGTCTTGTGAACAATATCATCAAACATCATGCTTTTCAAGAAAACAGTTCATCTCAAAGCCATATCTCATTAGAGAAACCAAACAAAACATTTTCAATAAATTCATTTTCAAAGAAAGAAAAGTGTCACTCACAACTTGTCTCTAGGCCCTGAGCGGATTATATGCCTTTCCGAGCTCTTCTTGGCCTATAAATATACATTTCTCACGTTACGTTTTCCTTAAACTTCCTTTACATGATCATTAAACGTGCATACTTACACTATAATCATGATTCACCACTGAGACTCCCTTTTTTTCCTAAAATACACATAATAAGCGAGATTCTATGTCACTAGCGAGATTACCAACGAGATTTCACCTTACTAGTGAGTTTACTAACGAAATTACACAACAGGTCACGGCACTAGCGACACCAGCATAAGCGAGACCAGTGAGACTACCTGAGGAGCGATACTGAGCAAGAGCCAGTGAGATTTGTGAGAGAAAATCCTCCTTTACATGACCAGCGAGACCAGTGTCGCTACTCACGCTCCAATTCTCAGCGTTACCTGCTTCCAAACGACACCCGATAGCAGAGTTTCCTCCTTTCCTGTTTGTTCTCACTTCTGTCAATTGAAAGTCATATTTCCAGCCAGATTTAGAACTTCTTTCCTTCTACAAACTTGTAGAGAAACATGTTTTCTAGCTTTCTTAAAAAATTTACTGGCTTAACTCGTCCTGATTCGTCAGATATTGCAAGTTTTTTCCTCGCTACACCAGATTGAATAGAAATTTCGTATCAGTAACTTCCAGCTAAAAGTTTACATGTTTCTAATCCATTTCAACTCAAGCATCCTTCATAAAAGTTGTTCAAAATTGAATTACCTTACTAACCTTAAAATTTCAGCCCAAAATTCAGTCTCTTCAGCTTGATATTAACCAAACACCAGACCTGGTTCGAGTGGTGCGACAGCAGATGAAGCTTCTGTTTCAGCTTTAGTTTTACCATGAAACCTTCCAAAACCTTGCACAAAATTGCCCTAGAACTCTTCTTCAACCTCTCCACGATGTGCAGCTGAAAAATAGCATAGAATTGAGTTTGGAAATGAGTAGAAAGAAGTCGGCAACTTTTCTGTCCAATGAAATGTTATAACCGATGCATCCATCCTTATCCTTCTCTTTTCTTCTTTTTAATTCTAATTCCTTTTTCTTTTCTTTTTTTTTTTTTTTTTTGTCCTCTTTCCTTTTTTTTTTTTTTAGTTTTTC
>QLSR01000054.1:3674337-3819426 GCA_031780015.1 Citrullus colocynthis
TTTTTTTTTTTTGTCCTCTTTCCTTTTTTAGTTTTTCCTTTTCTTTCTTTTTTTTTTTTTTTTTTACAATATGAGATTATCAATACTAATTCGCTTAAAGCTTTTGAACGTGCTTACCAATTAGGTGCTTACAATTCATTACCCCCTTTTTTAGAATTTCGTCCTTGAAATTCAGGTTAAGTCACTCCGTAAAGAGATGAGGGTATTTGATCTTCATTTGATCTTCACTTTCCCACGTTTTCTCTTCCGCTTTGTGATTTCTCCACAAAACTTTAACAAGCGGTATCGTTTTTGTTCTCAGAACTTGTTCCTTTCGATCAAGAATTTGCATAGGTTCCTCTTCATACGATAAATCTTCATTTAACTGAATAGGTTGAGCTTTCAAAACATGTGTAGGATCTGGAATGTACTTCCTTAGTTGAGAAACATGAAATGCATAATGTATTTTAAACAATTCTATAGGTAACGCCAACCGATAAGCCGACGGTCCTATGCGTTCCAGAATCTCATAAGGCCCAATATATCTCGGACTCAACTTCCCTTTCCTTTCGAATCTCAAAATTCCTTTCCAGGGAGATAACTTCAAAAGGACTTTATCACCAACTTCAAATTCTAAATCTCGACGCCTCTTATCAGCGTAGCTTTTCTGTCGATCCTGTGCCGTCTTCAACCTTTCTCTTATGAATTTCACGTTCTCAGATGTAGTTTGGACTAACTCTAGTCCCATTAACTTTCTTTCTCCTACTTCCCCCCAACATATAGGAGTTCTACAACGTCTGCCATACAATGCCTCATAGGGTGCCATTTCAATACTAGAATGGTAACTATTATTATACGCAAACTCCATCAAAGACAAATTGAGTATCCCAGCTTCCTTTAAATTGCAGCGCACAAGCACGCAACATATCTTCTAGAGTCTGAATCGTTCTTTCTGATTGTCCATCAGTTTGAGGATGAAAAGCTGTACTAAACTTAAGTTTAGTTCCCAATGCTTGCTGTAAACTCAGCCAGAACTTAGATGTGAATCTCGGATCTCTACCAGAAATAATAGACACAGGAGCTCCATACTGACTTACTATCTTCTCAACATACAATTTGGCCAGTTTATCTAAAGTAAAAGTCACTTTAATTGGTAAGAATCAGGCAGTTTTAGTAAATCTATCAACTATCACCCATATTCCATCATACCCATTTGGAGTTTTAGGAAGACCAAATAAGAAATCCATTGTGATATGTTCCCGTTTCCACTCAGGTACGGGGAGTGGTTTTAAAAGTCCACCAGGTCTTTGTCTTTCTGGCTTTACTTGCTGACATATCAAACATCTCGCTACACATTCAACAATTTCCCGTTTCATTCCTAGCCACCAATAATATTCTCTCAAAGTCCTGTACATCTTTGTACTACCTGGATGCATCGCATATGCAGAATTATGAGCTTCCTCTAGAATAGTATTTTTCAAGGTCAAATCATTTGGGACACACAATCTTCCTTGTTTCATTAAAGCTCCATCGTTTCTTATATCAAAATCCGTTCTTTGGTTGAGATTCACCTCTTCTACTATCTTCTTAAGTATAGAATCTTCCATTTGTTTGCTAACAATCTCACTCATCAAAGTAGGTCTTACGTGGAAGTGTGTAAGCAAACCTCCTAACTTGTCTACCGATAAAGATGCATTTGAACTCTTAACTCCTTTGTCAATTATGCATTAATAGTATTCAATGAAGTCTTGGCTTGTCTTGAATTTCTACTCAACGCGTCAGCTACAACGTTAGCCTTTCCTGGATGATAATTTATAGTGCAATCGTAATCCTTGATCAGTTCCAACCATCTCCTTTGTCTCATGTTAAGTTCTTTCTGATCAAAGATATATTTCAAACTTTTGTGATCCGTATAGATATGGAACTTCTCTCCAAACAAATAATGCTGCCACATCTTTAATGCCAACACCACCGCTGTTAGTTCCAAGTCATGTGTAGGGTAATTAATTTCATGTGGCCTCAACTGCCTAGAGGTATAAGCTATACTTGCATCAGTACGCAACCCAACCCTTGACTAGAGGCGTCACAATACACCTCAAACTCCTTCCCTGACTCTGGAAGTGCTAAAATAGGTGCTGTCACTAATCTCTTCTTTAACTCTTGGAAACTTTGCCCACATTCTTAATTCCATTCAAATTTAGTTCCCTTCTTAGTCAAATGAGTCAGTGGAAATGCTATTATGGAAAAACCCTGTACAAAGCACCGATAATAACCTGCGAGTCCCAGAAAACTACGAACCTCTGTTACTGTCCTTGGCTGTTCCCATCTGATAATTGTCTCGATCTTTTGAGGATCTACTCCAACTCCTGCAGCAGTAACAATATGACCCAGAAACATTACTCGTTCCAGCCAAAACTCGCATTTACTGAATTTTGCATATAATCTCTTTTCTCTCAAAGTCAGTAATACAATTTTAAGGTGTCCTGCATGTTATTCCTTGCTTCTAGAATACACTAGAATATCATCAATAAATACAATCACAAACTGATCCAAATAAGGATGGAAAATCTTATTCATCAAGTCCATAAACATTCCTAGAGCATTTGTCAGACCAAATGGCATCACGAGGAATTCATAGTGTCCATACCTCGTTCTAAAAGCTGTCTTCGGTACATCTGTCTCTCTGACCTTCATCTGATGATATCTCGATCTTAGGTCTATCTTTGAGAACACTGATGCCCCTCTAAGCTGGTCCAACAAATCATTAATACAAGGCAAAGGGTATTTGTTGCGTATAGTGACATTATTTAAGTAACGATAATCAATGCACAGTTTCAAAGTACCGTCCTTTTTCTTCACAAATAACACCGGCACTCCACCGAGATACACTCGGTCTAATATACCCCTTATCTATTAGTTCCTGTAACTGCACCTTCAACTCCTTCAGTTCAGATGGTGCCATATGGTATGGGGCTTGCGAAATAGGTGTTGTTCTAGGAACTAGATCAATAATGAACTCCACTTCTCTATCAGGTGGTAACCCTGGCAATTCCTTAGGAAACACATGAAGAAATTCATTCACCATAGGGATATCTTCTGGCCTTAACTTACCGGCCTGTGTACAACCATGTAAGCAAGGTATGCTGAACAACCCTTGCTTAACAACTTCTAGCTTTAACTGCAGATATTACACAAGTAGGAAGGAATTTCCTGTCACCCTTGAAAATAACTTCTTTTCCTTCGAATCCTCTAAATACGACTTCTTTCTGGAAACAATCCACAGTAGATCGATATTTGGATAAGAAATCCATTCCGAATATCACATCAAACTCCTGAATATCTAAGGGTATCAAGTTGGCTATCATAGTCACACCATCAATTTCAATCACACAGTCTTTATACACTTTGCTAGCCACAAACACATCACCAACAGGGGTATAAACAAACAGTTCCTCGGGCAAAGATTCTAATGTATTATTTATATTCGTAGCAAACATTTTAGCAATAAAAGAATGGGTAGCAAACATGAGCAGGAGTATGACATATAGAAAGTGTACCAGTACCACATTAGGAGCATCTTCACCCTCTTGCTGAGTCATTGCAAAGACTTTTCCTTGCTGTTTTGGTCGCCCTGCAACTCCCTTCTGTCTTGATCCACTAGTTCCCTCATCAGCAATTCCTGCAGGTCGTTGTGGTGGACTAGTTGTAATGAACCAGTTCTCTGTTCAGCTTTAAATTCTTGCATCAACTGAGGACATTCTCGTTTATAGTGACCCGCTTGTCCACAATGATAACATACGTTGCCCTTACACTGTCCCCAATGATACTTCCCGCAGCTGGGACATAATGGTTTCCTTGCGGAACTAACTAGCTATAGACTTTCCAGGTTATCCACTTCGAAACCTTCCACTGTTTGTGCTGGACCAGTGGAACTCCTTGGTTCTTGCTTCTGTGTACCCCCTCCAGTACCTCCTTCGGAAGTACCTTGTCCACCCGATCTAGTCTTTAAATTTCCTCCACTAAATACACCTGGTACAAATCTCCTACCAGACTGCCCCTGAGTAGTACCAGAAGTGTGGATTGTCCGTCTACCTCTAGCTGATTCTCGTTCCGTTCTCCTTTCCATCAAACTATTTTCAACTCGCATAGCTGCTTCTACGAGTTTGAAGAAATCTATCCACTCCGCACTAGCAGTTACAGGAGTACATATCTCCTCCCTTAAACCTTCTTCAAATCTCTTGCACATGTCAATCTAATCTGCAACAATCATCATGGCATACTTAGACAGTTCTGTATATTTCTTTTCATATTCTGCTATTGACATGGATCCCTGTACTAACCTTAGAAACTCATTCCGTTTTGCATCTCGGAATGATCTTGGACAATATTTCTCTTGGAATATCTTCTTAAACTCATTCCAATCTATTTCTCCCATATCTTCCTTCTTGCTCTCTACCATTCTTCACCAATCTTCTGCCCCTTTTTGGAGCAAAAACACTGCCAATTCCACTTTTCTATCGTCGGGACATCTCATCACACGATAGCATTTCTCAAGCAGATTCAACCATGCCTCCGCTTCTATAGGATCAATAGTGCCTTCAAAAGTAGTGGCACTTAAGGCCTTCAATCTTTCTATACTGTATTTCTTTTCTGGATCTTCTTCCACTGTTCCAATGCTTGCAGCTAATCTTTCAGCAATTTTAGTAAATATATGCTCCTCGGCATTGACCCCAACTTGAGGATGACTAGATTCACCCTCTGACATATTTCCACGGTCTCTAGTAGCTTGAGGAGTTCCGGTTGCTGATTACCTCACTCGCCTGCTTCGAGGTGGCATATTTTCCTATATGATAACACAATGTTACTATTGGCTAAACATTTGCTGTCTTAGATTGAACGGCCCCTTTATTCAACCAACCGAAAGAAGCCTTTGGTACAACATGTTGTATACGCTTAGCGAAAAGAATGTTTTTTGGATGGGAGTATTAACTACACCCGAAATTCTGAGCTTCAAGCTCAGGGAAGAAGACCTAGCCCAGCTTTATTTCCGAGCCATCAATAACTGCCAGATTATCAACGGATCCGGCTATGGAAAGACTAATCTAATTCTAAGAAAGGCTTTTCGATGCTCCCACATACATAGCATGAGTAGTTAAAGCAAGTGAATGATTTGAAATTCGAGTTATTTCACGGAATAACACTCGTATATATTGAGCTCGTAATGGTACTTCTCTGAAAAACATTGGCGCGCGTGTAAACGAGGTGGCTAATGATATAGATGAATCACTTGAATCAGTCAGCTCTAAATTCTTCTACTGGTAAAGACCTAGTCTATCTGCCCACGTCTGGTCTTGGGTTGCTTACTGCATGTTCCTACACTACAATGCATGATCCTATTCCCAAGACTCTTTTTGCTCTGATACCAACTAGTCACACCCCCTCCCCGATTACCTACTTAACCTGAAAGGAGATGTGAAGACAATATACATCACCCTTCTTGTGACGCATATTGCCTTATCTTACATAACTTCCTGCACAAACATTTCCATACATATACATTCATAGAATTCAGCCATATTAACGCATGATCATAATATAATAATCCTTTCTGTACACAGTACACTTTTATAACATACTCTCTCATTACCCACTTATAAACAACTAACTCTACATGCCTGTTTTTGAACAAAAGATAGTTTTACAAAATTAGTCACTCACGGGGCTTTTAGCTCACGTTTTCCATGTTTTCTTTTCCTCCCAGGTAGCAAGGACGTTCCTGGTGCATTGCCTACTCCAACTCGCGCTGCTTAAGCTTCAAGTTTCCAAAAACAGTTTATTTTCTTGGCAACTTTTCTGTCCAATGAAAGGTTATAACCGACGCATCCATCCATATCCTTTCTTCTTCTTTTCCTTTTTCTTCTCTTTTCTTCTTTTTAATTCTAATTCCTTTTTTTTTTTTGTCCTCTTTCCTTTTTTAGTTTTTCCTTTTATTTATTTTTTATTTTTTTATTTTTTTTTACAATATGAGATTCATGCTTACCAATCAGGTGCTTACAAACTAGATGTCTTCTCCAAATCCTTCAGCATTGGGAGCCTTTTCAAAACAATAATCAAAAGCAACATGTTTTGGAAATATCATAGCAAATGTTCACAACTTTTAACATCTCAAACTTCTATAAATTCATTAACAATCATCATGCTTCCTTAAAATCATAGATTAATTAATAGTGTTAAATGATGCAATAAAATAATTAAATTAATGCAATAATCCCCGGCAACGGCGCCAAAAACTTGTTGTTATTATTTTGTATGTATAAATTGTTCTAACGCAAAGTGTTAAATGATGTGTTTATGCGTTCATCATGTCATGTTTTGAGCATTCTCGTCTTACTACTATGTGTTGGTGGTCTTGTCAAGTTTTCCTATCCTTTACCCAAGTATAAGCAAAAGACTAGATATTCTCGGTGAGTCCGAGGTCGAACACAGGGATTATATTGATTAAGTTTTCAATTGAATTTCATGCATTGCAGTGGTAACCAATAAATAGTTTAGAGAGTTGATTTTAATCTAAATAAAGCGATTGTTTATACACTAGACTAAAAATTGTGGAATATGGAAAGCATGCGACACTCTTCTCTCTCGAGCTATTCGTCTCCGGTTGAAGTCTGGAGAGAACTCTGCTGTCACTTATGAAGTTCTTCCGAGAATCAACAACCCTTTCTCATCTCGCGGAGCTGCCCTTTTATAGATGATGCGTTCGCAATTAATGGTAAATCTGCTTGATTGGCGGCGAGATTGATACTATGTGTCCATCTCGCCTGATTGGATGATTCTCGGGTCAATTAAGATCCACCACTTTGGCCACAAATCATGTTCATCAATCATCCGTCAATCTCTCAAGAGTCTGTTTTGATTCTCAGCGCCTTGCATTAATGGTCGTCTATGCGTCCATGAATAGTTTGGCTGATGTCAACGCGGCGTAGGTTGCTAACGCTTAGTCTTGCGTTGAGTAGTTGTTAACGCATTTTCAGGTTGTTTGCATTCCATTCAGATCATGCGTCCATGGAGAACAGATTGCTAACGCGTCGTCCTGGGTTAAGACGTCATCAACGCATCATTTGCAATCTTGCATTAAAACATGCATTTTAGGCTCAAAAAGTGGTAAAATCATTTATCTTCATAGAAATACAAGAGTATAACGCAAAGGAAAATTTATTAATAAAAATCACATCAACTGCCGCATGCTTCTCTATTTAATCTCTATTTATCTAAGAGAAAGGCTATTATAACTTGTATTTCTACAAGTTATCACACCCCCAAACTTAGATAAATGCTTGTCTTCAAGCATAACTTCTATCTAAGAAACTTACAATCATCCTAAACATTTTCTCAACGCATTGACTAGTCTCTCAGAATGCTATACTCAATCAGCTACCCTTTAGTTATGGTACTTCTCTACCTCCATATTCTCTTCTTTAGGACGAGTCTAGTTTGTATGCGGCAAGCTTTCTTTTCAAAATTCTTTAACTCATTATTCACATCATTTTTGTTTCTTCTTTTGAACACTGAGTCTGAAAAGATGAAGATATAAAGTTCCTTTTTCTTTCTTGTTTTCTTATGTATATATTAAGCACGCGTCGAGTAGGGTTACCCACCTTCGTTCTGACATACCAACTATGGGGTGCATGGAGGCAGCCAACTACGAGCAAGTGCCCTTCTCGACTAAACTCTTATCTAAGTTCGGTTTCCTCACTAGACACTGGAGTTTTTTATTTTATCTATGCGTCGCTGATTACGATTACCCACCTTCGTTTTGACACACCAACTATGGGGTGCATGGAGGCTACCAACTATAAGCAGGTGTCGTTTTCAGCTAAACTCTTAACAAGATAGATATGTTGGTCTTGCCAGCAGAGTTTTGCGTTTAATTTTTTTTTATTATTATTATTTTATTATTATTTTTTTTTATACATGATTGAAATAAGTTCGTCATATTTTTATCTTTGACAGTTCAAACCTCTTCCACCCCCAAACTTGAGAGTAGCAAGGTCCTCATTGCTTAAATTGGAAACAAGGATTAAGTTGCAAAATTTTGTAAAAGAGGTTTGAATTGGCCACTTGCATACATACAAAGTAGGTTTGCATTTCTAAGGAATAGTATGTAGACGCAGTGAAAGTAATCTAACTTAAAGAGTACAAAAGGTGTAAGCATGATTATCCTCATAGTGACTGATTTTTCAACGCACAGATAAAAGTTGGGAATAATTATATATGTACTTAGAATGAATTTACAGCAAAGGACCATGCAAAAGAAGCAATTAGAAATTCCATGCAGTAAAGAAATTATTTTCATTTTATTAATTGAATCGTCCACAACGCATACAATTGGAGATAAAGATAATGCTATAAAAGTTCGAAAGAAGATACAACTCGTAATTACACCCCTAATCTGTCTTGTCTTCATCAGGTCTGCGTTCCTGCTCAGGTGCAGGGCGCTGCGGTATTGGGAAGACAAGCGTCTGTTGTAAGCGTTCAGGGATGTTAGGGGGTGGGACTTCCGGTCGAATCGAGAACAGTTGATGTATGTAATTCAGTGTAAAGTGAATCTGCTCCGTCTGCCGTCGTGGTAACATATTCAATGAATGCATCACTGGACGCAAGATTGATTGTTGCAGGTACGTTTGCACTGTTTCCCAGTCGAGGTCGAGTTGGGCTTCTCGCGGTTGTGGTTGCGTTGGTGGTTGAGGCAAGATTGGCTGAGGGCGAGAGGCTGATGGAGTTTCATCAAATTCTGCAGGGGATGATGGACGCATAAAAGTCGCACCAAAATCCCCATAGTGTGAGTCATCAACTCTTATTGAGGAGATTGGGGAGGAGGGTTTGGCGGAAGGTTGAGGTTTAGAAGGTTTTGGGCGATGCGTTTTAGGGGAAGGTGGAGGTGGCTTAGGGTGATGCGTCTCAGGAGGAGGTGGAAGTGGAGTAGGTTCTCGTCTGGTTGTTGGAAGTGAGGGTGAAGGGCTTGAGGTTGGGGAAGGTCTAATGGTGGCATCAGGACTTGCCACAGCCTTGCATTTCAGCTTGGACGGCTTCCCCTTCTTCTGTGGTTGCGGCTTTGGAGGCGGATTAGGTTGATGAGGTCTTTTGGTGGCCTTAGCAGGCTCTGGCAGATATTGTGATCCTCTCATCAACCGACGCAGAGTTTTGCGGGCAATTACTCCACTGACTTCAATCATCTTCTCTGCGTCAAACACTTCCGTTGGCCCTCCGATGGAAGCATTGGTGTACAAATTTATGATAAGAGTGGGGAAAAAGAGTTGGCCCCTTGGCTTGTTAAACACCCCTCTTATCTGCGCCGCGATTATGTGTCCAACATCCAATGGAATGTGACGCATAATGCAATAAGCTACCATCACCCGATCCCTTGATACTATCTTGTCATGCGTTGTAGGGATCAGCCACTTCTTCACCAAGTATACCCACAGGTTTGCCTCTGGTCTTAGGCTGCTAGCTGATAGCGTTTTGATACCTGTGGGTGACACATCCCACTTAGCCCCAGGCTTCGCCAATACCCGGATTGCATCCTCCATTAACTCCGGTGGAGTTGATTCTATAATCTTGTTTCCTTCCGCATCCCAGTTGTCACTCAACTGATAAATTGCATTTATTTCCCTTGTATTGAACGGGACTTCAGTTTCATCCACCACCACCACATCTTCCTCTTCATCTATGCGTCCATTATAAAAACTTCGGACTATGTCAGGTTGGACCCGAGAGGTGCTGGAACAGAAGTTTCTCCAGCCGTGGTGGTCAACAATTTTGGTGATGTATGGCGGCAATGGGGCTTCTTCAGGGAAAAATCCCACCTCAATCATCAAATCAGGGAACGCCCTGCGTCTCCCTTTTCCTTCTTTCTTTTGTGGCGACGCATCCGCCACCTTAGTTTTTCCTTTGGCCTTAGCAGGAATTTTGTCGACAGTTTTCTTCTTGCTCTCGGCCACTTCAACTAGTGCTTCAGTCACCTTCTCCTTCCCTTTGCGTTTCTCATTATCCGTGCTTGGGAGTTTGGCGACTGACACCTCTTTTTCTTTCTTCTGCTTCTTCTTCAAGGTGCTGACACCTTGTTCCACTCTCGCATCCTCCCCGATGCGTTCCTTCCTTGTAGGCGAGTGATGCCTACTTCTCTTCTTCTTTTTCTTCTTTTCTTCCCCCTCTTCTTGGGCTTTTATTCTAGCAGCCAGCTCTTTATCCTCTTCAATTTGTAGTTCTTTCTCAAGCTTCTTGGCTGCTTTTTCTATTCTTTCTTCTTCCCTCATTTCCTCTTCAAATGCCAATGCGGCTTCTTCTATTTGAGGATCAGGAAGGCCTTGCGCCTCTCCTTCTTCTTGAGGCCGCACTTCCTTGCGCGCCTTCTTGTTGGACAATGCGTCCTTGGCAATTTTCTCAGCTCCTTTTCTTAGGGCCTTGAGCTCTTTTCTCAACTTGGCCCTCTTCTTCTTCATCTTCTCTATCAGCCTATCAAAGGATGTTGCTGCAATTGGGGACTCAGAACCGTCTCCTTGCTCTGTGGTTTTCGGTTCTTCATCCTCGGCAGATTCTTGTGATACCCTTCGCTTCTTCCTCAACAGGGGTACCACTTCCTTTTCCTCTTTTTTTCTTCTTTTGGCCTCTGCGGCCATCACAACTTTTCTGATTGGTCCTTCATTGGAGTTCAGGGTCATCTCCTCAGGACTGATAGACGCATGGACAGACCCTTGCGTTTCACGTGGCTCGCCTACGACCTCTTTGCTGTAGGCGGCTTCTCCTTCCTTATCTCCCTCCTTCTTTTCACCCTCCCGAGTCTCCTTCAACTGACTATGGGCTTTTTTTATCGACGAGGGTGATTCCCGTCTTGCGTCTGAAACGGTTGCGTCCATTGGGTAACGCAATCCGCTCAGGATCTCGGCTATCCATGCGTTCGGGGAACGTGCGGAGTTTACTTCCCCCTCTTTGACAGCCACCTCGTCTTCCACTTCTCTTCCCATCTCTTCTGTTCCTCTTGTGCTGGGCGGATGAGGTGAGGGTAAAAGCTTGTTGACCTCACCTTCATCCTCCCAATCCTTTGCTTGCCTCTCCTCTTGAGCGATTCTCTCCAGAATGTCGCCGAATACCTCTCTCTCTTCTCTTTGGCGAACTTTGCTGCTTTTGTACAGTGTGCTGGCTTCGTCGCGAACTGCTCCAGGACCCAGTTGCTCGGCCTCGGAGTTTTTCGTGCTTAGCCTTTGGTTTCCGGCATTGAAGTTCACGGTAGAAAACTCCTTCACATTCTTCATTCTAGGTCTAGAGATACAAGATTTGACTCGTCTTTTGGGTTTTGGAGTAGGTATCCGGTCGATTCGGCTCAAGGGGCGGATATTCAAGACTTCCACACAGTCGTCTAAGTCAAGGTCGACTACTGGTGGACGGATTTGGGGTCTGAAGAATGGTCGGAAAGATGGGTTTATAAGCGGTCTTTGGGCAGTAGCCCTGGTTCGCGACGCCGAGAAAGTTGGGATAAATGGGGGACTGGGATTTGGAGATCTTGGGCGGACTAGATAAGCAAAAGGCCTCACAGGTCGAGTAGGTCGGAATACTGGTGGAGAGAAAAATGGAGATCGAAATACCTCAGGTGATGATGAAGAGGATGGAGTCGAATACTGGGTATTGTATGAGGATATTGGGGAAACGTCGCCGATAGAGTGTTCTTGATTTTGGGAATCTTGGCTTGACATAGACAAACATGTGAAGAACACAAATCGCCGGAGGTTTTAGAGGGAAGGGTTTAGAAAATGGAAAATGGGAATTCGAATCCCGTTGATAAAGGGCTGATTGGGCCGTCGGTAATAAATGCAGATACGCAATATCCGAAATCTCACTGATTTAGGCAGATTTTCTTGAGCCGCACACCCATCAAGTGGGATGCACATAGAGCACTTGAGTGTTTTTCTGGGAAAAACGCGTAGGTTGAGAAGGCATGTGCGTTTCACCTATTGCTCTATTTAAAACGCAATGAACTAATGATAAATGCATAGCTGATGAACGCATGGTTCTCAGGTTAGATTGTGCATTGTAAGTTAAGTATTATGCGTTTTAAAAAAATATGTACAGCTCTAACCTTACCCCTAACCTTAACTCGACAAACACAAAAATCGTTTATCGATGAACGCATAGTTTACTTATGCGTTGATTGGCAAAGAAAGCGGTGAAATCATATAGTTTACATTAAAGCTCGACGCCTAATTTCATGCTTATCTAATTTACACTACTAAAACTGAAATTAAAGAAAAAGAAATAAATACTAAAAACAAAGTATAAACAGAATAGAGAAAGCAAAATAAAATAAAATAAAATAAAAATAAATACTAGAACAAGTTCGAATAAAAAGAAAGCAAGGGTAAAAGAAAACGTCCCTGAAAAAGTAGTCGTTCAGAGCCGTAGGGGCCTTTCGACGCAAGCTCAGTTATTACACTTGCATGGGTCATTAGAGCCTTTGTCGCGTTCAAGGTTCAACGCAGAGGAGACAATGAAGTGCATTATGACCTCCCTCAAGTGCGCGTACTTGGGATGCGTTGGTCGGGTTTCTAGCTCATGCACTGAAGGTTCTTTTAATAGCGGCTCGATCTTTGCCGCAGATCTGTTGCTTCGGTCTAATTTCTCTAATTGTTGATTTAAGAGTAATTTGATTTCATCTTCTTCATCTTCACCGTCCTTGAGGACTTCATCTCTCAACGCCTCATTCGCAGGTTTTGTCTTTTCATTGATATCAGCATTCATCTGATCGCCCGCGCGGGGCATTGAGATTTCTTCTTGGACCTCAATCAAGACGGGTCTAGAAGTGGCATCTTCATATACCGACGCAGGTTCTGCCTGCGTTGCTTTTTCTCTCCGCTCTATATACTCCTCTTCTTGCAATTCGGTAAAAGATGTTGGATGACGGACATTATGCACGGTGCTCTCATTCAATTGACTTGTGGAAGCATTCAGGGGTTGCAAGTTTCCTTGTGTCCCCTCATTATGCGCTGTGGGATTGATTTTCCTACTTAACAATGTCTCACCTTAACATTGTTCTTCGGAGTTCCCTCTTGGAACTTTGGTCGTACTTAGCAATGGTCCTTGCATCTCATTTTTGCGCTCCTCTGCAATTTGATTCATTAGAACTTCTATACTGCGAATTGTCGTGGCTTGTCTTTGGTTTTGGATCATCACTTCGTACGACTGGCGCGTTGCTTCAATCTTACTATTATATTCTCGTAAAAGATATTCCATGGAAGACAATGAGGATGATGCGTCCGTTTGCGAATCTCTCGAATACTGATGATACTGGCCTTGATTCCCTTGGTTGAAACCAGGAGGGTTGCCTCTCTGCGGCTGCTGCTCAGCCCTTTGCGTTTGTTGCTGATTTCCACCCCATCCGAAGTCAAGGTGGTTCCTCCAACCCGTATTGTACGTCTCACTGTAGGGGTTGTGTTGAATACTGCAGATAGGCTGGAGGTTGTAGGGGCACATGTCATACAAGTGCCCCGCTCCATACTGCGAGCAATCTACAGATGTTGTCGGGTTCATCGCGTGCACTGCGTTCCTCGCAGCAACTGATCTACCTTGATTTTTCAAGACTATCGTCTCCAGCAGAGGTGTCATTTGGCGATCTGAGCTAAGAGATAGATGGCAGCATCAGCTTCAAGCATTCCAGCTTGCGTTTGCCTTCTATTGGTGGAGCGAAATCCATATCCGTCGTCCACCCACCCATTGGTATTCCATGAAGTTCTGTCGAAAATATCTTCGGCATATGAGTAAGTCATATCCAATAATCCTCCTGCTTACGCAGGCAATTTCTCACTAGCCGGGTGAATTAGGTCCAAGCAATTGGCCCTTCTTCAATTCTACCTTGTCCTTCGGGTGAAGGTCCTCTCAATCTCTGGGTCAATATTGAGCTATGGATTGCTCCCGTCACTTCGATATTGTTAGAAGCTTCTGGCAGATGAGAAACTTACTATACTCCTTTGATTGAGGAATCCTAAACACAATAATCCAAATAAAATAATTAAATCAATGCAATAATCCCCGGCAACGGCGCCAAAAACTTGTTATTATTTTGTATGTGTAAATTGTTCTAACGCAAAGTGTTAAATGATGTGTTTATGCGTTCAACATGTCATGTTTTCAGCATGCTATGCGTCTTACTACTATGCATTGGTGGTCTTGTCAAGTTTTCCTATCCTTTACCCAAATATAAGCAAAAGACTAGGTATTCTCGGTGAGTCCGAGGTCAAAAACAGGGATTATATTGATTAAGTTTTCAATTGAATTTCATGCGTTGCAGTGGTAATCAATAAATAGATCAGAGAGTTGATTTTAATCTAAAGAAAGCGATTGTTTGTACACTAGACTAAAAATTGTGGAATATGGAAAGCATGCGACACAGCAAGTTCAGCTAAAGATGTGTGTGAATAGATAAAGAAAGGGTTTAGGTTGATTAACATCTAACATCGGAAACGCACAGTAGTATTCTATTTATACTTATGACTCTTCTCCCGGTTGTCAGCCGCTATGCGTTATATGTCTATAACGCATAGGAGAGTGTTAAGAACCAAGGTTATCCCCATAGACAGGCAATACTACTTGGCCCTTGTCAATTGAGTTCCACAATCACTTACCCTCTCGAGCAGTTTGATTATTAATACTTATATCGATTTGTCAGATGCACATAAGCATCGGATTAAGCTCGCAGTTGACAAGATAAAATAGTTACACTGTGGTTCCTAGTTAGATGCTAACGCAACCCTAGACCCTTGAGTGATTAGTCACTCATGGTTTGAAAATAAAAAGCGGAAAGTTTAGAGAAATGAATAGACATGGAAGATAATTATATTGATGAAACAAAATACAACGTTAGATGAGCTCAATGTCTTGACACAAATCTAAAATCAAGATAGAATAATAAGAAAGAAAGCAGGGAAAGGCGTCAATGTCTTGAGTCGCCCAGATGGAAGCGTGAGGCTATGCTGTAAAGTGGTCCAGCAGAGGGAAGACTCTTCTCTCTCGAGCTATTCATTTCCGGTTGAAGTCTGGAGAGAACTCTGCTATCACTTATGAAGTTCTTTCGAGAATCAACAACCCTTTCTCATCTCGCGGAGCTGCCCTTTTATAGATGATGCGTTCACAAATAATGGCAAATCTGCTTCATTGGCGGCGAGATTGATACTATGCGTCCATCTCGCCTGATTAGGTGATTCTCGGGTCAATTAAGATCCACCACTTTGGCCACAAATCATGTTCGTCAATCATCTGTCAATCTCTCAAGAGTCTGCTTTGATTCTCAGCGCCTTGCATTAATGGTCGTCTATGCGTCCATGAATAGTTTGGCCGATGTCAACGCGGCATAGGTTGCTAACGCTTAGTCTTGCGTTGAGTAGTTGTTAACGCATCTTCAGGTTGTTTGCATTCCGTTCAGATCATGCATCCATGGAGAATAGATTGCTAACGCGTCGTCCTGCGTTAAGACGTCATCAACGCATCATTTACATTCCTGCGTTAGAACATGCGTTTTAGGCTCAAAAAGTGGTAAAATCATTTATCTTCATAGAAATACAAGAGTATAACGCAAAGGAAGATTTATTAATAAAAATCACATCAACTGCCACATGCTTCTCTATTTAATCTCTTTTTATCTAAGAGAAAGGCTATTATAACTTGTATTTCTACAAGTTATCACCTATTCCTGAGAGAAAATGGGAACATGTTACAATTGATTTCTTGTCTGGATTACCAAGGACTCCAGCAAAAGTTGACGGAATTTGGGTGATTGTGGATAGACTGACTAAGACAAGGCGTTTCTTACCAGTTAAGGCAACTTATACACTAGATAGGTTTGTGCAGATGTATGTGGATAAGATTGTAAGTTAGTACAGAGTTCCAGTGGCGATTGTATCGAAGAGGGATCTTAAGCTGACCTCTAAATTCTGGATGAGTTTGCAACAGGCTTTAGGAACCAAGTTGCAGTTCAGTACCGCTTTTCATCCTCAGACAGATGGATAGTTAGAGAGGACGATCCAGACTTTAGAAGAGATGCTTCGAGCCTGTGTTTTGCAGTTCAAGGGTAGCTGGAATGTACATTTGTTTTTAATGGAATTTGCTTACAATAACAGTTACCAATCAAGTATAGGTATGGCCCCGTACGAGGCATTATATGGTAAACCGTGCAGAACACCAGTATGCTGGGGAGAAGTTGAAGAAACGAAGCTGGTTGGACCAAAGATCGTTTAGATCATGACAGAGAAGCTGGAAATGATTAAAGAGAACTTAAGGCAGCTCGAGATCAACAGAAAAGTTATGTTGATAACAGGATGAGAGATCCCGAGTTTGAGGTTGGCGATAGGGTATTCCTAAATTGTTCACCGTGGAAAGGAGTTATGAGATTCGGTAGGAAGGGAAAGTTGAGTCCAAGGTATATTAGACCTTTTGAAATGTTGGAAAGGGTTGGATTGGCAGCATACCAGTTGGCCTTACCAATGAAGATGTCCAAGATTCGTAACGTGTTTCACGTTTCAGTTTTAAGTAAATATATCCCTGACCCTACTCATGTAGTTGAGGTGCAACCTATTGAATTAAAGGAAGATTTGAGTTATGAAGGATAATTGAGAACCAAGACGATTCTATTGGTCAAGGTTTTATGGAGGAATCACATTGTTAAAGAAGCTACCTGGGAAACCAAGGAGCAAATGATGAAGAAGTATCCACGTTTATTCCTGAGGAGTAAGCAGTTGCTGAATTTTGAGGACGAAATTCTTATAAGGAGGTGGTAAATTGTAAACCCTACATTCACTTGTAAGTACTAAATTTAAGTATATGGTATCGTAGTGGACTTATTTGTTTCCTCTGTTGCAGATTGAAGGAAGAGGTGGTGGAAGCCGAGCATACTTTTGGTAAGTTGAATTCTAAATCAATACGAGGTAGACCGAGCTTAAAAGTAAATTTGAAAATTACACGGAAGAAAAGAAAGGAAGAAGAAAAGAGAAAAGGAAGAAGATATATATATATATATATATATATATATATATATATATATATGAAGTTAGTGAGAAGTAAGTCGGTAGCTAAATATTTGCGTGTAGTCGAGATTTTCGATCTTGTTTTTCCATTTCTAAAGCCTCAAGACCCAAACTTGTAGCTGCACATCGAAGGGAGGAAGAAGAAGGTGTTTAGGGCAAATTGGAGAAGAACTCTGGTCGAATTCATGGTGCAATTGAAGCTGGAACTGAAGGCTTGTTTGCTGTCGTGAAACCTGAATAAAGTCTGGTGTTTGGTGAATAGAAAATGAAAAAAATCAAGTTTGAAGCTGAAAATTTGAGGTTAGTAAGTTAATTCAATCATTAAAACCTTTTGTGAAGGATAGTCGAGCTGAATGTGAAGAGAAACAGGTTTAATTATAGGAGGAAGTGACTAATACCGATTTCTAAAGTAATTTGAAGTAGGGCAAAGTAAATTTGGATTTCAAATGAACGAAGAGGAGTTCAGCGCTGGAAATTTGAGGTAAGCTAGAAAATACATTTCTTTACAAGTTTGTAGAAGGGAAGAAGTTCTAATTCGGGCTGGAAATACAACATTTAACAGATAGAAGTGTAGAAGAAGCAAAGGCATAGCTAAAGGAGACGAGTTTCGCTGGTAAAAAAGCGACATCAGGTGTGGGCGAGAGAGGGTATCATTGGTCGGATTTTGTGAGACAAATCTCGATGCTCTTACTGCTTTTGTTGGTATCGCTGGTTGGATTTTGTGAGACAAATCTTGTATATGGGACCCAGTATTGAAGGACTTGAGAATATATTCCCGTACGATATCTGTGTGCACATAAAGGTATGATAGACGCAGTTGTGTTGAGACTACTCTACACAACTAGGGATATTTGACATTGGGTGTATCGAGATTACTCTGCCCCAACTAAGGATGTTTTCGACGTTGAGTAGCGTTGAGCTTCGCTCCACCTCAACTAAGGAAAATGTGATTGAAATGTTTTACACTTACATGGTTTTCCTTTAGAAATAATACGTATGTGATTTGTGAATGTTACCTGAGCATGATTTGTCTCGACATGGAAACGATTTATTACTGCTTATTTATTTTTATAACTTGATTACGGTTTTGATTTATTTATGAATTAAGGAAGATTTTTACAGAACAAGTCACTTACTGGGCAACCTAGCTCATGTTTTTCCCTGTTTTTTGTTTTTCAGGTACGAGAGAGTCCGGGGTGCTTAGCCTACACAGCAACTCGTCTGAGCCCATCATCTCACACCCCCTCTCAGGTACCTTCTTGAACCAGGAGTGAGTGTGAAGACAGTAGACACCGACCCTCTCACTACATCCACTATTAACCCTAACTTAAAACCATCACCTTATAAATAGTTATATAATCAATTCATATCATAACTAATACCAGGGTTTAGTAATTAGCATAGTCAAGCTAATTCAAGATGTTTAATAGTTACAACAACTACAGTTGACTCTCTCAACCCTCACTATGTGTACAACATTTACTTAAGTTCAATATTTACAATTTTTCAAGTTACTTGACTCTAAAGACGAGCCCAGACAAGTATCTTCTGTAGGCTAAACACCCTGTGTAAGCATTCGTTCCTATTACTAAGTCTTGGAGCAAGGCAATTGAAATGTGGCCATGCGTTGTTAGAGGAGAAGAGTCGAGAATGAGAGCAAAATTTTGGCTAAGTGGCCAAGACTATGCATTGGTGATTGAAGAGGAAAGTTGAACTCTTTGAATGGCCACGCGTTGCTGATGGAATCACGAAGGATTGAGCTGAAGTAGCTACCCGCGTTGGAGGATAAGTGATCATTGGCGGGGAAAGAAATATGCTTGAACCACCATGCGTTGGTAAGGCTAGGCGCTGAAGTCACTTTGCTGTGCTGAAGTCACCTTGCATCGAAGACAGTGGTCTCGATGTGATGAAGATAGTGGTGTGAATGACTGAGTTGTATGCGTCAAAAGTAGGAGGCGTTGAGGGTGGCCGTTTGCTAAGGGCGTTGAGGGTAGGCTACGTTGAACGCCTTACCTTGAATTAAGAAGGGAAAACCCACGCGCCAGCCTACACCAAAAAGTTAAGTCAGCAATATATATATATATATAGGTAAGTAGCTTGAGTAATTAATCATTTTTAGACATTTTTGAGAATTTAAGTCGGTTCCATTTCTTGGATAAACTACAAGGAAAGAAGAGAAGGTGTTCTTGTGGATTTCGGATAGAATTTTACTCGTTTTGATATCGAAATCTAAGCTGGAACAACACGATATTAGCGGATGCATAAGCTGGATAGTATCGGATGTTTGGAGCAAAACAAATCGAAGAGATCGAGTCTAAGGCTAAAATTTTAAGATTAGTAAGTTAACTCAATTCTGAACAACTTTTATGAAGGATGTTTGAGTTGAAATGGATTAGAAACATGTAAACTTTAAGCTGGAAGTAACTGATAAGGAATTTCTGTGCAATCTGTAGTAGTGCGGAGAAATCTTGCAATATCTGACGAACAAGGACGAGTTAAGCTACGAAAATTTGAGGTAAGCTAGAAGACATATTTCTCTACAAGTTTGTAGAAGGAAAGAAGTTCTAATTTTGGCTAGAACTATAACTTTTAATCGACAGCAGTGAAGAACAAAAGGAAAAGAAGGAAGGCAGAGGTTGTGGAACATAAGTAATGCTAAAGTTTAAGCGTGAGAAGCGAGACGGGTAATGCAGGTGTTGCTAGAAGCCTTTCGTCTCACAATTCTCACTGGGTCTCACTGGATATCGCTGATCAGGTGAGTATCGCTAGTCTTGCTCACCCTGGTATCGCTAGTGGCGTGTAGTGAAATCCTGTATCGCCAGTGGTCTCGCTAGTAGAGTTGAAACTCGCTCATTAAGGTTATAATGATCAAATATGGATGATTTAAGTTTGGTTGGTTATGGAAAGGAAGTTAAGGGAAGCCTAACCCGAGAAATTTGTATTTTCAGGCCAAGAGGAGATAGGAAAGGCGTATAATCCATTCAAGACCTAGAAAAGAGTTGTGAGTGACATTTCTTTTATTGTTCCAACAATTCTTTTATACATGACAGATTGGTTTTTCTTATTTACTGATGTTTTGGCTAAGCAATATTGAAAAGCAGTTTTATAGATTGTTATTGATTTATGAAATGCCATGTTTTCTTATGAAGTGTTGATTTTGAATGGTTTTGTATAAAGCATTGTATTAAACTAAAGGAAAAATGTTTTAGAGGAGGCTCAATGCTGAAAGACATGAGAAGGCATGTGAGTTTCCCCAGGACCCAGTACTGATGGACATGGAGAAGGTACTTGGGCAACCCACCACGTTCCTATGCACATAGAGGTTATATGTTGGTGTGTTGAGTTTTGCTCCGCATCGAGCCTTACTTGTTTTCGACGTTGGGACATTGAGTTTTGCTCCGTCTCAACTAAGGAATGGTATCGTAACCGTATTGTTTTACTTACGAATGGTTTTAAAACCATATATGATTTGAAAAGGGCATTTAAACGTGATCTATTTGATGGAAATGATATGATTTGATGTTTTACTCATGATGATAGAAATTGTTTAAGCCTTAACGATTTTTATACAAAACTAGTTTTACTAAATTAGTCACTCACTGGGCTATTAGCTTATGTTTTCAAATTTTGTTTCCCCTCCAGGTAGCAAGGACATTCCTGGTGCATTGCCTATGCCAACTCGCGCTGCTTAAGCTTCGAGTTTCCAGAAACAGTTTATTTTCTCGTTGTTGTACGTGCAAATAACTTAACACTGGTGGCATGTAGATTTAGTTGTTTACAAGTGGGTTATGAGAGAGTATGTTATAAAAGTGTACTGTGTACAGGAAGAATTATTATATTATGATCATGCGTTAATATGGCTGAATTCTATGAATGTATACGTATGGAATGTTTATACAGGAAGTTATGTAAAATTGGACAATATGCGTCACAAGAGGGGTGATATTTATTGTCTTCACATCTCCTTTCAGGTTAACTAGGTAATCAGGGAGGGGGTGTGACACCCTTGACACGCTCGCTACCTGGAAAACAGAGAAATGTGGAAAACATGAGCTAAACGCCCAGTGAGCGACTAGCTAAGAGTCCTCCTTTAAACCATGTAAGCTACAAATAGAATCTAGCTATAACAATAAAATCATGTGTAATTCATAGCATAAACATACATTTGCATTCGAGTAAAAGACATACATAAACTTGTTTTCCTAAAACCTTTCCTTAGTTGAGGAGAAGCAAGGCTCAACACTACTCAACGTCGAAATAACTTTAGCTGTGTGGTCAACACATCAGCATAACTACACATACACCAAGTACCTTCTCCGAGTCCTTCAATACTGTTCCCTTAATACATTTTTAGGCACCCACATGCCTTCTCCTAGTCCTTCAGCATTGGGGTCATTTCCATACATAATTCACCCGTATGCCTTCTCCGAGTCCTTCAACATTGGGAGTCATTTTCATACATATTTTACCCAAATTCCTTCTCCGAGTCCTTCAGCATTGGGAGTCATATTCATACATAATTTACTCACATGCCTTCTCTGAGTCCTTAAGCATTGGAAGTCATTTAAATAAAACTATAACATAGCATAAATCGTGCATTTGAAACATTTCATTCATCACTTCACTAATCACATGCTTATATGCTTTTGTTTACTCACATAATTATAAATTTCATACTTTACTTAGCTAATTAAACAGCCACACAGGCCTTTCACAGAACTCACAGCTCAATCAGTATATATATCACATACTTTTCATCACATGGCACATGTCATACTTGTAACACTCATGAAGATGTTTCACATAATCAAGTTCAAACATATATTCAATCAAGAAACTATGCTTGAATTAAACATTTAGAAATCAAGTATCCCTCACAACTTGTCCTAAGCCTTGAGCGGATTATACACCTTCCCTAGCTCCTCTCGGCCTGAAATAATACGTTTCTCATGTTAGACTTCCCTTAAGTTCCTTTTACAAACCACTAAGTTTACACATTTGTATTTTATTCATGTTTCATCACCGAGACCAACGTCACCCATAAACAATGATAATAAGCGAGATTCCACACCACTAGCGAGATTACACTACAAGCAAACGACACTAGCGATACCATGGTGAGCTAGACCAGCGAGACTCACCTGAGCAGTGATACCTAGCGATACCCAGCGAGAGTTGTGAGACACAAAGCCTTCAATGTTATCAACGACACTCGTCTCGCTACTCACGCTTAGATTCCTAGCGTTACTGCAATTTCAGCGATACCCGACTATCTCAATTTTTGCCTTTCCTCTTATTCTCACTTTTATCTGTTAAAAATCATAGTTCCAGCCTGAATTAGAACTTCTTCCCTTCTACAAACTTGTAAGAAATATGTTTTGTAGCTTACCTCAAATTTTCGAGGCTTAACTTCTCCTCGTTCGTCAGATATTTCAAGATTATCTCGCGCTACTCCAGATCACACAACAATTCTGTATTAGTCAATTCCACCTAAAAGTTTACATATTTCTTTTCAAATTCAGCTCAAACATCCTTCAAAAAAGTTGTTAAGAATTGAGTTAACTTACTGACATTAAAACTTCAGCTCTAAATTCGATCTCTTCAGCTCGTTCTTCTCTAAACACCAAACTATGCTTGGATTGAGCGACAGCAGCTAGACCCACTGTTCCAGCTTCAGTTTTACCACGAAACTGATTTGAATTCTCCACAATTTTGCCCTAGGCACATTCTCCTACCTCTTTTTCGACTTTCAGCTGTGAAATGGAACTGCTTTAAGCTTTTGAATGTGTTAAAAAAATGAACAAACAGTCAGCTTACTCGCTTAAATAGGCTGCCAACTTAACCTCCACTTTCTTTTCCTTTAAAAATGAATTGGCTAACGCATGCTACTTCATCACAGCCTCACCAACGCGTAGCTTTAGCTCATCAAGGCTTAGCAGCAGTCCTTCATCATATAGCAGCAGCTCTCCAACGCAAAGTGGCCTTACGAACGCATGGCAGCCTTCACCAATGTATGGCACACCCTCACCAACACATAACACACCTTCAACGCATGATAACTCATACCTTAAGGCTCTCAGCCACTCTTTTACTTACCTTCTTTAGCTTGTCATCTTCCAAAACTAATCTTTATAGCTTATTAACTTCCAAAGCTAAGTGTGGCGGTTACACGCCATCAGTGTCGGGAATTTTGAGCTTTGTAAATATTTGATCTTAAACTTGTGTTGTAAATATAGAGGGTAAGGAGCGGAAGTTAGTGAACTTATGTAAATTAAAGGTTGAATGTAAATCAATATTTTTAAGATAGTTTTACTCTGGTTAAAGATTGATGTTCAATTATTGTATATATATATATATATCTGCTTATTAGGTGGTTGGTCAAGTTATAAGGTTGACAGTAGATGCCGTAAGAGGGTCAGTGTCTACTGTCCTCACACTTTCTCTTAGGTTAAGAGGGTACCTGGGAGGGGGTGTGACAACATCACTCAGACAGTGTGTCTGCCCTTTCCCCATTGTCTACGAAAGAAAAATGATGAGGAGCAATTCAAAAAATTCTTAGATGTATTCAAGCAGTTTCACATCAACATTCCGTTGGTAGAGGCCCTTGAGCAAATTCACAGTTATGTAAAATTCCTCAAAAACATCCTTTCAAAAAAAAGGAGGCTTGGGAGAATTTGAAACTGTGGCACTAACGAAGGAGTGCAATGCACTATTTAAAAAGAACATCCATGTGAAGATGAAAGATCCTGGGAGTTTTACGTTGCCCTGTTCTATAGGGGAATGGATGCTAGCCGAGCTCTATGCGATTTAGGGGCCATCATTAACTTGATGCCTTTGTCGATCTTCAAGAAGTTGGGGATAGGTGAAGAAAGGCCGACAACAGTAACACTGCAGCTAGCCGACCGGTCAATCAAGCATCCTAAAGGGAAAATAGAGGATGTTCTAGTTAAAGTCGATAAATTTATCTTTCTAGTAGACTTTACCATCCTGGATTATGAAGTCTATATGGAAGTACCAAGCATTTTGGGGAGACCTTTACTAGCAACCAGATGTGCTCTGATCAATGTCCAAAAAGGAGAGCTAACTATTCGCGTGGATGATCAGCATGTAAAATTCAATGTCTTTAATGCATTAAAGTATCCTGATGAGATGTGGAGATTGCTGTGGTGGAAGAAGAAAATATGGAGATTGCTATGGTGGAAGAAGAACTGACGAAGAAATTATTAACCTGATCTCTGATAAAGCTTTTGAACTACTGGATTTAAGCAGCCGTGTAGCTGCCAAGACAAAGCCATATTTGGAAGAACCACCTACTTTAGAATTGAAAACACTTCAAACGCACCTCAAATACGCATACTTAGGACAATAGAGTACACTTCCTGTAATAATCTCTTCTGTGCTAAGCCCTGAACGTGATGAAAATCGTTGTTGTAAATCTTAAAGAAATACGTGAAGGCTATTGGATGGACTCTTGCAGACATCCGAGGAATCAGCCCCTCATATTGTATGCACAATATTAGACTGAAGGAAGGGAAAGAAGGTTCTATAGAGAGGCAATGCAAGCTCAACCCAGCCATGAAAGAGGTTGTCAAGAAGGAGATAATAAAGTGGCTCCACGCTAGAGTCATATACCTAATCTCCGACAGCAACTGGGTGAGTCCTGTTCAGTGTGTGTCAGAGAAAGGTTGAATGACTGTGGTAGCCAACAGTAAGAACGAATTAATCCCAACAAGCAGAGTTACTCGATGGCGAATCTACATGGATTACCACAAGCTGAATGCGGCTACAAAGAAAGATCACTTTCCATTACCATTCACCGACCAAATGCTCAACAGGTTGGTAGGAAACAAATTCTTCTGCTTCCTAGATGGTTACTTCGGGTATAACCAGATCATGATAGCATTGAAGGATCAAGAGAAAACAACTTTCACATGTCCATACGGCACCTTTGCGTTTAGACGCATGCCCTTTGGACTGTGTAATTGTCACACCCCCCCTCCTAGTTACCCTCTTAACCCAGGAGAAAGTGTGAGGACAGTAGACACTGACCCTCTTACGGCATTCACTGCCAACCTTATACCTTGACCATCACCTAATAAGCAGATATACACAATGATTGAACAACATACTTTAACCAAGGTTAAGCTATCATACAGACATTGATTTTCAATCAAACCATATATTTACATAAGTTCATCAACACCACTCTTAACCCTCTATATGTACAACACATGTTTAAGATCTAATATTTACAATTCTAAAAATTTCAGACAATGATGGTGGGCCCAGACGAGTTGTTGTGTAGGCTAAGCACCCCGAACTCGCTCGGTACTACTTGTCTCAGGCCTTTAGTGGGTTATACGCCTTTCCTAGCTCGTGTCAACTTGATCAGCGAGACTAGTAAGAGTAGCTACACCAGCGAGACTAGCGATACCCAGCGACATTGGGCGAGAGTTGTGAGACAAAAAGCCTCCAGCGATACCAGTGCCACTCATCTCGCTGCTCACCCTTTTACCTTCAGTGTCGCTGCTTCCTCTCGCGATACTCGTCTCCCACAACTTCTGCCTTTGCTTCTGTTTTCACTTTTATCTCAAAATTTAAGAGCTTAACTCCTCTTCGTCCAACAGATATTCTGTCGCACCCCCTCCCAGATTTCCCTTCCTAACCTAGAAGTGAGTGCGAACCTGTACACACCTGTTCTCGCGTAACTTATAACATTAATCAACGCCAGATCATTTATTTCTAGCTATATGCCAGTTGAACACCATAAGTTAAACATAACTGCTCAAGCCAGATACTTAAATCATAAATCATCATAACAAGTATTCGTTCTATACACCACAAAACCCACTTTCACTATACTCCAAGGAACATGCATGATAACAATATGTACATAAATTGTGTATTTACAACTATCCAAGAGAACTGATCCGAAGCAGGCCTAGACGAGAATCTTTAGTAGGCTAGGCATCCCGGACACGCTCACTACCTAAAATAATAAAACAAACAAGCAAGAAAGCGTGAGCCTAATGCCCAGTGAGTGACTAAATTTAATTAATTACTAATAGACTTCCTTGAGTTAACATGGATCACCATAAAACTACCACATATATAATACAAGAATTCTTAAATCAACAATACTACATAAGCATAAGTGATACAATTATCCCTTTTTTTTTTAGCTGAGGTGGAGCGAAGCTCAACGCACTCATCCTTTTGTATCAATACTCATCATTCACATATTCAAATGCCTTCAAACGGGTCCCTCGGCACAAATGCCTTCACATATCGTCCCTCGGCATTTCAAACCCTCAAGTGCCTTCTCATATTGTCCCTCGGCACTAAGTTCCATATCAATCCACTGCTCAAATGCCTTCACTCGTGGTCCCTCAGCACTGAGCTATCATGTACTGGTTTTCCATATGTCTTCCCACAAGGTCCCTCGGCATTGGAAACCATTTCAATCAATTTCTCAAGTGCCTTAACACATGGTCCCTCAGCACTGTGTATCATATATCGTATTCCCCATAGGCCTTCGCACGTGGTCTCTCGGCCGTGGGTTGCATTTAGATAATACGCATACAGGATTCCATATGACATGATAGTTTCCACTCACACATTGCTAAAAATAGTCATTGTATGAAATAGAAAGTCACTCACGATTTGTCTTAAGCCCCAAGCGGATTATATGCCTTTTCGAGCTCTTCTTGGCCTGTAAATACACATTTCTCACGTTAAGTTTCCCTTAAACTTCCTTTCCATGATCATTAAGTGTGCATAATGAAACTCTAATCACGTTCCTTCACCGAGACTCTCATTTTCCCAAAAAAATTCATAATTAGCGAGATTCTATGTCACTAGCGAGATTACTAGCGACATTCCACTTTTCCAACGAGATTACAAGCGAAACCACACAACAGGACACGACACTAGCGAGATTACCTGAGGAGCGAAACCTAGCGAGAGCCAGCGAGATTTATGAGACAAAAAGCTCCTCTGCGCCCAACGACACTCATCTCGCTAATCACACTTTAATTTCTCAGCGACACCCGACAGCAGAGTTTCCTCCTTTAGTTCTCACTTCTATCTGTTAAAAGTCATATTTCCAGCCAGATTTAGAACTTCTTCCCTTCTACAAACTTGTAGAGAAATAAGTCCTTTATCTTACCTCAAGGTCTCAAAATGAAAGTCCTCTTCGTTTGAGAGATATTTCCAAACAATCCTGAATTTCTCCCAATCATCTGGCAATTTAGCTTCGATCTCTTCTACCTAGAGTTTAACACATTTCTACTCAAATTCGGTTCAAATATCCTTCATGGAAATTGCTAGAAATCAAGTTAACTTATTGACCCTAAAATTTCAACCATAGCCATAGCTTCCACAGCTCATTCTTCTCCTAACACTGAACAATGCTCAGATTAAGCGACACCAGCCGAACTCTCTGTTCCAGCTTTAGTTCCTCCGCGAAAACAATGAGAATTCCACTCCAAACCAACATAAACACCTTCTTCTACCTCCCTTCATTGTTCAAGTTCGAAATGGGATCAATTCGAGCTCTGAAATGTGGTTAAAATGATTAAACACTCAGTCTACTCATATATATATATATATCACCAATTTAATCCCCACTTCATCTCTATATATTTAACTAATCGGCGCATACCTTTTCTTCAACGCATGGCTATGCTGATCAACTAACGCACGTAGCCTTCAATGCACGGCTGTGCTGATCAACTAATGCACAGTAGCCTTCAACACATGGCTGTGCTGATCAACTAATGCACAGTAGCCTTTAACGCATGGCTGTGCTGATCAACTAACGCACAGTAGCCTTCAACGCATGGCCAACACTTAGTTATTTTTATTCCCACACAACTTGGCCACCTTTCTCTACTCAATGCCCACCATGTTGAGCTACCTTCTCAACGCATAGCCATCTGTGGCAACTCTTGTCAGGCCTCGGCTATACTCTCAACGAATAGCCACACCAACGCATAGCCAACACTTAGCTATTTTTTACTCCCACAAACAACTCGGCCACCTTTCTCTACTCAATGCCCATCTCATAGTTTATTCTTAGCTTCTCCCAATGCCAGGTACGGGGCTTACATATTCCCAATTTGCTTCGTGTTGCTCTCGATCACTTGGGAAATCCGTATCAGTCGCTTCCACCTTAAATTTTTAGCTTTAAACTCAATCTCTACAGCTCGCTATCCTCCAAATACCAGACCTTGCTTAGATTGCGGGACAACAACCAGACCTTCTATTTCAACTTCAATTACACCACGAAACCGACCATAATTCTTCATGAATTTGCCCTAAACTCCTTCTTCTACCTCCCTTCGACATGCAGCTTCAAGGTTGAGGCGGTTGAAGCTTTGAAAAATAGAGAAAATGATCGAAACTCAGCTTTCACACATATACGGCTGCCAACTTACTTCCCACTTTCTTTTCCATTTCTTTTCTTTTTTTTTTTTTCTTTCCTTTCTTTTTCTTTCTTTCTCTTCCTTTCTTTATTTCTTTTATTTCTAAAATCTTTTCTTTTTCTATTTTTACTTTATTTTATTTTATTTTCAAATAAACAAAGTAACTCCTAAATTCGATTTACCTAGTAATGATTTTGAATTCACTTACCAAAAATATTTCCGGCTTCCTTCACTTCTTCCTTCAATCTACAAGAGGAAAAACAGTTTAGTTCATATCAGTACTACGTTCTTACATTTAACTCTTACAAAATGAAAGTAAGGTTTATGATTTACCACCTCCTTATAAGGATTTTGTCCTCGAAATTCAGTAACTACTAACTCCTCGAAAACATATGTGGATACTTCTTTATCATTTGCTCCTTGATTTCCTAGGTAGCTTCTTTTACACCATAATTTCTCCATAAAACCTTGACTAACGAAATCACCTTAGTTCTCAAAATTTGTTCCTTCTCATCCAACAGTCGAACCAGTTCTTCCTCATAACTCAGATCTTCTTTTAGTTCAATTGGTTGCACATCAAGTACATGAGTAGAATCAGGAATATATTTCCTTAAAACTGAGACATGAAACACATTTTTGATCTTAGACACCTCCATTGGTAAGGCTAACCTGTGTGCTGCCGGTCCAACTCTTTCTAGGATCTCGAAAGGTCCAATACACCTTGGACTCAGCTTTCCCTTCCTACCGAATCTTAGAACTCCTTTCCACGGCGATGACTTTAGTGACACTCTATCACCAACTTTAAACTCAAGATCTCTTTTTCTATTATCAGCGTAACTTTTCTGTTGATCCCTGGCTGACTTAAGATTAGCTTGATCATCTCCACCTTTTCTGTTGTAATTTGAACAATCTCTGGTCCAACCAGCTTCCTTTCTCCAACTTCTCCCTAACACACTGGTGTTTTGCACAGTCTACCATATAATGTTTCGTACGGAGCCATACCTATACTTGCCTGGTAGTTGTTATTGTAAGCAAATTCCATTAGAGATAAATGTACATCCAAGCTACCTTTGAACTGCAAAACAGAGGCTCGAAGCATATCTTCTAAAGTCTGGATCGTTCTCTTTGATTATCCATCAGTCTGAGGATGAAAGACGGTACTAAACTACAACTTGGTTCCTAAAGCCTGTTGCAAACTCATCAAGAATTTAGAAGTAAGGATCCCTGTCTGATATCATAGTCACTAGTACTTTGTACTGACTTACTATCTTATCCAGATACATCCCTGCCAATCTATCCAGTGTATAAGTTGCTTTAACCGGCAAGAAACGTGCTGTCTTGGTCAATTTATCAACAATCACCCAAATTCCATCAACACCTATTGGAGTTCTTAGCAATCCAAATAGGAGATTCATCGTAACGTGTTCCCATTGCCACTTAGGAATAGGGAGTGGATTTAATAACCCTACCAGCTTTTGTCGTTTAGGCTTTACTTACTGGCAGACTAAACATCTTGCCACATACTCAGCTGTCTCCCTTTTCATACCTGGCCACCAGTAGAATTTCCGTAATGTTCTATACATTTTGGTACTGCCAGGATGCATAGCATAAGTCGAGCTATGTGCTGCCTTAGGAATCATCTGTTTAATTTCCACATTCCTTGGCACATAAATTCTATCATGTTTCAACAATGCACCATCAGACGTAAGCTCGTAGTCCATTCTTTGCTGAGCTTTTACATCCTCTATTAGTTTCTTAATCATAGGATCTTCTGACTGCATATTTATGACCTGATCCACTAGCTTGGGCCTCAGTTGGAAATGTGCCAACAACGTCCCCTTATCAATTACTTTTAAACTAGCAGCAGTATTTCTGAATTTCTTGAGCAAAGTAACTCAGCATTTAAAGAATTTGCCCCACCTCTAGATTTCCTACTTAGGGCATCAGCCACAACATTCGCTTTCCCTGGATGATATTCAATAGTGTATTCATAATCTTTGATAAGTTCTAACCACCTTCTTCGTCTCATGTTAAGCTCCTTCTAATCAAAGATATATTTCAAACTCTTGTGATCTGTATAGATATGGCATTTTTCCCCATACAAATAATGTCGCCATTTCTTCAATGCTAAAACAACTACAACTAACTCCAGATCATGAGTAGGGTAGTTACTCTCATGAGGTCTCAGTTGCCTAGAAGCATAAGCTATTACTTTACCACTCTGTATCAACATACAGCCTAACCCCTCGCAGTGGTTTCCTTGCTGCACTGGCTATGGATTCACTAGGTTGGCTAAACTATGCACCACCTATAGAAGCTGAAGTCTGAGGAAACCTCTCTTGACTTTTCCTTGAATCGCCACTTTGAGGACCTGCTGCAAAATATGATCCACTTGACCGAGCTTTAAACTTTCCTTTATCAGAAACTCCTAGTACAAAACGTCGTCCCTCACTTCGACGAGACTGCTCTCGAGTTGGGCCGAATGCTTGCCCAACTCTGCTTCCTCCCCTGTCTATCCTTCCCTCTGCCAAGCTCTTCTCAACTCTCAAGGCAGCTTCAACTAGCTTAACAAAGTCTACCCATTTTGTACTCGCCGTCACTGGAGTACATATCTCACTACGCAAGCCTTCCTCAAAACGCTTGCACTTATCTACTTCTTCTGTTACCAATGCCAAGTCGTACTTGCCCAGTTTTGTAAATTTCTTCTCTTATTCTGCTACAGACATACTTCCCTGAACTAACCTTAGAAATTCCTTCCTCTTCTCATCACAGTAAGACTTAGGATAATACTTATCCTAAAAAGCCTTCCTAAAATATGCCAACGTCAGGGAACCTGCATTTGCACTTCTGTTTTCTATCAGGCACCACGAATCCTTAGCCTCTTTCTGGAGCATATAAGTAACTAAATCAAATTACCCTGAAACATTTGTCTACCTAATTCAGCCATACCTCGACCTTTGCAAGATCAGTAGTACCCTTAAACACCTGGGCACCTAAGGCTTTGAACCTTTCAATTCCATACTTTTTCTCAGGATCCCCTTGAGCTGGCTCCACGCTAGCTACCAGCCTCTGGGCTATTCTATTGAAAATTTGCTCTTCCATGTTCACATTCGCCTGAGGGTTACTAGACTCTCCCTCAGAGGTCTCCCTCATGTCACTAGTAGCGTGTGACATCCCGGCATCTGCTTGCTTACCTCGTCTAGTCCTTCTGGGCATGTTCCTATAACACATCATAGCATAAACATATTACAAACTCATCATGCTACTAACTACTATGCATGTTCTCACTTCCCAAAACCTTATGCTCTGATACCAACTTGTCATAGCCCCTCCTAGGTACCCTCTTCACCCAGGAGAAACTGTGAGGACAGCAAACACCGACCCTCTTACGGCATCCACTGCCAACCTTATACCTTGACCATCACCTAATATGCAGATATACCCAATGATTGAACAACATACTTTAACTAGGGTTAAGCTATCATACTGACATTGATTTTCACTCAAACCATATATTTACATAAGTTCATCACACCGCCCTTAACCCTTTATATGTACAACACATGTTTAAGATAAAATATTTACAATTCTAAAAATTTTAGACATTGATGGTGGGCCCAGACGAGTTGCTATGTAGGCTGTCTTGAGCATGCTTGTCCAGGGAGTGTTTGCCTATGGCCGCATGCCCAAACCACCCTCAACCACCTTATATTTATGCCTTGTAAGTAGCTTAAGAAGTTGTTTTCATTTTCATGTTGTTTTCCTTTCGAGTGACGTTTCGCCAGTTTTGATATGCAAGGCTGCAGAGTAGTTTTTGCTTAGAATGTACTATAGGGGAACCCCACTAGTTGACTCCCCGACCGAGTATTGTTGTACTCTTTGCAAACAAGCTTTCTTGCAATTGTTAGTCCTCAATGCTTTATTTAATGATGTTTTCAAAGCTTTCCCTCTCTCTCATTTTATAAAACCATTTTGTCTCAAAACGCGAGTAAGGCTACATCATACCCCGAGTTTGCCCGGGACCCGCGGTTTTTGTACGGCTAACCTGCTCGCCGGGTTAGAGCAGTGCTGCACAATCGTCTGTCCCGTATTCGAAAGTAAGCGATTGTGAAAAGTGGTATGAAAGCCTAGTTAGCTCCTTGGCTGTCAAGTACCGCTATCATGTCGATTGTAAAGCAACTAAACAAGTCGCAGTCTGAGCAACTTACTGAGATAGAAGAACAATGGCTATATCTAATGGAAGTTCCCAACGATGTGAGATTCATCCAAGCCCGACTAGAAGGGTTGGATGAGAAAGTCAGAGAAATTGATGCGCTAAACGCTCGAGTAGACGCGCTACCAATCATAGAGTTGACGCTAATGGTCAACTCTTTGGAACACAAAACTACACGTCCTGGTAGTTTTGAACGTGGAGATAGCTTTACAAGCTCTGTCGCACACATGGAAGAACGAGTCGAAGAGCTCGATAGCTCCCACAAGGTCATGTTAAAGCTGTTTAATGACTTGACTGACGATTTTATAGCAGCAGTGGAAGCCATCAGGGGTGAGATGGCCGAGATGAAGATTCAGGTCGACTTAAAGATGCAAGCTGTGGGGAACCAAACCCCGAACCAGACGCTTGCTACGCCCAACAAATTCAAGATCCTGGAACCCAAAGCCTTTAGTGGGAACCGCGACGCTAAGGAACTAGAAAACTTCATCTTTGACATGGATCAGTACTTTAAGACAAGTGGGACCGTGTCAGAAGAAGACAAGGTCACATTAGCCTCCATGCAGCTCTCTGATGATGCAAAATTTTGGTGGAGATCCAAAGTTAATGATGTCCAAGATGGTTGATGCACCATTGATACGTGGGGAGATTTTAAGAAGGAGTTGAGGGCTCAGTTCTTCCCCGAAAACGTGGAGTTCATAGCGAGGTGGAAGCTAAGGGAACTTAAACACATGGGAACTATCCGTGAATACGTGAAACAGTTCTCCGCTGTTATGTTAGACATCCGAGATATGTCTGAGAAGGATAATGTGTTTTGTTTTGTTGAGGGCTTAAAGCCATGGGCCAGGACTAAACTCTACAAGCAGAAAGTATAAGACCTAGCCTCCGCCTTGGCTACTACCGAGAGGCTGTTAGACTATAGTGGCGATCAGGCGCCACAAAAGAAGAACACGACGCCCCCGAATACTAGGTACAAGGCCACAAAATCCGACCCTCTAAAGAGCTTCAATTCGGAAAGGAAGCTGCAAGCCTCAGGCGCAGGCCCCTCCTAGGGGCCCTATCCAGCCAGCCAAAACCAACCCAGACCCATCTCTTGTTTCTTATGCAAAGGCCCCCACCGAGTAGCCGAGTGTCCACATCAGGGCGCCTTGAAGGCCTTACAGGCCTCAGTTCAAAGTTGTAACGAACCTGAGACGGAAGTAGAGGTGGAAAGGGAAGAAGATGAGGAAACCCTTAGTGGGGGCACTAAAGTTCTTATCCACAATTCAGAAGAAAACTTCTTGCCAGAAAGATACAGTAGAAAAGGGACTTATGTTTGTTGACGCGATTGTCAACTCCAAACCTTCTAGAGGCACCATAGTACACTCTAGTGCAACACACAACTTCATTTCTGAACAGAAAGCCCGCCGCTTAGAACTCAAAATTGAGAAAGACACGGGTAAGATGAAAGCAGTTAATTCAAAAGCCCCACCAATTGTCGGAGTGTCCAAGAGGATACCCTTACAGCTAGCCGGGTGGACTGAAAATGTCGATCTGGTCGTGGTACGCATGGACGACTTTGACATTGTGCTCGGAATAGAGTTCCTCTTGGAACACAAAGTCATCCCCATGGCCTTGGCCAAGTGCCTAATTGTCACCAGCAGTACCCCCACAGTGGTCTCAGCAGATATAAAGCAGCCCAGTGGAGTAAGAATGATTTCTACCCTGCAGTTGAAGAAATGTCTCAGTCAAGAGGAACCCACCTTCATGGCTATCCCGGTTGTCGATGAGATCACCGAAATCAAGTTCGTCCCTTTAGAAATCCAAGAAGTTCTGAATGAGTATGTCGATGTTATACCACAAAGTTTACCAAAGTCTTTACCTCCGCGACATGGGATTGATCACGAGATTGAATTTGTCCCTGGAGCCAAACCTCCAGTGAAGAACGCCTATAGGATGCCCCTCCCCCCCCCGAACTAGCTGAGCTCAGAAAGCAGTTGGATGAGTTGCTGAATGGGGGATTCATTCGCCCTACAAAAGCACCATATTGGGCCCCAGTGCTGTTCCAGAAGAAGAAGGACGGAACGCTACGACTGTGTATCGATTATAGGGCTCTAAACAAAGTGTTGTTAGATTTTGTATGTGTGTAAATTGTCCTAACGCAAAGTGTTAAATGATGTCTTTATGCGTTCAACATGTCATGCTTTGAGCATGCTATGCGTCTTACTACTATGCGTTGGTGATCTGTCAAGTTTCCCTATCCTTTACCCAAGTATAAGCAAAGGAGTAGGTTTTCTCAGTGAGTCCGAGGTCGAACACAGGGATTATGTTGATTCAATATTTATGTGAATTACATGCGTTGCAGTGGTAACCAAGAAATAGTGGGGAGAGTGTTTGTTTCTGATCTAAAGAAAGCGATAATATGTACACTAGACTAAATGTGGAAGATGGAAAGGCATATGACACAGCAAGTTCAGCTAAAGATGTGTGTGAATGGATAAAGAAAGGGTTCGGACGCACAGTAGCATTCTATTCATACTTACGACTCTTCTCCCGGTTGTCAGCCGCTATGCGTTATATGTCTATAACGCATAGGAGAGTGTTAAGAACCAAGGTTATCCCCATAGACAGGCAATACTACTTGGCCCTTGTCAATTGAGTTCCACAATCGCTTACACTCTCTAGCAGTTTGTGTCACACCCCCTCCCCAGGTTCACCTACTTAACCTGAAAGGGGACGTGAGGATAGTACACATCACCCCTTTGCGACGCATACCATCCATCCCTTCCTGCACACATCCTGAACTATTCACAATAAATTTCGCATTTTAAGACATTTAATTATCACATATAGGAATGTATAAACAAGTCAACCCACTTCTTCAACTCATTCATATGTTCTATTACAATCCCTGGTTCAATCTCTTACAATTATACACGTATATCTACATGCCATCTAATAGAGGTTTAACATACAACAACACTTCCACAAGTCAGGTTTTTCTGAATCTCGAAGCTTAAGCAGGGCGAGTTGGAGTAGGCAAAGCACCTGGAACGTTCTTTGCTACCTGGAGGGGAAAGAAAACATTGAAAACATAAGCTAAAGGCCCAGTGAGTGACCATTTTAACAAACCATTTTGTTCGGAAATCATCAGTGATAAAACTGAGTTCAACATCAACATAAAACATGCAATGGCATCTGAATACATTAGTGAAAACAAACTTAATTGCCCTTATCAACTCATACAGGATTTTCAACAAATCATAAGAAATCAGTTGAAGTGCAATACTTTTCCCTTAGTTGAAGTGGAGCAAAACTCAACACCTCAACGTCGAAAACATATAAGGCTCGATGCGGAGCAAGACTCAACGCACCAGCATATAACCTCTATGTGCACATAGGAATATGGCGGGTTACCCATGTACCTTCTCATGTCCCTCAGTACTGGGTCCCGGGGAAACTCACGTGCCTTCTCAAGTCCATCATCACTGAGCCTCCTCTTAAACGTTTTTCTTTTAAGAAGTAACACTTTATACAAACAAATCATATGCAATCATTTATAAGAACTCAGGGCAACTATATTTCATCAATAACATTTCATAAACATACTTTTCAATAACTTTAAGAACATAAAGTATGCTTTATAAATCATTTGATCACAAAATTGTATTCCATTGGAAAACCGAACTAACATATATAACAAAAATTGCTTTAGGGTAAGAAAAGTGTCACTCACAACTCTTTCTAGGCCTTGAATGGGTTATAAGCCCTTCCTATCTCCTCTTTGCCTGAAACAAACATTTTCCTTTGTTACACTTCTTTTCTATTCATCAAACATAAACAACAACTCATCATATACTTAATATTTAGAGCTAGGTATGTGATTCAGCTATCATTAGTTCATTCCCAAGCTTTAAGCACTAAAGCTATTACTTCTAGCCGCTCTTTACCCTTCTATTGAACTCCAATTCAGAGGACACATTGTATACAGCTCATTCTTGCTGATAATCCAATGTTTGAACTTTATCTTTCTCTTGACAAAGCTAACTGCTACAACTTAGATCTCTTTGCTTAAGCCCTGTTAAAAACGCATTTCCAGTTCATATCAAGACTTCTTCCCTTCTACAAACTTGTAAAGAATCAAGTCCCACAGCTTACCTCAAAATCTCAAGCCTTAACTCTTAATCGTTCTTCAGTTATGCCAGAATTACTTCGCGTTGCTCAGTTGCATAACAATTCTGTTGCTGCTGCTTTTACCTAGAAATTCATATGATTAACTTCACTTCCAGCCTAATCATCCTTCACAAGACTTGTTAGAAATTGTGTTAACTTACTAACCTCTAAATTTCAGCTTTAAACTCGGCTTCCTTGAGTTGTTCTACTCCAAACATCAACCACTGTTCAATTTGTGCGTCTGCAAATCAAACTTCTGTTTCAGTTCTGATTTTGGCACCAAAACGAGTGGAATTTCACCCGAAACTATAAGAACACCTTCCTCTACTTTCCTTTGTGGTTTCTCTAAAAGATGGGACCGACTTAAGTTCTTGAAATGTCTGAAAATGATTAAACTCACCTATATATACTGCCGACTTATGCATCACAAGTACCAAGATGATAATGTGGACTTACTCACCCGCAGGCTGGTGCTGGTCTTCTCCTCAACGCAGGGCACACATGTCTAAATTTTCCTTTAGCGCCTTCAGCACTAATCATTCTCAGCGCATAGTGTTCTCGGCGCCTCCTACCTCCGACGCATACACACATAGTCTTATACACACTAGCCATCGCATCAAGACCTTTCTGTCTTGGACGCAATGTGGCTCCAGCGCCTGGCTGTCTGCGACGCATGGTGGCGCCTTCAACGCATAGTGACTTCAACGCATGCTCTAAGTATATTTCTTCTCCTGACAAAGATCATTTATTCTTTGACATAACAACTACTTCAACTCACAGCCCTTCGCGACTTATTCAACAACGCATGATTCTCAAGATTTTTCAACTTTCAATTCATTCATCAACGCATGGTCTTAGTCAATACTTAATCGAAAATTCACCCCCTTCTTGGCTACTTCTAGGCTATTCTCCTTTTGACGACGCATAAAACCATAACTTCAAACGCATAGCTCTCCCAACACTTGGTATTGCAAGTCAGTGCTTACAGTTTGATTATTACTACTTATATCGATTTGTCAGATGGACATAAGCATCGGATTAAGCTTGCAATTGACAAGATAAAATAGTTACACACTGTGGTTCCTAGTTAGATGCTAACGCAACCCTAGACGCCAGAGTGATTAGTTACTCATGGTTTGAAAGTAAAAAGCGGAAAGTTTAAAGAAATGAGTAGACATGGAAGATAATTATATTGATGAAACGAAATACAACTTTATGAGCTCAATGTCTTGACACAAATCTAAAATCAAGATAGAACAATAAGAAAGAAAGCAGGGAAAGGTGTCAATGTCTTGAGTCGCCCGGATGGAAGCGTGAGGCTATGCTGTGAAGTGGTCCGGCGGAGGGAAGACTCTTCTCTCTCGATCTATTCATCTCCGGTTGAAGTCTGGAGAGGACTCTGCTGTCACTTATGGAGTTCTTTCGAGAATCAACAACCCTTTCTCATCTCACGGAGCAGCCCTTTTATAGATGATGCGTTCGCAATTAATGGCAAATCTGCTTGATTGGCGGCGAGATTGATACTATGCGTCCATCTCGCCTGATTGCGTGATTCTCCAGTCAATTAAGATCCACCACTTTGGCCACAAATCATGTTCGTCAATCATCCGTCAATGTCTCAAGATTCTGCTTTGATTCTCAGCGCCTTGCATTAATGGTCGTCTATACGTCCATGAATAGTTTGGCCGATGTCAACGCGGCGTAGGTTGCTAACGCGTAGTCTTGCGTTGAGAAGTCATCAACACATCGTTTGCATTCCTGCGTTAAAACATGCGTTTTAGGCTCAAAAAGTGGTAAAATCATTTATCTTCATAAAAATACAAGAGTATAACGCAAAGGAAGATTTATTAGTAAAAATCACATACACTGCCGCATGCTTCTCTATTTAATCTCTATTTATCTAAGAAAAAGGCTATTATAACTTGTATTTCTACAAGTTATCACACCCCCAAACTTATTTAAATGCTTATCCTCAAGCATAACTTCTATCTAAGAAACTTACAATTATCCTAAACATTTTCTCAACGCATTGACTAGTCTCTCAGAATGCAATACTCAATCAGCTACCCGTCAGTTATAGTACTTCTCTACCTCCACATTCTTTTCTTTAGGACGAGTCTAGTTTGTATGCGGCAAGCTTTCTTTTCAAAATTCTTTAACTCATTATTCACAAAACTTTTGTTCCTTCTTTTGAACACTGAGCCTGAAAAGATGAAGATATAAAGTTCCTTTTACCTTCTTGTTTTCTTATGTATATATTAAGCATGCGTCGAGTAGGGTTACCCACCTTCATTCTGACACACCAACTATGGGGTGCATGGAGGCAGCCAACTACGAGCAAGTGCCCTTCTCGACTAAACTCTTATCTAAGTTCGGTTTCCTCACTAGACATTGGAGTTTGTTATTTTATCTATGCGTCGCTGATTACGATTACCCACCTTCATTTTGACACACCAACTATGGGGTGCATGGGGCGGCCAACTACGAGCAGGTGTCATTTTCAGCTAAACTGTTAACAAGATAAATATGTTAGTCTTGCCAGCGGAGTTTTGCGTTTAAAAGAATTTTTTTTTTTCTTTAGACATGTTTGAAATAAGTTCCTCATATTTTTATCTTTGACAGTTCAAACCTCTTCCATCCCCAAACTTGAGAGTAGCAAGGTCTTCATTGCTTAAATTGTAAACAAAGATTAAGTTGCAAAATTTTGTAAAAGATGTTTGAATTGGCCACTTGCATACATGCAAAGTAGGTTTGCGTTTCTAAGGAATAGTATGCAGACGCATTGAAAGTAATCTAACTTAAAGAGTGAACAAAAAGTGTAAGCATGATTATCCTCATAGTGACTAATTTTTTTCAACGCAAAGATAAAAGTTGGAAATAATTATATATGTAATTAGATTGAATTTACAGCAAGGGACCATGCAAAAGAAGTAAGTAGAAATTCCATGCGGCAAAGAAATTTTTCATTCTATTAATTGAATAATCCACAACGCATACAATTGGAGATGAAGATAATGCAATAAAAGTTTTAAAGAAGATACAACTCTTAACTACACCCCTAAATTTTTAACGATCTGCCTTGTCTTCATCAGGTCTGCGTTTCTTCTCCGGCTCATGGCGCTGTGGTATTGGGAAGACAAGCGTCTGTTGTAGGTGTTCAGGAATGTTAGGGGGCGGGACTTCTGGTAAAATCGAGAACAGTTGATGAATGTAATTCAGTGTAAAGTGAAACTGCTCCATCTGCCGGTGTGCTAACATATTCAATGAGTGCATCACTGGACGCAAGATTGATTGTTGCAGATATGTTTGCACTGTTTCCCACTCTAAATCAAGTTGGGCTTCTTGCGGTTGTGGTTGCGTTGGAGGTTGAGGCAGGTTTGGCTGAGGGCAAGAGGTTGATGGAGTTTCATCAAACGCAGGGGATGATGGACGCATAAAAGTCGCACCAAAATCCCCATAGTGTGAGTCATCAACTCTTATTGAGGAGATTGGGGAAGAGGGTTTTGCGGAAGGATGAGGTTTAGAAGGTTTTGGGCGATGCGTTTTAGGAGGAGGTGGAGGTGGAGTTGGTTCTCTTTTGGTTGTTGGAAGTGGGGGTGAAGGGCTTGAGGTTGGGGAAGGTCTAATGGTGGCATCAGGACTTGCCACAGCCTTGCGTTTCAGCTTGGACGGCTTCCTCTTCTTCTGCAGTTGCGGCTTTGGAGGCGGAATGGGTTGATGAGGTCTTTTAGTGGCCTTAGCAGGCTCTGGCAGATATTGTGATCCTCTCATCAACCGACGCAGAGTTTTGTGGGCGATTACGCCACTGACTTCAATCATCTTCTCTGCGTCTAACACTTCCGTTGGCCCTCCGATGGAAGCATTGGCGTACAAATTCATGATAAGAGTGGGGAAAAAGAGTTGGCCCCTTATCTGCGCCGCGATTATGCGTCCAACATCCAGGATGCGACGCAAAATGCAATAAGCTGCCATCACTCGATCCCTTGATACTGTCTTGTCATGCGTTGTAGGTATCAGCCACTTCTTCACCAAGTATACCCACAGGTTTGCCTCTGGTCTTAGGCTGCTAGCGGATAGCGTTTTGATACCTGTGGGTGAAACATCCCACTTAGCCCCAGGCTTCGCCAATACAGGGATTGCGTCCTCCATTAACTCCGTTTGAGTTGATTCTATAATCTTGTTTCCTTCTGCATCCGGGTTGTCCCTCAACTAATAGATTGCATTTATTTCCCTTGCGTTGAACGAGACTTCAGTTTCATCCACCACCACCACGTCTTCCTCTTCATCTATGCGTCCATTATAAGAAGTTCGGACTACGTCAGGTTGGAGCCAAGACGTGCTGGAACAGAAGTTTCTCCAGCCGTGGTGGTCAATAATTTTGGTGATGTATGGCGGCAATGGGGCTTCTTCAGGGAAAAATCCCACCTCAATCATCAAATCAGGGAACGCCCTGTGTCTCCCTTTTCCTTCCTTCTTTTGTGGTGACACATCAGCCACCTTAGCTTTTCCTTTGGCCTTAGCAGGAATTTCGTCGACAGTTCTCTTCTTGCTCTCGGCCACTTCAACTGGTGCTTCAGTCACCTTCTCCTTCCCTTTGCGTTTCTTATTATGCGTGCTTGGGAGTTTGGTGACTGACACCTCTTTTTCTTTCTTTCTTCTTCTTCTTCAAGGTGCTAACACCTTGTTCCTCTCTCGCATCCTCCCCGATGCGTTCCTTCCTTGTAGGCGAGTGATGCCTACTTCTCTTTATCTTTTTCTTCGTTTCTTCCCCATCTTCTTGGGCTTTTATTCTAGCAGCCAGCTCCTCATCCTCTTCAATTTGTAGTTCTTTCTCAAGCTCCTCGGCTGCTTTTTCTTTTCTTTCTTCTTCCCTCATTTCCTCTTCAAATGCCAATGGGGCTTCTTCTATTTGAGGATCAGGAAGGCCTTGCATCTCCCCTTCTTCTTGAGACCGCACTTCCTTGCGTGCCTTCTTGCCGGACAATGCGTCCTTGGAAATTTTCTCAGCTCCTTTTCTTAGGGCCCTGAGCTCTTTCCTCAACTTGGCCCTCTTCTTCATCTTTGCTGCCAACCTATCGAAGGATGTTGCCTCAATTGGGTACTCAGGACCGTCTCCTTGCTCCGTGGTTTTCGGCTCTTTATCCTTGGCAGTTTCTTCTGATACCCTTCTTTTCTTTCGTATCAGGGGTACCACTTCTTCTTCCTCTTCCCTTCTTCTCTTGGTCTCTGTGGCCATCACAACTTTTTTGATGGGTCCTTCATTGGAGTCTAAGGTCATCTCCTCAGGACTGATGGAGACAGGGCTAACCCATGCATTTCAACTGGCTCGCTTACGACCTCCTTGCTGTAGGCAGCTTCTCCTTCCTTATTGACCCCGGTCTCTTCACCCTCCCAAGTCTCTTTTGGTTGACTCTGGTCCTCTTTTATCGGGGAGGGTTATTTCCATCTTGCGTCTAAAACGGTTGCGTCCATTGGGTCATGCAATCCGCTCAGGATTTGGCTATCCATGCTTTCGGGGAACGTGCAGAATTCACTTCCCCCTCTTTGACAGCCACCTCTTCTTCTACTTCTCTTCCTATCTCTTCAGTTTCTCTTGTGATGGGCGGACGAAGTGAGGGTGAAAGCTGGTTGACCTCCCCATCATCCTCCCGATTCTTTGCTTGCTTTTTCTCTTGAGCGATTCTCTCCAAAATGTCGCCGAATACCTCTCTCTCTTCTCTTCGGCGTACTTCGCTACTTCCGTACAGTGTACTGGCTTCATCGCGAACCGTTCCCGGACCCGGTTGCTCTGCCTCGGAGTTTTCTGTGCTTAACCGTTGGCTTCCAGCATTGAAATTTGGGGTGAAAAACTTCCTCATGTTCTTCATTCTGGGCCTGGAGATGCAAAATTTGACCCGACTTTTGGGTTTCGGAGTAGGTACTGGGTTGATTTGGCTCAAGGGGCGGATATTTAGAACTTCCACACAGTCGTCGGAGTCAGTGTCGACTACTGGTGGACGGGTTGGGGGTCTGGCGAATGGTCGGAAAAATGCGTATATGGGTGGTCTTTGGGCAATAGCCCTGATTCTAGATGCTGAAAAGGTTGGGATAAACGGTGGGCTAGGATTTGGAGGTCTTAGTCGGACCAGAGAAGCAAAAGGCCTCACAGGTTTGGAAGGATGAAATGTAGTTAGAGAGAAGAATGGAGATCGAGGGTTAAGAAATACCTCGGGAGCTGGTGTCTGTGATGATAAAGATCTTGGGGAAACGTCGCTAGCGAGGTGTTCTTGGTTTTGTGGATTTGAATGGCTAGACATATGAGGTTCTGTGTAGAACACAAATCGCCGGAGGTTATAGAGGTGAAAGGTTTCAAAAATGGAAAATGGGAAATCGGATCGCGTTTATAAAGGGCTAATTTAGTTGTCGGTAATAAATGCAGATACGCGATATCCGGAATCCCACTGATCAAGGAAAATTTTATTGAGCCGCACACCCATCAAGTGTGATGGGCGGCTACTTAACGCACATAGAGCACTTGAGTGTTTTTCTGGGAACAACGCGTAGACTGAGAAAACATGTGCGTTTCACCTATTGCTCTATCTAAAACGCAATGAACTAATGATAAACGCATAGCTGATGAACGCCTGGTTCTCAGGTTAGATTGTGCGTTGTAGGTTAAGTATTATGCGTTTGAAAAAAAATATGTACGGCTCTAACCTTAACTCGACAAACACAGCAATCGTTTATCGATGAACGTATAGTTTACTCATGCGTTGGACGCATGCATGAATAATAGAGTATGCGGTGAAATCAAATTGTTTATATTAAAAACTCAATGCCTAATTTCATGCTTATCCCATTTATACTACTAAGCTGAAATTAAAGAAATAAATAAATGCTAAAAACAAAATATACACAGAAGAAGGAAAGCAAAATAAAATAATAAAAAAAATAAACACTAGAACAAGTTCAAATGACAATAAAGCAAGGTAAAAGAAAGCGTCCCTGGAAAAGTAGGCATTCGGCAACGCAGGGATCTTTCGACGCAAGCTCAGTTATTACATTCGCGTAGGTCAATGGAGGTTTTGTCAATTTCGAACTCTCCAATGTGGTAGGGTTTTACCCTCTGTCCATTGACCTTGAAGGAAGTGGTTCCTTCTTCGTTTGTCAGCATGACAGCACCATGTGGGAACACTTCCTTGATTATGAATGGACCTGACCAGCGAGACTTCAGCTTACCTGGAAACAAACACAACCTTGAATTAAATAACAGGACCTTCTTGCCGACGTATAAAGTTTTCTTACTAATGTTTTTGTCGTGCCATTTCTTGGTCCTTTCTTTATACAGCTTTGCGTTTTCATAAGCTGAATGTCTCCACTCTAAGAGTTCGTTTAATTGAAGCTTTCGGGCTTCGCCGCTTGCGTCCTGGTCTAGATTGAGCTTCTTCATGGCCCAGATGGCTTTGTGTTCCAGCTCAAGCGGGAGATGGCATGCTTTCCCAAACACCAACGCATAGGGTGACTGTAACACCCTCAACCTAGATATTTATTTATCTCTATATTCTTTTCTAGGAGTGAGTGTTACCTAATCTGTATTCTGCTAAACATCGCTATTCATATACATTCTATATCATAACTAGCTAGCAAAATGTTTAACCTTTACAATAGTTATGCAAATTTTCCTAATAAGATAGCATTAAAAGTAAAAGTTAAGAGACTCTGTGAAAAGTTTACAGGTGTGCCAGGTGACCTACTCAAATCCCCTTCAAATATAAACAACTTTTACATAGGAATAGAGTTTACAAGTTCCACCTAAACAAAATTGTAATTTATCTCAGACAAATCTGGAGGATAGGCTAGGTACCGCGATCACGCTTGCTACCTGGAAAGAAATCAACAGAGAAACATTATGAGCTACAATGCTCAGTGAGTGACTAACTAAAGAAATAACTCAATAACATATAACTACAATCATTTTTATAACCTGTTTAACCATGCTTCACATTCCATTCATAAACTTGTAATTAACCATGATTGAAAGGTATTAGCATTACATAAATAGATATCTTCCTATTGAACCTTTGTTAGGGCGGAGCAAACTCAACGCACCTAACGTCAATAAGCCTTAGCTATATGGAGTAATCTCAACACAACAGCGTCAAATGCTCTGTTATTCTGCTTATAAATCTGTCTGTTCTCGGGCTGCCCGTGTACCTTTTCATGTCCTTTGGTACTAGGGTCCCAGGGAAAGTACTGAATCACCGTCTTTATATCCTTAGGTGAGAGCTTAAAAGAGATGCTAGGGCTGCCCATATGCCTTCTCATGTCCTTCAGCATTGGGTCCCATTCAAATAATTCTAGCACAAACATACATAATACGTTTCTCCGCATTAACTATAATCATGATATCTTAGCTTCGCAGAACATTATGTAGAAACTAGCTTGATGAGATTTAGCACATTATTTAATACATTATCAATCTTTATCTCACGTTTAAGAAATATGCTAGTTTCATACATAGTAACACATCTCATCTCCTAATTCAGAGGTATCATTAAGCATATAGGAGATATTAACATTCAAGTTAACTTATACTAAACCATAAAGTCACTCACAACTTCTTTCAGATGCCAAGCGGGTTATATGCTTTCCTTAGCTCCTCTTGACCTGAAATAGACACTTTCTCTTGTTATGCTTCCTTTTTCATTCATTAAAACAGAAGCAACAACTCATCATGTGCTTAATGTTAATTGTTCATCATGCAGTTAAGCTTTCATCGTTTACTCTTAAGTCTCAACACTAAAGCTATAACTACTAGGTGTTCCCTATCCTTCTGTTGTACCTTAATCTTAAGGATACTTTATGTCTAACTTGTTTCTGCTGCTATACTCACGTTGGAGTCTTAATTTTTCCTTAACAAAGCTGACTGCTACAGCTTTGATGTCTCTGCTTAGTCTCTGCTAAAAACTCATTTCCAGCCTAAACTAAGACTTCTTCCCTTCTACAAATTTGTAAAGAATTAGGTTCTTCAGCTTACCTTAAAGTTTCAAAGCTTAACTCTTTATCGTTCTCCAGTTATGCCAAAATTACTCCGCATTGCTCCAGCTTGCATAGCAGTTCTGTAGCTACTGCTTTTACCTAAAGATTCATATGATTAACTTCACTTTCAGCTTAATCATCCTTCATAATACTTGTTAGAAATTGTGTTAACTTACTAACTTCCAAATTTCAGCTTTAAACTCGGCTTTCTCGAGTCGTTCTATTCCAAACATCGACCATTGTTCAATCTGTGCGTCTGCAAATCAATCTTCTATTCCAACTCTGATTTCAGCACCAAAACGAGTGAAATTTTGTTTAAAAACTATAAGAACTCCTTCCTCTATCTTTTCTTGTGTTTTGTCTGAAAGATGGAACCGACTTAAGCTCTCGAAATGTCTGAAAGTGATTAAACTCACCTATATATACTACCGACTTAAGCATCACAAGTACTGACTTATCCCCTCACCCATAGGTTGGTGCGGGTCTTTTCCTCAACGCAGAGTGCTCATGTCTGGATTCTCCTTCAGCGCCTTCAGCAACTAACCATTCTCAGCGCATGATGCTCTCAGCGCCTTCGATTGCCAACGCATACAACATAGTCTCCCCCCACTTACTTCATCGCTTCAAGACCATTTTGTCTTGGACACAAGGTATCTTCAACGCATGGCTATCTACGACGCAGGGTGGCTTCCAGCGCCTCATGGCTTCCAATATATTCTCAACGCGTAATCTTACTAACGCATGGTTAGCACTTAGCCACTTTTACTCCCATAATACTCAGCCAACTTAATCACTGCACATTTCATATTTCATTCTTAACTTGCCAACTCCCAAATGTCGGGTAGAAGCTTACAGCATTTCTCTACCACATACTACTCAGCATTATAGTCTCAAATGTTTACTTCTATGCGTTTGTTTCTTCGTCTCTACCATGCGTCCAACTTGGTATTTCCAGCTTAGTATACATCCAACTTCGCTTACTTCTAAGCTTAAAATCATGGTTGCGTTCTCTTAATCCGTTTATCCTACATTAGAATTCCTAACTTTAAAACTTACTCTGATTCCAAGATTCAAAATTTACTCAACGCAACCTTTTTATCAAATCCTTTTACTTTAAGTTTCTTTTACGGCTTATGTAATCCAACCCTTGTGCACAACTGCTCTTGTCCTATTTCTCCTTTTCATAGACTCTTTCACGTAAGTCTTAGAAAAAGGGTGTAACAGTGACATGCCTATAGGTGTTTTGAATGTCGTTCTGTATGCCCATAGAGCTTCATCTAATCTCTCTGTCCAATCTTTTCTTTATGTGCTCATGACCTTTTCAAGTATGGACTTGATCTCCCGGTTTGTTATTTCAGCTAGGCCGTTTGTCTGTGGGTGATAAGCAGTTGCTACCCTGTGCAAGACATTAAAATTAGTCAGTAAATTAGTGATTATGGGATTTATAAAGTGTGTACCTTCATCACTAATTATCGCCCTTGGTGTCCCAAATCGAGAGAAGATTTGTTTCTTTAAAAACTTGGACACTGTGTTTGCATCATTCTTTACACAGGCTGCTGCTTCTACGCATTTTGATACGTAGTTGACCGCTACTAGAATATATTGATTGCCGCAAGAAGGAGGAAATGGTCCCATGAAATTGATTCCCCATACGTCAAACAACTCAACTTCCAGCATTGAATTCAGAGGCATCTCATTTCGGTTGGAAATGTTGCCTGTTCTCTGACAACGATCGCAAGCTACCGCATATGCCCTTGCGTCTTTGAATAATGTGGGCCAGAAATACCCAATTTGCAACACCTTTGCAGCTGTTCTCTGCCCTCCAAAGTGTCCTCCGTAAGGTGCTTCATGACAGCTCCTCAAAATGCTATGCATTTCATATTCTGGAACGCATCGATGCAGGATATGGTCAGGGCCAAGTCTGTATAGATATGGCTCATCCCAGCAGTAGAACTTACTTTCATGTTGGAGCTTTTTCTTTTGTTGAGCATTGAATTCTTCAGGCCATTGGTTGCAGACCAGGTAATTTACTATGTTTGCGTACCACGGTTCCTGACTCTCTGCGTTCATGATATGCTCGTTTGGGAATCATTCCTCTATATCACTCCAGCTTTCCTGGACCTCTTTATTTTCCAACCGAGATAGGTGGTCTGCAACCTTTTTCTCGGTTCCCTTTCTGTCTTTAATCTCCAAATCAAATTCTTGTAACAGCAGTACCCATCGGATGAGTCTAGGCTTTGCGTCCTTTTTCGCCATCAAATATTTGATCGCAGAATGATCACTATAGATGGTCACCTTTGACCCTATCAAATATGCTCTGAATTTGTCAACTGCAAAGACTATGGCTAACATTTCCTTCTCAGTAGTAGTGTAGTTCTCCTAAGACGCATTCAATGTTTTACTAGCATAATAGATGGGGTGCATTATTTTCTCTTTTCTTTGCCCCAATACTGCTCCCACAGCATGGTTGCTTGCGTCGCACATTAATTCAAATGGGAGAGACCAGTCAGGTGCAACTAAAATTGGTGATGAAATCAGAGCTTGCCTTAGAGACTCGAATGCGTTTAGGCATTTACCATCGAAATTGAATAACCTGTTGGCTTCCAGCAGCTCGCTCAGTGGTTTTGCTACTTGCGAGAATCCTTTGATGAATCTTCTATAGAAGGCCGCATGGCCTAGGAAACTTCGCAAAGTCTTTACATTTGTGGGGGCTGGGAGTTTTGCTATCGCATCTATCTTTGCTTGATCCACTTCCAATCCAACCTTTGAGATCTTATATCCCAACACAATACCCTCAGTGACCATAAAATGACATTTTTCCCAGTTGAGGACTAGATTTGTGTCTTCGCATCGCTTTAACACTCTTTCCAAGTTGGTCAAGCATTCATCGTATGATTTCCCAAATACTGAGAAGTCATCCATAAACACCTCTACTGACTGTTCCAAATAGTCGGAAAATATTGCCATCATGCATCTTTGGAACATCCCTGGTGCGTTGCATAGTCCGAATGGCATGCGTCTGAACGCAAAGGTGCCATATGGACAAGTGAACGTTGTCTTCTCTTGATCTTCTGGAGCTATCATGATCTGGTTATAGCCGGAATATCCATCAAGGAAGCAGAAAAATTCATTTCCTGCCAGCCTATCTAGCATCTGGTCGATGAATGGCAGTGGAAAGTGGTCCTTCTTTGTTGCCGTATTCAGCTTGCGGTAGTCCATACAGATGCGCCAGCCAGTGACCGTTCTTGTTGTATCAACTCATTCTTACTGTTCATGATCACTGTCATTCCCCCTTTCTTAGGTACACACTGAACTGGGCTTACCCAGCTGCTGTCGGAGATTGGATAAATGACCCCTGCGTCGAGCCATTTGATGATCTCTTTCTTTACAACCTCCTTCATCGCAGGGTTAAGCATGCGTTGCCTTTCAACTGACCCATCTTTACCCTCTTCCAACCGAATTTTGTGCATGCAGTATGAAGGGCTTATTCCTCTAATGTCCGCGAAGGTCCATCCAATGGCTTTGATATGATTTTTCAATATCTCCACTAAAGCCTTTTCACAATCTGTAATTAACGCAGCGGATATGATGACCGGTAGCGTGCTCTCTGCCCCCAAATATGCATACTTTAGATGCGTTGGCAGTGTTTTTAGCTCAAGGGTTGGTGGCTCTTCTAGGGACGGTTTTGTTTTCTCCGTGGATCGATTGCTTAAGTCTAAGCGTTCAAAGCTTGCATTGGAGATTACACCTATTTCCATTTCTCTTCCCTCATCCATTTCGTCCAGCATTGTTTCGTCTTCAGCACATGCGTCTATGATGCTTACCTTTTCTTCAATTATATCTTTGATCATCTGGCAAGAATGAAAATCATCAGGATATTTCAACGCATTAAAAACATTAAACTTTACTTGCTGGTCGTCCACTCGAATGGTTAACTCCCCTTCCTGGACGTCAATCAGGGCGCGCCCAGTAGCTAAGAAAGGTCTTCCCAGGATGATGGGCACCTCTTTGTCAGCTTCATAATCCAGAATTATGAAGTCTGCTAGGAAGATGAATTTGTTTACCTTCACAAGAACATCTTCAATTTTTCCTTCGAGATGCTTAATGGAACGGTCAGCAAGCTGAAGTGTGACTGTGGTTGGCCGTGCTTCCCCTTTACCCAACTTTTTGAATATAGACAGTGGCATTAAATTTATGCTGGCCCCTAAGTCGCATAATGCCTGACCTACGTCCATTCCTCCTATAGAACATGGCAATGTGAAACTCCCTAGATCTTTCATTTTGGCGAGTATATTGCTTTTGAACAATGCACAGCATTCCCGCGTTAATGCGACTGTCTCAAACTCTCCAAGCCTTCTTTTCTTAGATAGTATGTCTTTCAGAAATTTGACATAGCTCGGCATTTGTTCCAGGGCTTCCACCAACGGAATGTTGATGCGAAGTTGTTTGAGAACATCCAAGAATTTTCTAAATTGGCCCTCATCATTTTTCTTCTTTAGGCGCTGAGGAAAGGGCGAACGCATAGAGGGAGTGATATTCTGAGATACCGACGCAGGGTTTGCCTACGTTGCTTTTTCTCTCCCCTTTCCAACTTGAGAGGTTGTGGTGGTGGATGAAGATTGCGGTTCACTAGTAGGTGTTATTGGAGTTAGTTGTGGAGTGATGTGAGGCTGCAGACTTCCTTGCATCCTCTGATCTTGCGTTTCATTGGGAAGAATCTTCCCACTCCTCAATGTCACAGCTTGACATTGTTCCTTACTGTTACCACGTGGGGCTTCGGTATTACTGGGCAATGCTCCTTGGGGTCTGGTATTGCGCTCACTTGCCATTTGTCCCACTTGAATTTCTAAATTTCGGATTGCAATGGCATGGCTTTTTATTTCCATTTGGTTTTGGAGCATTGCTTCCAACGACTTACGCGTTTCTTCATTTTGAGTGATAGTTTGTCGCATAAGGGCTTCAAGGGATGATGATGATGAGTTTGCTGACTAGTTTCTTTGTGCTTGATGCGCTTGAACACCTTGGTTGCACACGAAGTTGTTGCTTCTCTGCGGCTGTTATCCAGTTCTCTGCGTTTGTGATTGGTTTCCTCCCCATCCAAAGTTAGGATCGTTCCTCCAACCCGGATTATAAGTCTTGGAGTACGGATTGTTCTGAACATAACAGACGGATTGTGGGTTGTAGGGCACATATCGTACAAGTGACCATCACCGCATTGCACACAGCTTACAGATGCTGTTGCATTCACTGTGTTCATTGCGTCCATTGATGCAACTGTTCCACCTTGGTTGTTCAATGCTATTGTTTGCAGCAAGGATGTCATATTGGCGATCTGAGCTGAAAGATTATTAGTTGCGTCAGTTTCAATCATTCCAGCTTGCGTTCGTCTTTTATCCATGTACCGGGATCCATACCCATCATCTACCCATTCATCAGTGTTCCTCGAAATTCTATCGAGGATCTCCTTGGCTTGCGTATAAGTCTTGTCCATTAATCCTCCTATTGCAGAGGCGTCAGCCATTGATTGTGATGTTTTATTTAATCCTCCGTAGAAAATCTCCATCTGCACACAATCAGGGATACCATTATGGGGACAATTCCTTACAAGCCTTTTAAACAGGACCCATGCTTCACTAAGTGTCTCCGAGTCCTTTTGCTCGAAGGTGACAATGTCTTGTTGCCTCTTTGCACTCACCGTCGGAGGAAAGTATTTCTGCATGAATTTTTCAACCATTTGGCCCCAAGTTGTAATCTCACCAGGTTCAAATGAATATGCCCATTGTCTTGCCTCATCTTTGAGAGAAAATGGGAATAACATCAGTCTGATGCTATCTTGCGGTACTCCAGCCATAGGGAATGAATGCGCTACAAATTTCCAAGAAACTTTTCACGTGTGCATGTGGGTCTTCACCTGTTGCACCCCCAAACTGCCCTGCGGCTTGCAGCATCTGCAACATTACTGATTTCATTTCAAACCTTCCATTACCCTCGAAGGTTGGTTGTAAAATTCCTGGTGCGAAATTGTATAGATTTGGCGACGCATACTCCCTCATTGGGCGATTTCTATCATGCGCCAAGAGGATTGGGTTTGTATCATTGTTTGCGTGTTCTTGCGCATTTGCATTCTGCCTAACCCCAGCATGAGGTTGATTATTTTGAGCATCCATATTTTCTTATGTAGTTTGATTGCTCCTTCTTTGTTTATTCTGTCTTATCCTTCTTCTGAAGGTCCTCTGAATCTCTGGGTCAATATCAAATGTTGGGTTGTCCCCTTCACTCATATACTGTTAGAAGCCTCTGATAGAAGAGAAGCTTGCTATACTCCGTCGACTGAGGAATCCTGTAACACAATAATCCAAAGAAAATAATTAAATCAATGCAATAATCCCTGGCAACGGCGCCAAAAACTTGTTGTTGGTGGATTTTGTATGTGTGTAAATTGTCCTAACGCAAAGTGTTAAATGATGTCTTTATGTGTTCAACATGTCGTGCTTTGAGCATGCTACGCGTCTTACTACTATGCGTTGGTGATCTGTCAAGTTTCCCTATCCTTTACCCAAGTATAAGCAAATAAGTAGGTTTTCTTGGTGAGTCCGAGGTCGAACACAAGGATTATGTTGATTCAATATTTATGTGAATTACATGTGTTGCAGTGGTAACCAAGAAATAATGGGGAGAGTGTTTGTTTCTGATCTAAAGAAAGCGATAATATGTACACTAGACTAAATGTGGAAGATGGAAAGGCATGCGACACAGCAAGTTCAGCTAAAGATGTGTGTGAATGGATAAAGAAAGGCTTTGGGTTGATTAACATCTAACATCGGAAACGCACAGTAGTATTCTATTCATACTTGCGGACTCTTCTCCCGGTTGTCAGCCGCTATGCATTATATGTCTATAACGCATTGGAGAGTGTTAAGAACCAAGGTTATCCCCATAGACAGGCAATACTACTTGGCCCTTGTCAATTGAGTTCCACAATCGCTTACACTCTCGAGCAGTTCGATTATTACTACTTATATCGATTTGTCAGATGGACATAAGCATCGGATTAAGCTCGCAATTGACAAGATAAAATAGTTACACTGTGGTTCCTAGTTAGATGCTACCGCAACCCTAGACCCTAGAGTGATTAATTACTCATGGTTTGAAACTAAAAAGCGGAAAGTTTAGACAAATGAGTAGACATGGAAGATAATTATATTGATGAAACGAAATAAAACTTTAGATGAGCTCAATGTCTTGACACAAATCTAAAATCAAGATAGAACAATAAGAAAGAAAGTAGGGAAAGGCGTCAATGTCTTGAGTCGCTCAGATGGAAGCGTGAGGCTATGCTGTGAAGTGGTCCGGCGGAGGGAAGACTCTTCTCTCTCGAGCTATTCGTCTCCGGTTGAAGTCTGGAGAGGACTCTGCTGTCACTTATGGAGTTCTTCCGAGAATCAACAACTCATCTCGCGGAGCTGCCCTTTTATAGATGTTGCGTTCGCAATTAATGGCAAATTTGCTTGATCGGCGGCGAGATTGATACTATGCATCCAACTCGGCTGATTGCGTGATTCTCGGGTCAATTAAGATCCACCACTTTGGCCACAAATCATTTTCGTCAATCATCCGTCAATCTCTCAAGATTCTGCTTTGATTCTCAGAGCCTTGCATTAATGGTCGTCTATGCGTCCATGAATAGTTTGGCCGATGTCAACGCGGCGTAGGTTGCTAACGCGTAGTCTTGCGTTGAGAAGTCATCAACGCATCGTTTGCATTCCTGCGTCAAAACATGCGTTTTAGGCTCAAAAAGTGGTAAAATCATTTATCTTCATAAAAATACAAAAGTATAACGCAAAGGAAGATTTATTAGTAAAAATCACATACACTGCCGCATGCTTCTCTATTTAATCTCTATTTATCTAAGAAAAAGACTATTATAACTTGTATTTCTACAAGTTATCAGTATTGAAAAGTATGTTTATGAAATGTTATTGATTTAAGAATTGCCCTGTTTTCTCATGGAAGAATTGCATATGAACTGTTCGTATAAAGTATTGTTTCCCTTAAAGGAAAATGTTTTACAGGAGACTCAGTGCTGAAGGACATGAGAAGGCACGTGAGTTTTCCCGGGACCCAATACTGAAGGACATGGAGAAGGTATTTGGGCAACCCGCCATGTTCCTATGTGCACAAGAGGTTATATGCTAGTGCATTGAGTTCTGCTCCGCATCGAGCCTTATTTGTTTTTGACGTTTGGGTGTTGAGTTTTGCTCCGCCTCAACTAGGGAGAAGTATTGTAACCATACTAATTTCTTTATGAATTGTTGAAAAACAATGTATGATTTGATAAGGGCATTTAAACATGATTTAATCAATGAATATGAGATGATTCTATGTTTTATTCATGCTGTTAGAATTAGTTTAAAATCCTGATAATTTTCGAACTAAAAATAGTTTGCTAAAATTAGTCATTCACTGGGCTGTTAGCTCATGTTTTCAAGTTTTCTTTTCCCTCCAGATAGCAAGGACGTTCCTGGTGCTTTGCCTACTCCAACTTGCTCTGCTTAAGTTTCGAGTTTCTAGAAATTTGTTTTGTTTGAAGAGTTGTATGTATGTATAACCTTATATGGGTGGCATGTAGACCTAGTTGTACATATGCTGGGAGATGAAATATGGTTTTGTATAAGTACCTTGTGGATGAGTTGAAAGTTTGAATTATCGATATATATATGAACTTTCTATATGTTATGGTTGTGGATCTATGAAGGAGCAATATGTATGTTATGAACTCACAGGATCAGTTTGTTGAAATGGATGGTATACGTCACAAGAGGGGTGATGTGTGTTGTCCTCACATCTCCTTTCACGATAAGTAGGTTATCAGGGAGGGGGTGTGACAAATTGGTATCAGAGCGAAAGAGTCTTGGGAATAGGATCATGTATTGTAATGTAGGAACATGTAATTTTTAGCCAATAGTAATATCGTGTTGTCATATAGGAAACATGCCACCTAGAAGCAGGCGAGCTAGGAAATCAACAGCCGGAACACCTGAAGCTACTGAGGGCCGTGGAGATATGTCCGAGGGTGAATCTAGTCATCCTCAAGTTGGGATCAATGTCGAGGAACAGATATTTACTAGAATTGCTGAAAGATTGGCTGCAAGCATTGGATCAGTGGAGTCAGATCCAGAAAAGAAATACAGTATAGAAAGATTGAAGGCTTTAGGTGCTACTACTTTTGAAGGCACTGTTGATCTTACTAAGGCAGAGACATGGTTGAATTTACTTGAGAAATACTATCGTGTGATGAGATGCCCTGATGATGGAAAGGTGGAACTGGCAGTGTTTTTGTTCCAAAAAGGGCAGAAGATTGGTGGAGAATTGTAGAAAGCAGGAAAGAGAATATAGGAGAAATAGGTTGGAATGAGTTTAAGAAGGCATTCCAAGAGAAATATTGTCCAAGATCATTCCGAGATGCCAAATGGAATGAGTTTTTAAGGCTAGTACAGGGATCAGTGTCAGTGGCAGAATACGAGAAGAAATATACTGATTTGTCCAAATATGCCACGGCTATTGTTGCTAATGAGATTGACAGGTGTAAGAGATTTGAAGAAGGTTTACGGGAGGAAATACGTACCCCTGTGACTGCTAGTGCTGAATGGGCAGATTTTTCCAAATTAGTAGAGGCAGCTATGCGAGTTGAAAGAAATTTGATGGAAAAGAGGATGGAACGTGAATCAGCTGAAGGTAGACGTGCAATCCACTCTAGTACTACTTAGGGACAGTCAGGTAGGAGATTTGTACCAAGTGTATTTAGTGGAGGAAATTTCAAAGCCAGATCGAGTGGACAGGGTACTTCCAAGGGTGGTACTGGAGATGGTGCACGGAAGCAAAAACCAAGGAGTTCTTGTGGTCCAGCTCAGTCGGTGGAAGGTTCTCGAAGTGGACAACCTGGTGAGTCCACAGCTAATTCCACGAGAAAACCGTTATGTCCCACCTGCGGAAAGTATCATTGGGGATAGTGTAAGGGCAACGTATGTTATCATTGTGGACTAGCGGGTCACTTTAGACGAGAATGTCCCCAGTTGATGCAAGAATTTAAAGCTGAACAGAGAACTAGTTCTTTTACAGCTAGTCAACCACAAAGACCTGCAGGAATTGCTGATGAGGGAACTAATGGATCAAGGCAGAAGGGAACTACAGAACGACCAAGACGGCAAGGAAAGGTCTTTGCTATGACTCAGCAAGAAGCTGATGATGCCCCTAATGTGGTTACTGGTACACTTTCTATATGTTATACTTTTGCCCATGTTTTAATAGACCTTGGTGCTGCCCATTCTTTTATTTCTAGAATGTTTGCTGTGAATATAAATAGTACATTAGTGATGTGTTTGTTTATACCCTGTTGGTGATGTGTTTGTGGCTAGTGAGGTGTATAAAGATTGTAAGTGATTGAAATTGATGGTGTAACCATGATAGCCAACTTGATACCCTTAGATATTCAGGAGTTTGATGTGATATTAGGAATGAATTTCTTATCCAAATATCGAGCCACTATGGATTGTTTCCAGAAGGAAGTCGTGTTTAGAGGATTCGAAGGGAATGAAGTTATTTTCAGGGGGAATAGGAAATTTCTTCCTACCTGTGTGATATCTGCAGTTAAAGCTAGAAAGTTGTTAGGCAAGGGTTGTTCAGCATACCTTGCTTACGTGGTTGATACACAGGCCAGTAAGTTATAACCAGAGGATATTCCTGTGGTAAGTGAATTCCTTTATGTGTTCCCTGAGGAACTGCCAGGGTTACCACCTGATAGAGAGGTGGAGTTTATTATTGATCTAGTTCCTGGAACAATGCCCATTTCGCAGGCACCATACCGTATGGCATCGTCGGAACTGAAGGAGTTGAAAGTGCAGTTACAGGAGCTAGTAGATAAAGGGTACATTAGACCAAGTGTGTCTTCGTGGGGTGCATCGGTGTTATTCGTGAAGAAAAAGGATGGTACTATGAGACTGTGCATTGATTATCGCTAGTTAAAAAAGGTCACTATACGCAACAAATGTCCCTTGCCTCGTATTGATGATTTGGTGGATCAATTTAGAGGGGCATCAGTGTTCTCAAAGATAGATCTAAGATCGAGATACCATCAATTGAAGGTCAGGGAGACAGATGTACCGAAAACGGATTTTAGAATGAGGTATGGACATTATGAATTCCTCGTGATGCCTTTTGGTCTGACAAATGCCCCAGCGATGTTTATGGACTTGATGAATAAGATTTTCCATCCTTACTTGGATCAGTTTGTAACTATATTTATTGATGATATTCTAGTGTATTCTAGAAGTAGAGAAGAACATGCAGAACATCTTAGAATTATTGCAGACTTTGAGAGAAAAGAGTCTGCATGCAAAGTTCAGCAAATGCGAGTTTTGGCTGGAACGGGTGATGTTTTTGGGTCATACTGTTACTGCTGCAAGAGTTGGTGTGGATCCTCAAAAGACCGAGGCGATTACCAGATGGGAACAGCCAAGGACAATATCGGAGGTCCGTAGTTTTCTGGGACTCGTAGGTTATTATTGGCATTTTGTGTAGGGTTTTTCTAAGATAGCATTACCATTGACTCATTTGACTAAGAAAGGAATTAAATTTGAATGGAATGAGGAATGTGAACAAAGTTTACAAGAGTTAAAGAAGAGATTGGTGACTGCACCTATTTTGGCACTTCCAGAGACAGGGAAGGAGTTCGAGGTGTATTGTGATGCCTCTAGTCAGGGGTTAGGTTGCGTACTGATGCAAGAAGGTAAAGTTATAGCTTATGCCTCTAGGCAGTTGAGGCCACATCAAGTTAATTACCCTACCCATGACTTAGAACTAGCAGCGGTGGTGTTGGCACTAAAGATGTGGCAGCATTATTTGTTTGGAGAGAAGTGCCATATCTATACGGATCACAAAAGTTTGAAATACATCTTTGATCAGAAAGAACTCAACATGAGACAAAGGAGGTGGTTGGAGCTGATCAAGGATTATGATTGTACTATAAATTATCATCCAGGGAAAGCAAATGTTGTAGTTGATGCGTTGAGTAGGAAGTTGAGACAAGATAAGACTTCATTGAATACTGTTATTGCGGGATTGACAAAGGAGTTAAAGTTCAAATGCATCCGTACTTAGCTTTGTAAAGAGCATCTTTTTAAGCAAAGTGTTGAGGGAATACCATTCTGAGTGAGGTAATTTGCCACTCCGGATGATCCAGCGGGATTGATGTCCGCTTGGAAGAGTGAGGGCCATCGTAGATGGTTCAGCCACGCCCGGTGCCCCCGGTCGTCGAGCCTGATCGACTCGACTCTTTTCTCTGCCTCCCGGCCTCTTGTAAGGTAAGAAGTTCTCGGATTCTCCTCTTTTTGTGGGTATCTTTTCTTTCTTATCTCAGATGTATGGAAATGAGCCCTGATTCTTTTGTCTAAAATTGGTTTTCTTTAGGCTCGGTTGTGAGGAAGTGAATAATTTAGGGAACGGTCCGGATCTAGGCTACACAGTTCTCCCAATCTCAGGCTACCTCTTTGAGAGAAAGGCTTTCTTCCCCGATATGCCCTTTCCGGAGGACGGCCGAGACTTTTCGACTCTTGATGTGAAGATGCAAGACTTTATGAGTAAATCAGCAAGAATTAGGTATGTGCGCTACGCTGGTTTGGATTTTTCGCGTCGTTTCAGTCGTCGTCCCAAGGAGTCTCTGTTCATCTTCGTTCAAGGCAGGACACATTTTACCCCAAACCAAACAAACTTGGGGAGCTGCGAGCCATTACCCAGCCCAACAAGGTGAGATAGGCGACAGGTAGCTTGCTTCCAAGTCGGCCCGGCCGCGAGAGCGCATTAGATATTTGATTTACCTAAACCGGTTTTTTTCGGCCACTTAAAACAATATACATTGCCTCGTGTTAGCCGAACTGGGATTGGTAGTTCGGTAGACAAGTTAGGAGTTTTTTTTGCACACTTCCAGGTGAGACCCACTTTGATTAGTGAGATTGTTAATAAACAAATGGAAGACTCTATACTAAAAAAGATAGTGGAAGAGGTGAATCTCAAGCAAAAAATGGATTTTGATATAAGAAAAGATGGAGCTTTATTGAAACAAGGAAGATTATGTGTTCCTAATGATTTAACATTGAAAAATGCTATCCTAGAGGAAGCTCATAGTTCGGCATATGCGATGCATCTAGGTAGTACAAAGATGTACAGGACTTTGAGAGAATATTATTGGTGGCCAGGAATGAAATGGGAAATTGCAGAATGTGTGGCAAGATGTTTGATTTGTCAGCAAGTTAAGCCAGAAAGACAAAGACCTGGTGGACTTTTGAAACCACTCTCCATACCTGAGTGGAAGTGGGAGCATATCACTATGAACTTCTTATTTAGTCTTCCAAAAACTCCAAATGGTTATGATGGAATATGGGTGATTGTTGATAGATTTACTAAAACTGCACGATTCCTACCAGTTAAAGTGACTTTTACTTTAGACAAACTGGCCAAACTGTATGTTGACAGAATAGTAAGTCAATATGGAGCTCCTGTGTCTATTGTCTCTGATAGAGATCCGAGGTCTACATCTAAGTTTTGGCCAAGTCTACAACAAGCATTGGGAACTAAGCTTAAGTTTAGTACAACTTTTCATCCTCAAACTGATGGACAATCAGAAAGAACGATTCAGACTCTAGAAGATATGTTGCGTGCTTGTGTACTACAATTTAAAGGAAGCTAGGATACTCATCTGTCTTTGATGGAGTTTCCGTATAATAATAGGATACTCATCTGTCTTTGTTGGGGTGAAGTAGGAGAACGGAAGTTAATGGGACCATAATTAGTCCAAACTACGTCAGAAAACGTAAAATTCATAAGAGAAAGGTTGAAGACTGCACAGAATCGGTAGAAAAGCTACGCGAATAAAAGGCGTCTAGATTTAGAATTTAAAGTTGGTGATAAAGTCTTCTTGAAGTTGTCTCCCTGGAAAGGAATTTTGAGATTTGGAAAGAAGGGAAAACTGAGTCCGAGATACATTGGACCTTATGAAATTTTGGAATGCATAGGACCTTCAGTTTATCGATTAGCCTTACCTATGGAGTTGTCCAAAATACATGACGTATTTCATGTTTCTCTATTGAGGAGATCCTACACATGTTTTGGAGGCTCAACCTATTCAGGTAAATGAAGATTTATCTTATGAAGAGGAACCTGTGCAAATTCTTGACCGAAAGGAACAAGTGTTGAGAACAAAAACGATACCGCTTGTTAAAGTTTTGTGGAGGAATCATCAAGTAGAAGAGTCGACATGGGAAAGTGAAGATCAAATGAAGGTTAAAAATCCCCACCTTTTCTTACAGTGAACTTACTTGAATTTCGAGGACGAAATTTTTTAAAAGGGGGTAGTAAATTGTAAGCACTGGCTTATAATACTAAGTGTTGGGAGAAGGCAAGTGAAATGGTGGCTATGCATTGTTAGAGGAAAAGTAGCCGAGAGTGGAAGAGCTAAGCATTAGCCAAGACTATGCATTGATAAAAGAAGAGAAGATAACATTTTTCTTTTGAGTGGCCATGCGTTGAAGGTGAAATCACGAAGATTTGTTATGAGCTGAAGCAATCACTTGCATTGGAGGAAAAGTTGATCATTGGCGGGGAAAGAAATGGATTTGACCTACCATGCGTTGGTAAGGTTGCCATGCGTTAAGGTCCCCATGCGTTGAAGATGGGTATAATTGATTAAGTTGTAAGCGTTGAAGGTAGGAGGCATTGAGGGCACCATGCGTTGAGGGTGGTTATCTGCTAAAGGTGTTGGTGGTAGGCTACGTTTGAGTGCCTTGCGTTGAATTAAGAAAGGGAACCCTGCGCGCCAACCTGCCTAAGAGGGTTAAGTCGGCAGTATATATATAGGTAAGTGAATTAAATATTTTATCATTTTTAGACATTTTCGAGAGCTTAAGTCAGTTCCATTTTTCAGACGAACTATAAGGGAAGGTAGAAGAAGGTGTTCTTGTGGATTTTGAATAAAAGCCTACTCGTTTTGGTATTGAAATCTAAGCTGGAGCAGAACGTTGTTGTGGACGCACAGACTGGACAGTGTTTGATGTTTGGAGTAGAACGAATCAAGGAGATCAAGTCTAAGGCTGAAATTTTATGTTCAGTAAGTTAACATAATTCTTCACAATTCTTGGAAGGATGGTAAAGCTGAAATTCAGGTTAAATATGTGAAATCTTAGGTAAAAGTAACGGTTTTAGAATTGTTGTGCAATCTGAAGCAGGGCAGAATAATTTTGGAATAGCTGGAGAACAAAGGGGAGTCAAGCATTGAAATTTTGAGGTAATTTGAGAAATTCAATTCTTTACAAGTTTGTAGAAGAAAAAAAATCTTAGTTTAGGCTGGAAATATGACTTTTAACAGATAGGAGTAAGAACAAAAGGGAAAGAAGGAGATCTCTGCTGTCGGGTATTGCTAAGTAAATAAAATAGAGATAGCAAGACGGGTGTCGCTGAAACGCAAGGGGGATTTTGGTCTCACAAAACTCGCTGGGTCTCGCTAGGTATCGCTCCTCAGGTAAATCACGTTAGTCTCGCTTATCCTTGTGTCGCTAGTATCATGTCCTGTTGGGTAGCTTCACTAGTAATCTCGCTGGGAATGTGGGATTTTCGTTGGTAATCTTGCTTATTAGGTTACTTTGGGAAAAAGGGGAGGCTCGGTGATGAATCATGATTTGAGTTTAATTATGCAAACTAAACGATCAAGTAAAAAGAAGCGTAATGTAAGGAAAAATGTTTATTTCAGGCCAAGAGTAGATAGGGAAGGCATATAATCCACTCAAGGCCTAGAAAAAGCTGTGAGTGACACTTTTCTTATTTCAACTATTTCGTTGTACATGTTAGTTCGGTTTTTTTTTTCTAATTTATTTATGATTTTGTGATAAATCAATTTTCAAAGCATAGTTTATGTTTTGTTAAACGGTGTTGAAAAGTATGTTGATGAAATGTTATTGATTTAAGAATTGCCCTGTTTTCTCATGGAAGAATTGCATATGAACTGTTTGTATAAAGTATTGCTTCCCTTAAAGGAAAATGTTTTACAGGAGACTCAGTGCTGAAGGACATGAGAAGGCACGTGAGTTTTTCCGGGACCTAATACTGAAGGACATGGAGAAGGTACTTGGGCAACCCGCCATGTTCCTATGTGCACATAGAGGTTATATGCTGGTGCGTTGAGTTCTGCTTCGCATCGAGCCTTATTTGTTTTCGACGTTGGGGTGTTGAGTTTTGCTCCGCCTCAACTAAGGAGAAGTATTGTAACCATACTAATTTCTTTATGAATTGCTGAAAAACCATGTATGATTTGATAAGGGCATTTAAACATGATTTAATCAATGAATATGAGATGATTTTATGTTTTATTCATGCTGTTAGAATTAGTTTAAAATCCTGATAATTTTCGAACTAAAAATAGTTTGCTAAAATTAGTCATTCACTGGGCTGTTAGCTCATGTTTTCAAGTTTTCTTTTCCCTCCAGATAGCAAGGACGTTCCTGGTGCTTTGCCTACTCCAACTTACTCTGCTTAAGCTTCGAGTTTCCAGAAATTTGTTTTGTTTGAAGAGTTGTATGTATGTATAACCTTATATAGGTGGCATGTAGACCTAGTTGTACATATGCTGGGAGTTGAAATATGATTTTGTATAAGTACCTTGTGGATGAGTTGAAAGTTTGAATTTTCGATATATATAAACTTTCTGTATGTTTTGGTTTTGGATGTATGAAGGAGGATGTATGAAGGAGCAATATGTATGTTATGAACTCACAGGATCAGTTTGTTGAAATGGATGGTATACGTCACAAGAGGGGTGATGTGTGCTATCCTCACATCTCCTTTCAGGATAAGTAGGTTATCAAGGAGGGGGTGTGACACAACATCTCCTACTTGTGAAGTGTTAAACTCCAGTGAAGCCACTTAGCACGATTTTTTTCTCAACTATGTGTCCAACCTAGCCCCTGGGAGATGGATTATGCGTCCAACTTCCTCCTCCCTATGCATCCACCTTGTAAATTTTAGGTTGTGGTCTCTTTTGCTCCCTTTTTTTCTTCCAACCTTCCTACACTTAGCCAAATTTTCCTTCCAACCCCTCATATGCGTCCAAATGCATCCAACATATTCCCAAAAGTCCAATACTTAGTCACAATTTCCTCCTTATATGAGGTATGCATCCAACTACATGTCTCGCATACTTAGTCAAAATTCTACTTAAAAAGCCTTGCTATGCGTGTGGACTTCCTCATTCTTCCTTAGGTATGCGTCCACATGGCTAGGAGTTACTATGAGAAGCCCTATTTATAGAACTCTATGAGGGTTTGGAAGGGCCTTATTTATAGAACTATATGAGTTACTCCAAATCCTATTAGGATAACCTCTCTATATAGATTTTAAATTCAATATTTAATGATATCCAATATTAATAAATATCTACCCAAATAATATCTCATATTAACTAATTTAAAATATTTATATCATATTTAAATATTTATCTTTCGTAGAATCTTTAGTTTGAATCTCATCCAAAATAAATAAATAATTATTTGAAACCAATTCAAATTAATTAATTAATTCTCCCAATATTTATTTATATGGATTTCATCGAAATAAATAATTAATTATCTGAATCATATTCAAATAAATTAATTCTCCATATTATAAAGTTATAATTTGAATATTATTCAAATAAACTTTAGAATAAATCATGTAATTAATTATATCCAATACAATTAATATTTCCAATCATAAATTTGAACATTTCAAAATTTTTTTCAACATAATTGAGCCTTGTTGGTCCGTGTTGAACTAACAAGGGGACCTTGTGGACCTACAGATTATAAGCTCCAATGATCTGAGATTAATTAATTACTCTTTAATAAAATTAATCTTCATTCATTAACTACAAAGCAAACCATTATAGATCCATAGTTGAACTCTTATGTACTGTAGGACAAGTTGTGTCCATGGATATAATCAAATTAAGGAAGTCGATCCTTCACGAGTTGTTCATAATTTCAACTTGGTCAAATGTTCATTTTACCTCTTTTCTTTAAGTACCACTGATTTCTCTAATGAACAATTGGTTTATGGTTCAACTATAAACTAAGTCCCTCCCGGGCAAGTGAGAGGTTGGGGCCCCTTGTTCAAGACCCAAAATCAGCACTTAACTGAACTATTCATCTACTTACCCATTCTAGAAAGGAGTGAATTTCATGTTGTCAAGTTATAATCCCAGCTCCCCATTTAGCCAAATTCCCAAAATGGTAGGTTATTGAATTGGCAACTCAGGCCACTCTCACCCATGCAAATCATAGGACTGACCTCATAGATAGGATTTCATAAGTCACTCAGGATTAAGATCGAGTCGCACATGATCATCCTATGTAATATTAATCTCATCAATTAATGGATTTACAAAGAGAGATTAAATATTTTCAAGTCCGGTCTTATACAAACTTTTTGTATAGGATACCCCCACTCACATGTCTCCACATGAACGGTTTGGATCAAACCATTTGTAACTTACTTAAAACTGAAACACTTTCAGAACTACAAGGATATTTTTATGGTTACACAAAGTCTTGCTTCACAAGGAAAAACAAATATCTTGTGTACCAATCTCCACTACATAGGATACAAATTTGATCTTATCATAGATTTCTCTAAATCTTTGTGAGACCCATTTTGTGACGTGAAAGATCAAATCTTAACACCATATACAAAATTTCTCATTATCCATAAATACTTTGAGAAATTTTTAAATTTTCTACTCAATGGTCACACCATTGATATAACCAATATAACCAACCAATTGTATGTTAAGTCTCATATTTTTGCATTAATTATCTCATACTGAAAGAAAATAATTAATCATACATCCTCAACACTTGAGGTGTCTCAGGATACTCTTCCTTAGACTTAACTTCACATTTGAATGATACATTATCATTCTTTTGAGTTGTGCATCAAATATTTGACAAATATTTTGTAAATATAAGATGTTTAAGACAAACTTAACATTATGTCTTTAATTGGTTAGGTAGTCAAATTTTTATGTCATATTACATCATTCATAATGAGTAATAAATCAATAACATAAAACATAAGAAACATCTCTTATCAATTAATGACTCTCTTGTCTATACAAGGTCATTAATATTTGTTCAAAGTCATTGGTTATAACAACTCTTATCAAACCTTGATTCAAAGATCTAATTGTCTAATTCATTTCTCAAATGAACATATACAATTTTGTAAATTCTTTCCATTTGATCTTTGTAAGTTGAACTCATTTGTTTGGTTGCGTAGATGCATTCTTTAAATTTCTTTTATAAAAAATCTAAACGTTCATTTTACATATCCCATATGCAACAATGAATAATGCTCAAAAGACTCCACAATGAAAATTGACCACAACTAAGTCATAATAAAGGTTGAGTTATCCAATAACTCTCTCACTACAATGAAGGCAAGTCATGTTTGACTAGGATTCATTTGACATTCAAATGTAATTAAATGGTCAATAACACTTATAGTGGATTTACCTGAAATCAAAGTATCAACACTATTTAACCTTAGTAAAGGTTTATAATCTTTTATTAGATATTCTTTATAAACTTAATATTTGTCATATAAATACCTTATTTTATTTAGGATTCCATAGAAGACCATTATTTTCCTCCATGAGGACAACCCATTGATGTGCCAAAATTTGGGGTTATCGCAAATGTACGGGTCAAGTTATAATATAAAATGGTTTAAGTTTGTGTATCATATTTATTGGGGATTGAATTGGATATATTCACTTATCTATTCAAGAATTGAGTTGATTTTATCTAAGGGATGGACCTCGAATTTGGAATTGTGTATTTTGAACACAAGAAAGTAAGAGCAAGTGAAAATTCAAGGGATAAAAGTGTTCTAGGGTGTTAATGTCATTAATTACTTCATTAAGTCATGCTTTAGGTTTTCATGAAATTATGTGCAAATAATATGTTTACGCCTAGAAACTAATATCTGGATTATTTTCTCTAAGAAACAACCATTTCTTATACAACTTAAAAGATTACTAATCTCTTGAAACCAAATTAAGAAACATAGCATTAAGATTTGTAATGATCAACTTTCTCAAATAACCTAGCTATTTTCATGAAAGATTAGTAAAGATTCAATGTCATAGATCTAATTAAACATACAACAACCAATCATACATCTAAGCTACGAATTATTGATGATTAATCAATAAAGAGTAAATCACAACAGCAATGAAAAACATATCATTCAATAACATACATAAAAAACACTAAATCATTAACTTAAATCCATAATTAAATCATCCAACACCCTAAAATAATGAGTTTAGCCACACACTTGCATATGTGTTCTGAAGCATAAAAGTAAAAGGGAAATTGGAACCTAGGAAGAAAGACTCAAATTACTTCCCAATATTGACCTCCTTCAATCTTCACTTGGTTAGCACCTCGATATCTCAAATGACCTTCAACTCTTCTCCAACAATTTCCTCTCTTTGTGATGACTGAAAAGGATTGAAATCCCTAACACAGCAGAAGCAGTACAGAACCAAACTCGAAATAAATTGGGACTTTGAAATACCCATATATTGGAAAAAAAAAATATAGAAAACCTATTGTATTAATTCTAGGCTTAGCATGGATTAAGGATAGAATCTTACTTTAGTTGGAAACTCTGAACACGACCGCCACGAACCTCTCCTATTCTCTAAGAGATGAGATAAGGATTGTGGATCCTTGATCTTTTGGGAACAAGAGAGAGCACCAGAGAGAGTACCAAAGAGAAAATTTCTTTTTTTTTTAATAAATTGAAAGCAAAAAAAAAAAAAAGAATTATTCTCTTCTGTTTCTTTTGCAGGCATATTTAGGAAGAGAGAGTAGGATACATGGGAAGACCACGTAAAGCGGAACTCCCTTTACCTTTCTTCTTTAAAATTAATTTTTTTATTAAATTATTTAATTTAAAAAATAAAAAAAATTAATAATTGATTAAATCTAATTTAATTAATTGTTTCATTTTAATCATATTTAAATGAACATCTCCCATATAACCTATAGTTTTAATTCATTTAATTTAATTAAATCAAAGTTAATTAAAATAAATTAAGAAAATTAATTCTTTAATTAATTAATTTTCAAATTAAATATTAAATGTTTAACTTAACCTACATTTGTATCATATTCAATTGTTATTCTCTCATAACTTATAATTTTAATGTGCATCTAATACACATTAATTTTAACCTATAGTTTAAATATGAATCTGATTCATATTATTATTTGAACTCCTTCAAATATTTAATTCTCTCAAAAATTAATTTTGTATCATATTCAAAATTAAATTTATATTATAAAGTTCAAATTTAATTTTATATTATAATATATCAATATACATTATATTATTTCCCTAAGTAAATTTGAACATTTGAAATTTCATTCAAGACACAAATACCTCATCACTCTTTATGAACTAGGAAAGGGACCTAATGGACCTACAGATCAGAAGCTCCAACGATATGAGATTAATCGGCTAAACTTATTAACCACATTAATCAATATTCGTTAACTGTGGGTACACTCCACTAAAGACCCATAGCTGCACTCTTCTCACTACAGATATATTTATGTTTCCATGGATATAAACCAATAATAGCAAATTAGTCAGTCACAAATGTTCATAACACTAGCTGGGTCAAATTACCGTTTTACCCCGGGGTTACTTATAAATCCTTAAGTATCATTGCTTATCTAATGAACAACCTATTTATGGTCCAACCATTAAACAGAAACCCCTATTGGGTCAGTGAGAAGGTAGAGCCCTTTGTTCAAGTCCCGGAGACACCACTTAAGGGAACACTTATCTACTTACACTAAAGATGGGAATGAGTGAATTCCATCTTGTATAATTCTGTCCCCAGCTCTCACTTGATCTTGTCCCCAAGATGGTAGGCACATTGTCACACCCCTCCCAAATTTGCCTACATAACCTGAAAGGCGATGTGAGGACAGCATACACCACCCCTTTTGTGACGCATACCATCCATTGAAACACACTTATCCTATACTGTTCACAACATACATATCACTCCTTAATACATATCAACCATAACATATAGGAAATTATCTACATATAGATAATTCAAAATACAACTCTTCCATAAAGCCCTTATACAAAACCATATTTCAACTCCCAGCAAATGTATAATTAGGTCTACATGCCACCTATATAAGGTTTTACATACATACAACTCTTCAAACCAGGACAATTTTCTGGAAACTCGAAGCTTAAGCAGGGCGAGTTGGAGTAGGCAAAACACCAGGAACGTCCTTACTATCTGGAGGGGAAAGAAAACTTGAAAACATAAGCTCACAGCCCAGTGAGTGACTAATTTTAAACAAATTAATTTAGTTCGAAAATCATCAGGATTTAAACAAATTATGACAACATGAGTAAAACACAGAATCATCTCATTTTCATTGATTAAATCACGTTTAAATGCCCTTATCAAATCATACATGGTTTTTCAATAATATGTAAGTAAAACAGTACGGTTACAATACTTTTTCTTAGTTGAGGCGGAGCAAAACTCAACGTCCCAACGTCGAAAAAAAATAAGGCTCGATGTGGTGCAAAACTTAACACACCAGCATATAACCTATATGTGCACATAGGAATATAGCGGATTGCCCAAGTACCTTCTCCATGTCCTTCAGTACTGGGTCCCGGGGATACTCACGTGCCTTCTCCATGTCCTTCAGCACTGAGTCTCCTCTAAAACATTTTTCCTTTAAGGAATGCAATACTTTATACAAAACAGTTCATAGTCAATCTTTCATGAGAAAATAGGGCAATACATAAATCAATAGCATTTTATAAACATATTTTTCAATATCGTTTAGCAAAACATAAATAAATAAGGAAACCAAACTGATATGTACAATGGAATTGTTGAAACAAGAAAAGATGTGTCACTCATAGCTCTTTTCTAGGCCTTGAGTGGATTATACGCCTTTCCTATCTCTTCTTGGCCTGAAATAAACATTTTTCCTTACATTACGCTTCTTTTACTTGATCACTTAGTTGCATAATTAAACTCAAATCATAATTCATCATCGAGCCTCCCATTTATCCAAAGTAAACTTAATAAGCAGGGCTACTAACGAAATTCCCACATTCCAGCGAGATTACTAGCAATACTACCAATAGGACACGCTACTAGCGACACTAGGATAAGCGAGACTAGCGTAATTTACCTGACGAGCGATACCTAGCGAGAGTTAGCGAGATTTAAGAGACAAAAAGCTTTGCAATACCACCAGCGAGATTTGTCTCGCTATTCCCTCTTCAATTTTCCGGGATATCAACTTCCTAGCGACACCCGACAGCAGAGTTTCCTCTTTTCCTTTTGTTCTTCACTTTTGTCGATTAAAGTCATATTTCCAGCCAAAATTAGAACTTCTTTCCTTCTACAAACTTGTAGAGAAATATGTTTCCTAGCTTACCTCACATTCTCATAGCTTAACTTGTACTTGTTCGTCAGATATTGCAAGATTTCTCTGTACTACGATAGATTGCACAAAAATTCCTTATCAGTCACTTCCAGCTAAAAGTTTACATGTTTCTATTCTATTTCAACTCAAACATCCTTCATAAAAGTTGTTCAGAATTGAGTTAACTTACTAACCTTAAAATTTCAGCCTTAGACTCGATCTCCTTGATTCGTTTCACTCCATACATCCGATACTATCCAGCTTCTGTGTCTACAATTAACGTGCTATTCCACCTTAGATTTCGATATCAAAACGAGTAGACTTCTGTCCGAAATCCACAAGAACACCTTTTTCTTCTTTCCTTGTAGTTTGTCTAAAAAATGGAATCGACTTAAGCTTTCGAAAATGTCTAAAAATGATAAAATATTCAATCTACTCACCTATATATATTGCCGACTTAACTCTCTTATGCAGGCTGGCGCACGGGGTTTTCCTTTCTCAATTCAAAGTAAGGCATTCAACACAGCCTATTATCAACATCCTCGGCATACAGCCACCCTCAACGCATGGTGCCCTCAACGCCTCCTACCTTTACGCATACAACTCAATCAGTTATATCCGTCTCCAACGCATGGAGACCTTAACGCATGCAACCTCACCAACGCATGGTTGTTAAAAAACATTTCCTTCCCCGCCAATGATCAATTTCTCTTCCAACGCAAGTGACTGCTTCAGCTCATAACTCTTTGTGATTTTCACCTTCAACGAATGGTCACTCAAAAGAACAATGCTCTTCTCTACTTTCACCAACGCATAGCCTTGGTCCATGCTTAACTCTTCCACTCTCGACTACTTTTTTCTAACAAAGCATGACCACATTTCACTTGCCTTGTCCCAACACTTAGTATTATGAGCCAGTGCTTACACATATTGAGTCGGCAATTGTCACTCTCACCCATACAAATCAAAGGACAATCCTTCGTGGACAAGAGTTCATAAGATACTCAATATTTAGACTAAGATGTCTAGGTCATCCTATTAAAATAGAAACCTAAGTAGTCAACGGAGTTACATCTAGTGATTACTATTTCGTGGTCCTGTCTTATTCAAACTCATTGCATAGGATACTCCCACTCACATGTCAACTACACGAACGCGTTAGATTATTACGTTTGTATCAAATACAAAGTGGGTCGTATCCATAGTGTCACCAAGATAAGGTACCCAACCTTATCCCTATACTATAGACCCTTTAGACTGTATCTTGAACATTGATGTTCGTATGTCCTCACATATAGTTCAAGACTCATAAAACAGCCTAGGATGTTAGTTTATTGGATTTAGGGTTATTAAGACAAAACAAACAAAAGCAATCAATAACGCTTATTAAAGTAACACATCATTAACTCTTTATTAATGATTTAATGATGGTCAAATAATTACATTTACAATCTACTAGTTTTAGGGCATAATACCCAACAATAACAAACTCACACCTTTAGGCTGTCTTTTCCTCTGAGTTTTCGTGTGTCTCCTTTTGTGTTTCTTGGTGTATTTCTTGGTGTCTAGGGTTGCTGGTAACCTCTCAATTTATGGAAGAGACCACTGTTGTTGACAGATCTAAAGTCCAAAAACTTGTCGCGTTTGTCTATTATTAAGCATACCATCATGCATTCAACATATTATGCATTTAACATGCTTAATATTATGCGTTAGTGATCTATCGAGTTTTCCTATCCTTTACCCAAGTATAAGCAAAGACTGAGGTTTTCTCGGTGAGTCCGAGGTCGAACACAGGGACTATGCAGATTCTACAATTAATTGGATTAATTGAATTGGAGTGGTAACCAAAAATATTAACAAGGGATGCGTCTAACTAAAGAAAGCGATAACATGTACACTAGATTAAAAGGTGGTGGATGGTAAGGTATACGACACAGCAGGTTCGGGTTGGTTAACATCTAAAATCAGAAACGCATAGTGATAGTCTATTCATACTTGCGACTCTTCTCCCGGTTGTCAACCGCTATGATATGTCTATACCGCATAGGAGAGTGTTAAGTACCAAGGTTATTCCTATAGACAGGTAACACTTCTTGGCCTTGTCAATTGAGTTCCACAATCACTTACTCTCTCGAGCAATCTGATTATTACTACTTATATCGATTAGCTAGATGGACATAACCATCAGATTAAGATTACAATTGACAAGATGCAATAGTTACACTATGGTTCTTATTTAGATGCTAATGCAACCCGTGACCCTTGAAAGATTAGCTACTCATGGATTCAAAGTAATAAGCGGAAAATGTAGAGAAATGGATAGACATGGAAGAATTGTAGATTAATGAACGAAATACAATCTTAGACAGTTCAATGTCTTGATAACAAATCTAAAATCAAAGCTAGAAAAAGATAGAAAGCAAGAAGGCGTTTCAATGCCTTGAGTCGCTTGAATGGAAGCGTGAAGTTTTGCTATGAAATGGTCAGGTGGAGGGAAGACTCTCCTCCCTCGAGCAATTCGTCTCCGGTTGTCTTTTGGAGAGAACTCTACTGTCACTTAGGAATGCTTTCGAGAATCAACAACCCTTTTTCAGCTTGCAGGTCTACCCTTTTATTGAAGCTGCGTTCATAATCAGTAGCAAATCTGCGTGATTGGAGGCGCAATTGATGTCGTGCGTCTATCTCGTCTAATTGCGTAATTGTCGGTTCAATTTAGATCCACCACTTTAGCCACAGATCATGCATGTATGTCAATCTTTCCGACAATTTCTCAAGATTCTGATCTATTTTTCCGCTGCCTTGCATTTCTGGTCGTTATGCGTCCATGGAGAACTTGGGTTCATGCGTTCACTTATGTCGACTCATCCATATGTTACTAATCCATCAACCTGCGTTGAGCGGTTGTCAGCGCATCCACAGGTTGCTTGCATTCCTACGTTAAAACATGCGTTTTAGGCTCAAAAAGCTATAAAATAATTATCTTCATCAATTTACAAGAGTAGAACGCATAGGAAGATTTATCAATAGAATTCAACACAAACTACCGCATGTTTCTCTATTTAATCTCTATGGTTCTAAGAGAGGCTGTAATAACTTGTATTTCTATAAGTTATCACATCCCCAAACTTGGAGAAATGCTTGTCCTCAAGCGAACTTCTATCTAAGAAACTTCAATCAGCCAAGAACTTTCTCAACGTATTGACCAGTCTCTCAGAATGCTATACTCAATCAACTACCCGTTAGTTACATTACTTTTTTACCTCTTTATTCTTTTCTTTAGAACGGATCTAATTTGTATGCGGCAAGCTTTTTTTTCAAAATTCTTTACTCATTATTTACAGAATTTTTGTTTCTTCTTTTAACACTTAGTCTGAAAAGATGAAGATATAAAATTCCTTTTTCTTTCATTTGTTTTATTGTCTATGTATTAGATTATAATGCGTCGAGTAGAGTTACCCACCTTCGTTCTGACATACTATGGGGTGCATGGAGGCAGTCAACTACGAGCAAGTGTCCTTCTCGACTAAACTCTTGTCTCAGTTCGATTTTCTCACTAGACATTGGAGTTTGTTATTTATCTATGCGTCGTTGATTACGATTACCCACCTTCGTTTTGACATACCAACTATGAGGTGCATGAAGGCAGGCAACTACGAGCAGGTGTCATTCTCAGCTAAACTCTTAACAAGATAAGTATATTAGTCTTGTCAATGGAGTTTTGCATTGAATTTTTTTTTTCTTTTTTTGTATAAGTTCCTCATATTTTTATTTTTGACAGTTCAAACCTGTTTCACCCCCAAACTTGAGAGTAGCAAGATCCTCATTGCTTAAATTGTAAACAAAGATTATGTTGAAAAATTTTGTAAAAGAGGTTTGAATTGGCAGCTTGCGTGCATGCAAAGTAGGATTGTGTTTCTAAGGAATAGTATGCAGACACATTGAAAGTAATCTAGCTTAAGAGTGTACAAAAAGTGTAAGCATGATTATCATCATAGTGACTAACTTTTCAACGCAAAGATAAAAGTTGGGAAAAATTAAATTGTACTCAAAATGAATTTAAAACACAGGGAAAATGCAAAGATGTAATTAGAAATTCAATGCGGTGAAGAAAAGATGAACGGATACAATTAACGCATGATTGATGATTGCAGAGTTTTCAGTTCAAAGTATGCGTTGGAAGTTAAGTATTATGCGTTTGAAAAAATATAGTTTTAACTGCACCCTTAATCTTATCTTGATAAACACAGAGATCATTTATCGATAAACGCATGCACGGATGACAGAGTATGCAGTGAAATCAAATAATTTGCATGGAAGCTCGACGCCTAATTTCATGCTTATCTAATTTACACTACTCCTAAAACTGAATTCAAAGATTGAAAAATAAATACTAAAAACAAAGTACGAATAAAAGAAAGAAAACAAGAGTAAAAGAAAGCGTCCCTGGAAAATTGGGCGTTCAGCAATGCAGGGACCTTTTAACGCAAGCTCAGTTATGCTTGCGTGGGTCATTGGAGCCTTTATCGCGTTCAGGGTTCAACGTAAAAGAAACAATGAATTGCAGTATGACCTCCCTCAAGTGCGCATACTTGGGATGTGTTGGTCTGGTTTCTAGCTCTTGCGTTGAAGGCTCTTCTAATAACGGCTCGATCTTTGTCGTGGATCTGTTGCTTCGATCTGATTTCTCAAATATACAATCAGAGAGTAACTTGATTTCTTCCTCTTCACCATCTTCATTGTCTTTGAGGACTTCATCTTTTAACGTTGCGTTCATAGGTCTTGTCTTGTCATTGGCATCTGCGATTATCTGACAAGATTGGAAGTGGTCAGGATCATTCAATACGTTAACCACATTAAATTTTACCTGTTGATCACCAACGCGGCTAGTTGATTTTCCTTCTTGGACGTCAATCAGGACGTGTCCAGGAGTGGTATCTCTATATATGGACGCACTGCCTGCGTTGCTTTTTCTCTCCTCTCTCTATTTTCCTCTTCTTGTGATTTGGTGGAAGATGATGGTTGATTAACATTATGTATAGTACTCTCCATCGGTTGACTAGTTGTTGGAGCATTTAGGAGTTGCGAGTTTCCTTGCGTCCCCTGATTTTGCGTAACCGTGGGATTAGTTTTTCCGTGTACCAATGTCACATCTTGACATTGTTCTTTTAAGTTCTCTCTTGGAACTTCATTTGTACTTGGCAATGATCCTTGCGTTCGATTCTTGAGCTCACCCGCAATTTGACCCAATTGAACTTCTAAATTCCTTATTGCAGTGGCTTGATTCTGGAGCATCGCATCATTTTTCCATATATATTCTCGTAAGAGAGATTCCATGGAAGATGATGAGGATGATGCGTTCACTTGCGGATCCATCTGAAACTGATGATACTGGCCTTGATTCCCTTGGTTGAAACCAGGAGGGTTGCCTCTCTGCGGCTGCTGCTCAGTCCTCTGCGTTTGTTGTTGATTTCCACCCCATCAAAAGTTAAGGTGCAACCCGGATTGTACGTCTCACTGTAGGGGTTGTTTTGAACATCGCAGACTGACTGGGGGTTGTAGGGACACATGTCATAGAAGTGCCCCGCACCACACTGCACGCAACTTACAGACGCTGTCGGATTCACTGCGTTCATTGCGTTCATCGCAGCAACTGATCCACCTTGATTATTCAAAGCTATTCTCTTCAGCAGAGATGTCATGGTTATCATCTGCGCTGAGAGATTGGTGGCAGCATCAGCTTCAAGCATTCCAGCTTGCGTTCGCCTTCTATTGGTGGAGTGGAATCCATATCCGTCGTCCACCCACTCATTAGTATTCCACGAAATTCTGTCAAGAATATCTTCGGCATGCGAGTAGGTCATATCCAATAATCCTCCTGCTTATGCAGACAATTCCTCACTAGTCGTTTGAATTAGGTCCAAGCAACGATTGATCCTTCTTCGATTCTGCCTTGTCCTTCGTCTGAAGGTCCTTTCAATCTCAGGGTCAATATCAAGTTCTGGATTACTCTCGTCACTCAAATACTCTTTAGAGCTTCTGACAGAGGAGAAACTCACAATACTCCTTTAACTAATGAATTCCTGCAAAAAAAATAATCCAAAAAAATAAATGAATGCAAAAATCCCTGGCAACGGTGCCAAAAACTTGTTGTTGACAGATCTAAAGTCCCCGGCAATGGCTCCAAAAACTTGTTGTATTTGCAGATCTAAAGTGCAAAAACTTGTTGCGTTTATCTATTATCAAGCTTACTATCATGCGTTTAACATATTATGCGTTTAATATGCTTAATATTATGCGTTAGTGATCTGTCAAGTTTTCCTATCCTTTACCCAAGTACAAGCAAAGAATGAGGTTTTTTCGGTGAGTCTGAGGTTGAACGCAGGAACTATGCAGATTCTACAGTTAATTGGATTAATTGAGCTGGAGTGGTGACCAAAAATATTAACAAGGGATGTGTCTAACTAAAGAAAGCGACTATGCGTTTAACTAAAGAAAGCGATAACATGTACACTAGATTAAAAGGTGGTGGATGGTAAGGTATGCAACACAGCAAAGTCAGCTAAGTGGATTAAATGAATGGATAAAAACAGGTTCGGGTTGGTTAACATCTAAAATCAGAAACGCATAGTGATAGTCTGTTCATACTTGCGACTCTTCTCCCGGTTGTTAGCCGATATGCGTTATATGTCTATACAGCATAGGAGAGTGTTAAGTACCAAGGTTATTCCTATAGACAAGTAACACTTCTTTGCCTTGTCAATTGAGTTCCACAATCACTTACTCTCTCTAGCAGTTTGATTATTATTACTTATATCGATTAGCTAGATGAACATAAGCATCAGATTAAGATTACAATTGACAAGATGCAATAGTTACACTATGGTTCTTATTTAGATGCTAACGCAACCCCTGACCCTTAAAAGATTAGCTACTCATGGATTCAAAGTAATAAGCAGAAAGTGTAGAGAAATGATAGACATGAAAGAATTGTAAATTAATGAACGAAATAAAATCTTAGACAGTTTAATGTCTTGATAACAAATCTGAAATCAAAGCTAGAAAAAGATAGAAAGCAGGAAGGCGTTTCAATGTCTTGAGTTGCTCGAATGGAAGCGTGAAGTTTTGCTGTGAAGTGGTCAGGCAAAGGGAAGACTTTTCTCTCTCGAGCTATTCGTCTCCGGTTGTCTTATAGAGAGAATTTTGCTGTCACTTATAAATTCTTCCGAGAATCAACAACCCTATTTCAGCTTGCAGGTCTGCCCTTTTATAGAGGCTGCGTTCGTAATCAGTGGCAAATTTTCATGATTGGAGGCAAAATTGATGTCGTGCGTCTATTGCCTAATTGCGTAATTTTCGGTTCAATTTAGATCCACCACTTTAGCCACATATCATGCATGTCAATCTTTTCGACAATCTCTCAAGATTCTAATCTGATTTTCCACTGCCTTGCATTTCTGTTCGTTATGTGTCCATGGAGAACTTGGGTTCATGCGTTCACTTATGTCGACGCGTCCATATGTTACTAACGCATCATCCTGCGTTGAGTGGTTGTAAGCACATCCACAGGTTGCTTGCGTTCCTGCGTTAAAACATGCGTTTTAGGTTCAAAAAGCTATAAAATAATTATCTTCATCAATTTATAAGAGTAGAACGTATGGAAGATTTATCAATAGACTTCAACACAAACTACCGCAGATTCTCTGTTTAATCTCTATTTTTCTAAGAGAAAGGTTGTAATAACTTGTATTTCTACAAGTTATTAGTACCCATATTTGAAATGTTGTAAACTAGTTTACAACACTTCCATAATCTAAAATTGTCTCCAAGACTGTTTTGAAAGGAATAATGTTCACAGTCAATCTTTATTACACACCCTAACCACAATATGACAATGATGTGTAATTTATTAATGACATGACCATGTCTAACAAAGTACTCATCATTAACATGGCCAAGTCCAACAAGGTCAACTTTCTCCTTTTGAAGCATATTTTCATTCAAATTGTATCTAATGCTTAACGTTGAGATATAATCTCATTTCCTATCAATTAGGCATAGTAAGTTTCTGTACTTCTATGATCTAATCATTATATGTTTTGATAGACTTACCTAATTGATTTAAACTTTAGTCTAAACTTTTTTGAACTTTTCAAAGAAAAGACTTCAGGTGCATTAGATAAAGATACCAATACACTAAGTATTCATCAATTCAATTGATGAAATATTTACGACGTTTGTTTGACTTTTACATTCACCAGACCTCTTGCGTTAAAATGTGTAAGTCAAATATGTTATTTGGTCTTTTGCCTTATCCAATTAGGTCGAATGACTATCTTGCATAAAAGACAAGATCTTCAAACAAGTAAAGTAATTTAACTCTGACTCTTAGAAAATTATTTGTACTGGTCATTTTATAAAAATTGATGATGATCAACATTAATTGTCAAAGCCAAGTATATTTTAGGAGAAAATAATTTGTCTTTTCATACATACTAATTGTACTTATTTAGGGCTGAACATATTTTCAAACAACTTTTTCAAGTATGCTTTATTACATAAAACATTCATACCTTATGAATTAATTAGTAATAAAGTTTTGAGAAATTGAATTTTTCTTATGGAGATGAAACCACCAAAATTACAATCATTTAGTATTTTCCAAGAATTACAATCTAATTGTAATGAAGAAAAATTTAATAGTGAATTCTTATTCAACGATCCATGTGTGAATCTTAATTCTCCATCAAGAATCCAGTAAATCAAATTTACTTCTATTCTTATTTTTCTTAATTCCTCATTGTGTGACTCCCTAAGCTAATTTGGAAACAGTTTCCTTACAACTATAGTAATATAATTTATTTTCTTGGATAATAATATTCAATATTGAGATTATTTAGATAATTATCTAAATTAAGCTTATATTGCTTGCAACATCTCATATGTTGTTGTCTTGTGCTTTATCTTCCTCGCTTGACATCAGGTATGTCAATTAGAAGATAAATATAAGCTATCTCTCCAATTGTGATTCGTCAACCACATAATTCATGAATAATTCATGAAGTGGCAATAGGACTTTGAGAACATCTCTCAATTAAACAAATTCTGAAAATTACACTGTCATTAAAATAATGTCAATTGTACTTTTTTTAGTAATATTGTTTTCCCATTTTGACTTATATCGATAATTCAAAATTACAATCATGAGAGAAACTGACAAAACATTGAAATATATAAAATATATTAATTAACAACATGCAATCAAATATCCATTTAAATTTAGCATTAAATTTTATGAACCCTATAAATCGTGTCTAATGTAATGATACTTTAGTGATTTATAACAAGTGCCACCGAAGGGTAGGTCAAATCCTTCTTCACTGGATTGAGACATTTTCAACCAAACATAACATTAAAATAACATTTATTCCTACAATGTTTAGTTACTGTTATTTGGTCAGAACACCATTAACAACTTTAACATAGTCTTGTAAGTGTAACCCATAATTTCAGATCTTATAGTTATGTCGCAACAAGTTTGCCGTAGGGAAGGTCAATATTGGAAACAGAAAACTACAGTCCTATCCATTGCTGGAGTTTACCTTGATATTGACCCATGCAAACACCATACGAAAGAGGTCGGAAGTAATGTCGAAGCAAAGCCGCCACGAGGTCAAGCATGAGTCACACGGTGTAAACCAATGATGGAGACCGCATGATATGTTGACACATGTCCTTCTCCCACTTACTATAAATATATTCTCTAATTCACCTTGATCTTTACTCATGCAAACAACTTCCGAAGGTGGACGGAAGCAGTGCCGAAGCAAAGCCAACACGAGGCCAAACATGAGTCTCACGGTGTGAATCTTACCAGAGAACATAAGAGAGATAACATATCATATACATTTATTCTCCCACTAAGTATTTTGAAATAAGGGTTTCATTATTTATACAAACCTAGGCTAAATCATTTATCCAAGTTTCAATGTGTTTTTCGGATAGTTTCCAATAATGTGAAATATCCAAAATTATTAAACTCTTTAATAAACTAATCACATTATATTATAATAAAAGTTTGACTAATTCAACTCCTAGGTTAGTTCCCAGATAGGGTGTGGAGAAGTTAGCAACGTAAATGCGAAAGTAATTAGGATCTATAACACTTTAATGACATCAATTTTGAAGATTTAACGTGCTCTTTTCAAACTCGAAAAACAAAGACTAGGAAACTTGTTGTAGCCAAAATTGAAGCAGAATTACTTCAAGCTTTTGATCACGAACACTTCATGGACCACCACGAGAGTCTTCCTCATTATTCCCTGGCCTTAGAACGGATTGTGAGATCCAAATTGTGTTGAATTTGGAGCAAAAATGTGAAGAACACAGTGTTTTGAAGAGTATTCGAACTTGATAGAATTTCAGTAAATTCTAATTGATTGGCGACCTGTTTTTAATCTTCCTTTTGTCTATATAAAGAAGAATCCATGCAGATCACATTTGCTATGGATTTGCCACCTTAATTGATGATTAAAGAGGTAAATTAGGTGGAAGATGGTGGTAATCAAGCTTTGAGGGAAAAACACCTCAAGTTTCTTCATGCAATAGGTTGGAAAAATCCACTTTGGAAAAATCCACTAAATTCAATTTTAATTTCACAAATGTAAAATGAATTTTGATTTCCAATTTTCAAAAAATAATTCTAATAAATAATTTTTATTAATTTAATATAAAATTGATTTAAATAATTAATTATATTAAATTATAATTTAATATTAAATTAATAATTTTTCCACATTTCTTAGCTATTTCAAAACTGATGAATCTCTATTCATCAGAAAAATATTAAAATCACATTTAAATATTTTCTGACTCTCCAATTACGTCTTAATTTGCAATTAAACGAACAAATAGTGAATTTTGTTCTTTAACCAAATTCGAACCTTTCAAATTCTTTCAACATACTGTTTTAAGGTTTAGTCCATGAACTAACTAGGGGACGTAATGAATCTACAGATCATGAGCTCCAAAGATTCGAAAGTAACTGGCTAAACTCTTTAACCTAGTTGATTAACTACAGGGACACTCCACTATAGCCCAATAGTTACACTGTCCTCACTATAGATATATTTCTATCCACTTGATATAACCATGATTAGTAAGTCGATCATTCACTAGTTATTCGTAATTATGACTTGGTCAAAATTATCCTTTTACCCTTGTAATTACATCTTGTTTCTTAAGTCCTACTAATCCTCTAATAAACAATTGGTTTGTGGTCCAACCAAAAAACCTAGTCCCTCTTGGGCCAATGAGAGGGTGGAGCCCCTTGTTCAAGACCTAGAGTTAGCACTTAAAGGAACAACCTCTCTACTAACCTAGAATTAGGTAGGAGGAAATTCAATCTTGCAGAACTATGTCCTCAGTTGTCTACTTAATCTTATCCTTAAAATGGGAAGCATATTGAGTCGGCGAACTCAGATCACTTTCACCCATGGTTCGGTCTTATGCAAACTCATTGCATAGGATGCACCCACTAACATGTCTCTACATGAACGATATAGGATCACATCATTTGTATCAAATACAAAGTGGGTCGTATCCATAGTGTCCCCAGAATAAGGTACCTAGCCTTATTCCTATGCAAACTCATTGCATAGGATGCACCCACTAACATGTCTCTACATGAACGATAAAGAATCACATCATTTGTATCAAATACAAAGTGGATCGTATCCATAGTGTCCCCAGAATAAGGTACCCAACCTTATCCATATACTATAGACCGTTTTGGCTATTACTTAAACTTGATCCACTTTTATGTCTACAAATAAAGTTGAAGTATTCAACCAATAGCCAAAGGTTCTTAGTTTATTGGATTTAATAAATGCAATTCACATATTCAATAACAACTTTACTGAATAAATCTCAATAATAACTTTATTGAGAATAAGTTCCAAAGTTTATAAACTATGAGTTTTAAGACATGAAACCCAACAGGGAGTTTTATTACTGTCAGCTTAAATACCCCAGTTTTAAATAGAACTTTTCTTAGACAGAGTTTCCTTATAGGCAACCTTTTATCATTAAATCTTTTAATTTGTCAATTTTAAACCATTTAAATTAAATTTAAAGATCTATTTTGATATAATCTCATTAGATAAGCATGCAATTTACTTTATTCTAATCACATTGAATGCATTTTATCTTTATTTAAGTAAGATTCTAATCTCATTAGGCAAGCATGCGATATTTCTAATCTCATTAGAAAAAGGAAAAGATAAACTAAAATTGATCATAATCCTAGTAAGCAAGTATGCAATATTTCTAATCTCATTAGAAAAATATAAAGATAAACTAGAATTTTAAACAATTTAAAATTAAACTAAATTTATCTTTATGTAAGCATGGAATCTTACTTAATTCTTCATTTAATTATCTAATATAACAATTATATTTTAATTAAAGAAGGATTTCTACATGAATCTCTACAACAATTTAAATATAACACTTATATTTAAAATAAAAGAAGAATCTTTACATGCATATAAGTAGGAATTATCCAAATAATTTAAATATAACATTTATATTTAAATAAAAGAAAACCTCTACATGCATTTAATTGGGAATTATTGTAATAATTTAAATATAATAATTATACTAAAAATATGCATGTTATGCTTAACCTATGGTGGGATTTTAATCTAAATTGCATATTTTATGCAACATTCAGTTTAATTTAAAATATACGTCACATGCATAATTAAATTAAATAAAGCAAAATTGACTGACATATTGGCATATCCTAGAAATTAAAGATAAAATTCAAAATTTCCAAGACATATCTTGGTCTTCAATTTCTTCATGGGTCATCAAAATTTAGGGTTTGAAACAACTAAATTAAATCTTTTGAAAATTCAACCGCACATACTTCAATCAATTCTGTCAAATGCTTTTTCTCCAGAGGATGATTTTTCTGAAATCATTCTACAACGTTAAGTATTTTCCAAAAATTACAATATAATTGTAATGAAGAAAAATTTGATAGTGAATTCTTATTCAACTATCCAGGTGCGAAACTTAATTCTCCACCAAGAATCCAGTAAATCAAATTTACTTTCATTCTTAAGTTCTTCGCAATTGAGAAATTTCCAAAATTCCTCACTATTGTAACTCCCCAAGCTAATTTGGTAACAGTTTCCTTACATCTCGTTATATGATTTATTTTCTTGGAACATAATACTTAATTTTGAGATTATTTAGATGATTATTGATGCGCACTTTCCATGTTAACCGCAAGTGTACGGGTCATGTTATAATATAAGACGGTGAAGTCCGAATATCGTTCTACTGAGGATCCAATTATGAAGGTTTAAGGTACTTAGCTATTCTAGAATTAAATCAATTTTATTTGAGGATTGGAATTTAAGTTGTGATTTTGAAAACTAAAAGGAAAGTAAATAAATAAGAAACACAAGAGTCAAAGAGAGTTCTCGGGTAATGAATCCTTGTTTACTTCATCATGCAATATTCTAGGGTTCATGGATTTTTTTGCACTTTATATGCTTAAGTCTAGAAACATAAAAACAAGTTATTTTCTCTTAAAAACACCATTTTCTCATGCAACTCAATTGATTACTAATTTCTTGAAACCAATACAAATTACATGGTATTAAGCATAGTCTTTAGCAACTTTCATTGTTAACCTAACTATTTTCATGAGAGATTAACAACAATTCTTTGTTATAGATCTAGTTAGATATACAATCTTTCAACCATACATCTAACGTAACATTCAAACATGGTCATTCAACAAGAATTTAAGCACAATAACAAAGAAAAGCATAATCATTACAACAAAACCATAAAGAGTCTAGAATATCAGCATAACTTCATAAACAATTCATCAAAACCCTAAGATTAAAGAGTTTAGCCACTCATACTTGAAGCAACATGTTCAAACAATATAAACGAAGAAAGAGTGTAAAGAAAGGGAAACTCTATTGAAAAGAGGCTCATGATTGAAGAAACACCGTCAAGATCTCCTTGACCTTCACGTCGGAACTCGAATGGCACTACGACTCTCTCTTGAACTCTTTTCTCTTTTCCTTGCAGCTAACTCACTCTTTGAATTCTCTAATGAACTTTTGCTCAATTCTATTATTCTTGTGTCTCTTAGTGTGTAGATTGGTGATTAGAGCTGCTAGAAACCCTCCAATTTATAGAGTTTGCCCCCAAAATTCTTTCCAAAAAATGTAGCTTTTTCAAAATATGAAAGATGGCGTTGCGACGCTGGTCAATGGCGCCGCGGCGATGACCGACATTGAATTGTGGCATCACCATGTTGTTGGATGGTGCCCCGACACATGCGTCATAGAAACCTACCCTCGTCATCGTGCCGTAATGTCACGACAGTGGCGCTGCGTTGAAGGCAAATGCTGCTCTCGGGAAAAAGCGTTGCAGCAGCGCCGGTGGCAGATTTGGACTTTTCTTCTTTTTTCACTAGATTCTGGCTCGGTTTTAATCTTTTGACTTTCACTTATAATTTTCTTTATTTTGACCTAAAAATCACTAGCAAACAATTGAAATCTAATATAAACTCCCTTAATTTGAGAGAATAGAAAGCACTCTTCAAGCACTTTTCACCACCCTAAACTTAGAGATTTCCTAGTCCCGAGCAAAGAATAGAATCAAATAGAGAGAGTTTAGATGAAGAAGTGTGCAATCGACTCATGTCTCAGAGAATAGCATCTAAGAGCTTTAAGTAGGAACATGCAAACATATCTATATTGTTGTAATCATTCAAGGCCAAATCTTGCTATCTTTCATGTGTGTGTGTGCAAGCCTCGTTTAATTTAAAATGTTAAAGCTCAAATTAGGACTTAAGAGAGCTTCCTTAGTTTTTCCCCTGCTCTAGCTCATGCACCAATCTTTAAGTGTCCACACATTTTAAGTGAGTAATATGTCCACTAAGGTGCATTCTTTTACCTAGGGGTACTAGCTTTCACACATTCACTGTAAAGACTCGTACCTAGTCAATTCCTCGACATCCTTACTGATTACAGCAAAGGCAACTCTTTTTACCCCCATCCATGCATACTCACTACAAGTTTAATATTTTAAGAGATTGACATATAAAGCTCATATATTTTTTGTACACTTTTTCTTTTCTCAAAGGCATGTATACTCTTTTCTTTTTCCTTAGTCTAAGAATACAAACTATCATGCATTTCAACTCTCTAACCAGTGGGGCCTTTTGGAGTGACAACCAAATACACTCAACTTAATCCTTTTTTCAATTAAAGGTTCTAAATTAAAATGGCTACGTGTTCAAGAATATGTGAGATTTTAAGAGGGACTTAAATGAATTTAACTCAAAATGATGCTATTCTATTTCCACAATAAGTAATCTATTATGCAAATTCAAATCTCATTATGGGCAATCAACATTAAAGCACAAAACGATAAAAAAAAAAAACATTCCCATTAACTTTGAAATCTCCAAAATTTTCAAAATTTCATTAACATGCATATGATCATTAAAACCTCACAAACATGCATAGTAGGATAAGAAAACACACAAAAGTACGAGTGACACCTCCCACCCCAAACTTAGAATCATGCATTATCGCTAATGCATAAGAGCATCTAATAAGGAAAGAACAAGCCTGGGAGCAACCGGGAAGCCACCAAACATGCTTGGTGTAAGGAGTACTTTGTGTGATGAACCAAGATCCTGAGAAGTATTAAAGCATATGAGTGGCTCAAAGATTTATTAAAAAAAAATAAAGAAAAATAAAGAAAGAAAGCAATAAAATTGGGTTGCCTCCCAATAAGCGCTTGGTTTAAGGTCTCTTAGCTAGACCGGACCAATGGATCACTCGATGAAAGAAAGTTTCTCAATTCAGCATTCTTCATCGCCGATGTAATGCTTCAAACGTTAACCATTTACTTTGAAGATTGTCCCATCGTCGCTTTGCAATCCCACGACTCCATGTGGGGACAAATTTGCAATGACAAAGGGTCCTGACCATCGTGTTCTAAGCTTACCTGGAAACAAATGTAAACGTGAGTTGAAAAGTAAGACTCTTTCTCCAGGAATAAAGGTCCATGAGGTGATCTTCTTGCATGCTATCTAGCGGTGCGCTCCTTGTAGAGTTTGGCATTCTCACAGGCTTAAGCGTGAAACTCCTCCATCTCATTGAGTTCAAGGAGGTTTTTCTCACCGACCTTCTCAAAATCCATGTTCAGCTTCTTAATGGCCCAATAAGCTTTATGCTCAAGCTCTACCAGTAAGTGACAAGCCTTTCTAAACACCAACCTGTCACACTCTACTTTCAAAAACAAAAAAAAATTGATACGTTGAAGAGCCTATAAAGAAAAGAAATAAGTGATCATATTGAATGCATGGTCAGGACTAAAGTAACGCATGATAAAGGTGGACGCATAGGAAGTAACCCAAGAGCTTGAAGGGAAAGAAGTGAAACACATAGGAGGTAATTATGAAGAAGATGTAAGCATTGGTGAAGGTAAGATGCATAAGCGAAAAGAAACAAAGGTATGTCGTAGAGCATTGGAAAGAAATCCAAGTCTCGGAAAGGAAGGATAAATGCATAAGGAGGAACTGGGGAAAGAATACTATAGCAAACTGAGTAACGCATAGACTACTATCGAGGGATGTTCTCAAGTGTTGGATAAAGTAGAAGGTTGAGAAGTAAGCTTAAAGACTGGAGCAGGAGGTGGACGCATACTAATTTATCATAAGAGAAATATTTTAGTACAAGGAAAAGGTTAAATGAATAACCTTGGATTACAAGCACAAGAACGCATAGAGGGATAATCAAGGAATCCTTAAGGATAGGAGGAAGATCATGGACGTAGAACAAAGTAAAGGTGAACGCAAAGAGTACAAACGTATAAAGGGTGGTTTTGAGTTGGAATTGGTTAACAAGGGTAAATCACATCGTCGGATGTGTGATCACATAAGAGAAGGATTTGTAGTTAAGACTTGACATAAGGGAATAAAGTTGGATGCATGGTATGATGCTGCGGTAAGGTACAAACGCATAGTAGTGTGCGTTTGGGACATTGACGCCTAGTAGTATGCAGTGGAGAAACAAGTTCAAAGGTATTATGGTGGAGAGTAAAGAAAGTAAGTAATGAAGCTAAAACCTTAAAGGAAATTCAATGGATGCATAGGGGCAATATGATTGAATGAATAGTTTGTATATTGAAATATGTTGGACGCATAAGATAAGCTTATAAAGGCTAGGTGGCTTCATATAGACTTGACACCTTATAAGTAGGAGGTGTTAGAAGGCATGTTAAGTATTTCATACAAGGTGACGCTTGGATAAATGCATGGTTGGTTAAGCATGCAGTGTGACATGTGGCAAACAAGTGGCAAAAATAGAGGAAAAATAGTATAACAAGCCCTCTATTCCAAAGCTATAAATAGGACCTTGAGGGAAAAAGAGCGACTGATGATTCTGGAGTGAGAATTCTTGAGAGAAAGGGGAGAGAGAAGGCAGAAATGAGGAATCCTTGTGTCCGTAGTAGAAGTCTACGACCAAGAGAGAAGATATTCTTGACAATTTTGCTATCTTGTGTAAAAGAAGTTGTCTTGCGTCTAAAAGGTCAGCCTTGCGTTCAAGGTGAACGATGCGTTCAAGTTGGACCTTGCGTCCAAGAGAGGTCGATGCATCCAAAAAGAGAAATAAGAAGAGTTAGGCTGCACCTCGCATTAGCTTAACCTTGCGTTCAAAGGCAGGGTTGCGGCCAACCGAGCTGACAGAGGAATATAAAGCCTTGCGTTCCAGGGTTAGAATGCTGCGTCCAAGAAGCTCGGGAAAGAGGAAATAGCTAGAAGGAGGAGGAACTATTCTTGAGCAAGTATGATGTGAGTAACATTAACGTTTTTTTTTTCAAAATATGATTTCATGAGTTTTCAATGAATAACTGCATGTGTTTTATTTGAAAAGCATTTGAGTATGCTGGTTATTTGTTATATATTTATAAAACACATGCTGATTGATAATATGTGATTTCATGATTTTACTAGAAAGCATGATGTTTGATCTTAAAGCTTTGAACTTGAGTTTACTGGAAGCATGCTGTGTAACGGCCCTAATTTTGGTAAATCATTTCCTCCCTTTAATTAAAAAAATAATAAAAAATAAAAAAATAAATAAAATAAATAAAATAAATAAAATAATAATTCTTAATTATCGTTAATAGTAGTTTTACAGCGGGGGAAGCGTGAACAGAGTTGATAGTCAGCAGGAGGCTGCGCCGTTTTCGGTTGGGGGAGAGATCCCCGGTTGAATTTTGAACGTAGGGGGGCGTTTTAGAAGAGGAGAAGGAAGGGGAGGCAGTAAGAAAAAGGAGGCAGTCTAGTTTTCCTCTCTGGAGTCACCCTTCGTCGACCATATTCTTGCTTGTCCCTGTCACTCAGTAGCAGTGCTCCAGCCCTCACGGTGTGGCCTTAGTCGCAGTGCTCAGCGTTGTGGCATCGTCATACTTGCCACGCCACAGCGTCTTGGCCGTCATCAGTCCGCGTTGCCGCATCGTTAGCCTCGACGCATCATTAGTCCGCGTTGCCGCATCATTAGCCCTCGACGCATTATCAGTCCGTGTCGCCCATCCTCTCCGTGACGCATCGTCAGCCTGCACCGCCGGGTCGCCTGCCCTCCCCGCGACGCACTGTCACAGCCTACGTAGCGCGTGCCGCATTGTAAGGAAGTTGCTGTCTCGCGGACAGGCTCAGTATCGCTCGTAACGCTCAGTATCGCTCGTAACACTCGTATCGCTTAGTAACGCTCAGTGTCGATCCTTTTCGCTCTCACAGGTAAGGGACTTACTACCGTGTTTTAGTGATGTATACTGTCTAATGGCATTGTTGGTTTTGAATGTCGCTATGATCCTATGTTTCGAATGATTGTTGCTATAATTATTCAGGCATGTCAAATAGTTGTATTGTAGGTCATTTCTCATGCCTATGTGTTGTGACTCTGAAATCTCAACTATAGATTAATTATGCATGACACGTCATAGATTGCCTTGTTGTTGTGCTCGTACCCTCACAGTACTATGCTACGAAGGGTGTCCTTGGGGATCACCACCTATGTTCATGTTATGATGTTAGTCAATGCGTACCCTCGGGACGCTTCCTATGCTTATGCCGGGTACACGGGCGCACAACAAACAGGGTAACAGCTAGACCCAGTAGTGGGTCTCTTACTGAGTATATTTTACTCACCCTTTTTCTATGTTTTCCTTCCAGGTAAGGAGCAGGGTGGCCTGGCGCATGGCCGAGGAAATCCGTGAACATACCATGGGACCGTCATACTGCTTCCGCACCTTAGTCTAGGGTAGTTGTACTTGCATTCATGAAATTATTGTTTAATGTCTTGGTTACATCGATTCATTTCTTGAGATTTAGCCCAATAAAAAAAGGGGTACCCAATGCTAAGGGACTCTTAGAAGGCAAATGGGTAACCGGGATATGGAAATGGGACCCCAATGCTCAAGGACTTGGAGAAGGCAGTGCGGGCGGCCCGGATTATAATACCTATGTGCACATAGAGGAATATACTACGCTGATGTGTTCAGTTTATTCCACACAGCTAAAGATAATGGACGTTGAGTAGCGTAGAGCATCGCTCCGCCTCAACTAGGGCAAAATGATTTTGAAATGAATGAGATTTTTTAGTATCTACTCTAAAACAGATATGAATGATTTAACAATGGTTTTTTAGCATATTTTATATGATTTGAATCGTTATATTTTGTGCTAGGTTGTTATATGTTTAAATTATGATCAGTGTTATAGTTAAGTAAGATGTTTTCAAAAACCCTTACTCACTGAGCTGTTAGCTCACCCTTTTATATGTTTTTTTTATTTTTCAGGTAGCATGACAATTCCCGTTGCCGGTCAAAGTCGAGGTTTGTCAAGAGTAAATGGTATCACCATCCTAGGAAGGGTAGTTAAATGGGAATTAAGGTAAATGTGGCAGTGGGAATCATAGGAAGTCGATGATTGCTGTCCTCACACTCCGTTTCGGGCTATGGAAGGGTAGTTCGGGGTGGGGTGTGACACAACCTGTATGGTGAGGTACCAATTTGGGTTTTAAAAGCTATACGATGGACCCACAGTGCACCATCGAGCTTAAGGGCCCAATCCTTCCTATTGGTCTTGACGGTCTTTTCCAACACCTGTTTGATTTCCCTATTAGATAACTCAGCAAGACCATTAGTTTAAGGATGATAAGCTGTAGCATTTTATGATTGACATTATATTTATGCATCATGGATTGAAATAATTTATTACAAAAGTGAGAACCCTCATCACTAATAATAGCTCTAGGTGTACCAAAACATGTGAACATGTTTTTATGCACGAATTTTAAAACAGTACAAACATCATTGGTCCTAGTAGCTATGGCTTCTACCCAATTAGATACATAATCTACTGCAACAAGAATATATAGGTAGCCATTAGAAGACATAGGAAAAGGCCCTATAACGTCAATACCCCAGACATTAAAGAGCTCTACTTCCAAGATCGGTGTCATTGGAAGCTCATGTTGTCTAGAAATATTGTCAATACGTTGGCACTTATCACATAATTTGACAAAGTTATAACAGTCTTTAAAAAGAGATGGCAATAAAAACCTGACTGAAGTACTTTAGATGCAGTTCTAGTGGGTCCAAAGTGACTTCCATAGGGGAAAGCATTGCATGAATTAAAAATACTTACCACTTCTTTTTGAGGCACACACTTCCTTATTATACTATAAGCACAAACCTTGTAGAGAAGTGGGTCCTCCCAATTGTAAGACTTAACATTGTGCACAAATCTCTTATTTTGTTGAGAGTTCATGTCAAGTTGCAAATGTCCTCCTGCAAGTTAGTTAACTATGTCAGCAAACCAAGGCAAACTATCTTTTACCTGATACAGTTGTTCATCAGGGAACATCTCAACAATGGGGGAACATGAGTTAGCATCCCCATTCTCAATCCTAAACAGGTGGTCTGAAATCACATCCTTTTCTGTCTTTGATTTCTAGATTAAATTCCTACAACAATAAGATCCACCTTATTGGCCTAGGTTTAGAATCTCTCTTATCAAACAAATACTTCAAAGTAGCATGGTCAATATGCACTACTATCTTAGAGCCAAGCAAGTATGATCTAAATTTATCAAGAGCAAACATAACAGCTAGCAGTTCTTTTTTAGTAGTAGTGTATTTCTGTTGAGTACTATCAAGAGTCCTACTAGCATAGTAAATTGCCCTAAACATGTTATCTTTACGTTGGCATAAAACAGCTCCTAAAGCGTAGTCACTAGCATCATATATGATTTCAAAAGATTGACTCCATCATGGTACAACAATAATAGGTGCAGAAATTAATCTCTCTTTCGAAGTATTAAAAGCTAGTAGACATGCATCATCAAACACAAAAGGAAGAAGAAAATGATCTTTTCTTGTAGCCTTATTCAACTACCTATAATCAATACATACCCGCCATCCTGTCACAGTTGTAGTGGCTATCATCTAATCTGTTTCATTTTTCACAACAGTCATACCACCTTTCTTGGGTACTACTTGAACAGGACTTACCCATGAACTGTCAGATATGACATAAATAATTCTTGCATTCAAAAGCTTGAGCACTTTTTTCTTAACTACCTCCTTGTTATTATTTAATATTGGATTTCTGTTTTCGATTTATATTGAGTTTCTTAACTTGTTGCACAAAAATAGATATGATAATTTCCGTACAAAGATGCGTCGAGAATTACTCAAGTATGATCATGATTAAGCAAGTTTTCCTATAAAAAGCCCAAGTATAAGCTCTTATAGGTTTCCTGCTGAGTCCAGGGTCGAACACAGGGATTTGTAATAACTAGGCGTTGAGAACAGATGCATGACTATGCAGTGAACTATACAAGTAATATGTGCATGAGTTATATGTGTCTAAAACTATACATAAAGAATGAATAAAATTTTCTACAACTAACAATGAGGTGGACGCGGCGATGGTTAGTCAAATGTCGTTTAGTGTCAGATAGCATGCGTTGAGAATGAATGGAACCATGCGATAAAAGTAGAGTAATGCAGGAGCTAGACGAAAAACTTAAACCTATTTAAGTATAAGTACATACCTACAAACTTAGTTTGTGAATCCATCTCTCGATGTTTCAATGCCACATTAACCTTATCTCTAAGACGCATGGTAAGTTTGCATTGGCAAAAGATGAACTACATCTCTGTACCTCATCTAGTCTTGATAAATGCTAAAGAATAACTATCTACTCTCTCAAGCTAGACAGTCGTGCTTACTGCATTTGTTTGCCAGACAATGCTATGCAAGCTAATGATATGCATTAATCAGGATGTAACATACTTCATGTTGCTTAAGAAAAACTAACTCCAACATGTAACTCATTTAGCATTCAAACAACATGGTGTGAGATATTTAATATATAAATAGATGGAATATAATCGTCAATCAAACTCATATTTAAGAAAATAAATCATTCTCTCGAATGTCATTAACAAAACATGAGTAAGAAGGATGGAAAAGGAGATAAAACAGAAATGGAAGACGTCAAGCTGCCACTGGCAACGTCTTGCTTCATGGAGGCTTGAGATGATTGCTATCTGATACATGAAGTCCATAGGGCGAAGGTTCTCACTCACTGGAAGACGATTCTGAAAGTTTTCAGAATACTTCTCTCAGAAGAGCTCGAAATGGAGGCTGGTTATGGTGGAGGAGTTGTGCAGAGCCTTCACGCCTGTCATGCGTTTCTCTCTTGATTCTCCTCTCTTGTGAATGGAGAAGCTTTGGGCTATTTATAGGCGTCGAAAAGATGAACTCATGATGACCTGACACCTTTACATTAAATTCCATGCCCTGCTGCGCAGGCTTTTCACATCGTCGGCCCATTTGTTCTGCCATGATCTGACAATGTGTTATCCTTTTGCATATTGACATGACAGCTTTTGCCCAGGCGTCTATATCTACTTTTTCTCAATGCATGATCTCGATGCATAGTTTCGATGCATGGGTTTCCATTTGTTCTCGTAGTAGCTTCGTCTCTAGTACTTGGGTTATTTGGGCTTCATTTCTTCTTAATCCTGCATTAAGAGCAGAAAAGCTCATAATTTTTCAGATATTTTGTTTAGTAAATAGTGCCAATGCATGGTGATACATTTTACATAATTCAACTACCAAAATCATGCGTTTAGCTCTAAAGTTACTCTAATTAATTCAAATAGTGACTATAATAACTTGTATTTCTACAAGTTATCACTCCTTCATGGCAGGGTTAAGTCTCATGTGGTGCGCTACTGATGGGTTAAAGGTATCTTATATCAAGATTCTGTGCATACAAACCGACAGGCTAATACCTTTATGTTGGGTTTTATGTCCGAAAACTCGTTGTTTGTAACTTATGGTTTTTATTCTCAATAAAGTTGTTATCGAGATTTATTCAATAAAGTCGTTATTGAATATATGAATTGCATTTAAATCCAATAATCTAAGAACACATGGCTATATGGTGAATACTTAAGCTTTATATGATAAAATTGGATCAAGTTTAAGTAATAGCCAAAATGGTCTATAGTATATGGATAAAGGTTGGGTACTTTATCTTAGGAACAATATAGATATGGTCAACTTAGTATTTGACACAAACGATTTGATCCTAAATCGTTCATCTAGAGAGATGTGAGTGGGGGTATCCTATGCAATGAGTTTGCATAAGACTAGACTAAGAAATAATCACGTTAATTTTATAACACCGTTTACTGTTAAAATTGATTATTTCAACCCGATGACTTAAGTAACTCAATTATAATCCTGAGCTAACTATGAACTTCTGTTTGTTTGAGATTATCCTTTAATCTAAATGGGCGAGAGTGGCCAGTTTACCGACTCAATATGCCTTCCATTTTAGGGATAAGATCAGGCAGATAGCTGGGGACATAGTCTTGCAAGATGGAATTCACTCCTATCTCATTAAAGGATAGTAGATAAGTTGTTCTCTTAAGTACTGAATCTAGGTCTTGAACAAGGGATCCCACCCTCTCATTGGCCCAAGAGGGATTCGGTTTGTTGGTTGGAGCACAAACCCATTGTTCATTAGAGGATCAGTAGGACTTAAGGAACAAGAAGTAATTACAAGGTTAAAACGGTATTTTGACCCAACTGTAATTATGAACAACTTGTGAAGGATTGACTTACTAAATATGGTTATATTCAATGGACAAAAATATATCTACCGTGAGAAGAATGCAGCTATTGGACTTTAGTGGAGTGACCCGGTAGTTGACGAATGTTAGTTAGCTAGGTTAAAGAGTTTAAACCAGTTAATTTCGAATCGCTAGAGATCATGATCTGTAGTAAATTAGGTCCCCTTGTTAGCTCGTGGACTAAACCTTAGAACAGTATATTGAGATAATTTGAAGTGTTCAAATTTAGAAAATGAAGCATTTTACGATTTTTTCGTTTAATTATGAATTAGACGAAATTAGAGTGTTTGAGATATTTAAATAATGATTTAAATATTGATTGGATGAATAGAGATTCACCAAATCGAAAATTGACGAGACGAGTAGAAAATTAATTTAATATTTTAATTTAATATAATTAATTAAATTTTTTAATTAATTTTTATTTAAATTAATTATATATATTAAATTAATATTTAATTAATTTGTGAAATTAATTAAAATAAGAAAATTGGAACTTCCAATTTTTGAAGGAAAGGGATGAGTGTTTCATTCTACTTCTTCTTCCTACACCTCTTCCTTCTTCTTTTTGTTAATGACTAAGATTTATGAGTTAATTTCTTAGCTAAGAAGTTTGTCTAAGCATCTTCTATAAAAAGGAGAAGAATTGATTGAAAAAAAAAGAACAAAGAGAGAGGAAGGTTTTGTTTCAATTTTGCTGAAAATTGAAGAAAACTAACAACTCTCAAAACTGTGTTTTTTCTCTCAAATTTGCTCCAAAATTCATCAAAATTTGGATACCACCATCAGTTCTAAGGCTCGAGAATAAGGAGGAAACTTTAGTGGTGGTCCGTGAATAGTTCATGATCAGTTTTTGGAGCTTCTCGGGGACAATTTTGAGCTACAACAAGTAAGTGCTACTTCATTTGTATTTGAATTCTTCCAAGCAAGTTTTTCCTTTAAATTGATGTAATTAGAGTGCTTTGCATCCGTTTTCTTCCGCTGCATGTTTTCTAACTCCATCAATTGGTATTAGATTTTAAAAGAATAGCATACTATAACTTCAGCTGGTCAACCCTTGAAAGTTTTGACTTTCCCGATAAGTTTGACTTCTTTGTAAGTTCTGTTGACTTTTCCATAAAGTTACATTGACGTTTCCCTGTAAGTTCCATGCATTCTGAAAGTTTGAGTTTCCGTTAAGTTAAGTTGACTTTTCCCGAAAAGTTTGACTTTTTCCAGGAGAGTTCTTAGCAACTCCTAAACAGTTCAGATGGTCCAGTTCGACCTTTTACTAGTCGGTTCAACCCGATTTCAACATGATTTGGTCCAGTTCAAGAGGTTTGAAGCTGGTTTGGGTCGATTCGAAGAGTTCGAGAGCGGTTCGAGCTGTTTTCTCATTTACAAATGTAATAAATTAGCTGTTTTAAGCCAATTAAATGCCAAAACCTATCCATTTTAGCGTGTTTAATTAATTATGCATTGTGAATGTATTTTTTAATTAAATCAAATTCATTTGTGCATAAAGTATGCCATATAGATTTGCCCCCATAAGGATTAACATGTCCATGCATATATGTATCTTATAAAGCGTTATAATGTATAGTATGCATGTCTTATCTATAATGATTAATATAAGGTGTTATATTATTTTTGTGATGAATGTTATAGTATGCTATTCTTTAATAAAGTGTGATAAAATGAATTAGACATTTGAAATCTATAACAAAGTTAAGATGCATGCTCACTTAGGGTTAACAACACCTAAAGTAGGCAGTTAACTTATAAAACAAAGGTTACAAAAAATTCACCTGGTAAGATCCTGTCTAAGGCTGGAGGTATTTAAGTTGACGATTTACTGAATACCTGCTACCTGGGAATCAAACTGGTTCTTGAATTTATGTAGATCTAGTTTTATGAGCTTGCGTTGGCGGTATAAGTTTTAAAATGGTTTTATCACTTAGACATCGTATGTTAAATCCAGTGTAAGAGTTATACTTGGATAAATTGCCTATACTTAGGTTATATTTATTTAGTCAAAATATAACTAATTACGAATACCCAATATTCCAAATTAGAACACTTTAGTGGGAGAATTGTATATTTGATATGTTAGCTCTCATGTCCCTAAGAGTTCATACCATGAGATTCATGTTGGGCTTCGCGTCACCCTAGGAGTAAACTCCAGTCGGAGAGTGTTAGCATGAGTCAATAACAAGGTGAATAGGGAAAGTAGTTCATAGTAGGTGGGTGAAGGGAGTGTGTCAACACATACTACGATCTCTTCCATTAGGTCGCATTGTGAGATTCCCATAGATGCACCTGCAAGTCATTTCATAACATGACACTAATAATCAGAGAGTTTGTATCATGGGATTCGTAACACCGTGAACTCCAAAAATGGATAATGTTCTTAAGTCCGTCTTCAACATTCTCTTTCCCTCGAAAGGTTATTGGTACCGATCTTTGGAATCTGAAAATGGCAAGTATACGCTTACAAAATATTACTAAGTGTTAGTAAGTATTTTGACCAAATAATTGATAATCAAATACAATAGGAATAAGAGTTATTCTGGTATTAGCATTTGGTCAAGAATGTCTTGATTTAGTGAAGGAGTAATTGATTGCCCCTCGGTAGCATTTATTCTAAATCACTAAAGTATCATTGCAAGAGAAATAGTCTATGGGTATATTATTACTTGCTAAAACTTGATTGGATTACTTTTTTATAGCGTATCACTAAATTGAAAATAAAAAATTGTTTTTCCAGCAATGTCCAATTTGTTCATTCAATTGCATGCTTTCGAAAAAAAAAAATAATGGGGATAATTTCAGTACTTGGAAATTAAATTTGAATACTATACTAATTGTGAATGATCTTAGGTTTATTTTAATGGAGAAATGTCCTCTAGTTCCTAGCTTAGTAGCAAACTGAAATGTTCGGAATATTAGAACAAAGTCTGGAACTTCTTCTTCAAAAAGTATGAAGAAGAAGGGAAAAACTCCTGCAAGTCTCAATAGCAAGAAAACAGTTACATTGCAACGAGGACAGGCTTTTGGAAGAAACTGTCTGAAGTTTCTTGCTAAACGATAGGCTGAAAAAGAAAAACAAAGTAATTGTTATTTACTAGTTGTTGAAACATGTTTAGTGAAGAATGATAATTCTACCTGGATACTTGATTCCAGAGCCACTAATCATGTTTGTTCTTATCTCAGGAAACTAGTTACTGCAAAAAGCTTGAAAATGGCGAGATAACTCTCAGGGTTGGATCAAGGGAGATCATCTTGGCCAAAGCAGTGGGAGATATGAAGTTGTTTTTCGGAGATAGAAACATTTTACTTGAAAATGTACTTTATGTTCCTAAATATAGTAGGAATTTAATATCTATCTCATGTTTGTTAGAACATAAAGTATCTTTTGAAGTTAATGAAACGTTCATTAGTAAAAGATGTATCAATATTTGTTCTGCAACATTAGAAAACAATTTATATAAGTTAAAACCTACCAAAGTAAAAGCTATAGAGATATTTAAAACAACTAATACACAATATAAAAGGCAAAAATTTTTTTCAAAACGCCTATCTTTGGCATTTAAGACTTGGCCACATTAATCTCAATAAGATATGGAGATTGGTTAAAAGTGGACTTCCAAATCAATTAGAGGATAACCCTTTACTTCCATGTGATTCTTGTCTTGAAGGAAAGATAACCAGAAGATCTTTTATTGGAAAAGGTCTTAGAGCCAAAGAACTCTTGGACCTCGTGCATATAGACCTCTGTGGTCCTTTGAATGTCAAAGCACGAGGAGGGTATGAATATTTCATTAGTTTTATGATGATTATTCACGGTATGACTATGTTTACCTAATACATCATAAGTCTGAGACTTTTGAAAAGTTCAAAAAGTACAAGGCTGAGGTTGAGAACCTATTAGGTAAAACTATTAAAACACTACGATCAGATTGTGCTGGAGAGTATATGGACTTGAGATTCCAAGACTATTTGATAGAATATGGAATTAAGTCTCAACTTTCTGCACCTGGTATACCACAACAAAATGGTGTATCAGAAAGAAGAAACAGAACCTTGTTATACATGGTTCAATCAATGATGAGTTATGCTCAGTTGCCTGATTCATTTTGGGGATATGCAATAGAGACTGCTATGTATATTTTGAACAATGTTCCTTCTAAAGTGTTTCAGAAACACTATTTGAATTGTGGAGAGGGTGTAAAGGTAGTTTACGTCACTTCAAAATTTGGGGATGCCCAGCATATGTGTTGGTGCAAAATCTCAAGAAGTTAGAATGTTATTCAAAATTATGCCTATTTGTAGGATGTCCCAAAGGAACGAAAGGTGGATTATTCTTTGATCCTCAAGAAAATAGAGTGATTGTATCAACAAACGGTACTTTCTTAGAGGAAGATCACATTAGAGAACATCAACCTCACAGTAAACTAGTATTAAGTAAAATTTCCAAAGAAACTATAGGCGAATCAACAAGAGATGTTGATCAAGATGGTCCATCTTCAAGTGTTGAAAAATCACATCATTCTCAAGAGTTAAGAGTGCCTCGACATAGTAAAAGGGTTATTCACTAACCTGATCGTTACATGGATTTAACAGAAACTCAACTCGCCATACCTGATGATGGGATAGAGGAAACATTGACATATAGACAGACAATGATTGATGTTGATAAAGACCAGTGGGTCAAAGCCATGAACCTCGAGATGGAGTCTATGTACTTCAATTCAGTTTGGAAACTTGTAGATCAACCAAGTGGGATGGAACCTATTGGTTGTAAATGGATCTACAAGATAAAAAGGGACCAAGTTGGTAAGGTACAGACCTATAAGGCTTGATTAGTAGTAAAGGGTTTTACCTAGATAGAGCGGGTGGACTATGAAGAAACCTTCTTTCTTGTTGCTATGATAAAATCGATTAGAATAATCTTGTCCATTGCCACATTTTATGATTATGAAATTTGGCAAATTGATGTCAAGATAGCTTTTCTGAATGGCTATCTTGAGGAGAGTATCCATATGGTTCAACCAAAGGGGTTTATAGAACAAGGTCAGGAGGAAAAGGTTTGCAGGCTTTAAAGATCCATTTATGGATTAAAACAAGCATCTCAATCTTGGAATATGAGATTTGATACTGCGATTAGATCTTCTGGCTTGAAACAAAATGTTGATGAACCTTGTGTTTATAAAAAGATCATCAACACAACTGTAGCATTTTTAGTATTATACGTTGATGATATTCTTATTGGGAATGAGAGAATTCTTGACTGACATAAAATAATCGCTAGCAACCCAAGTCCAAATGAAGGATTTGGAAGAGGCTCAGTATGTTCTTGGTATCCAAATAGTTCGAAATCGTAAGAACAAAATGTTAGTTATGTCTCAAACATCATATATTGACAAAAATGTTGTCTAGATATAAGATGTAGAATTCCAAAAGAAGTCTATTGCCATTTAGACATGGAATTCATTTGTCAAAGGAACAGTGTCCTAAGACACCTCAAGAAGTTGAGGATATGAGACGTATTCCCTATGCATCAGTAGTCGGTAGGTTAATGTATGTCATGCTGTGTACACAACCTGACATATGCTATGCAGTTGGGATTGTCAATAGATATCAGTCCAATTTTGGATATGATCATTGGACTGTCGTTAAAAATATCCTCAAGTTTTAAGGAAAACGAGGGACTACATGCTTGTGTATGACGCTAAGGATCTAATCCTTATAGGATACACTAACACTGATTTTTGGACTGATATAGATTTGAGGAAATCTACATCGGGATCAGTGTTTACTCTAAATGGAGGAGCTCTATGGAGGAGTATTAAGCAAAGTTGTATTGCTGACTCCACCATAGAAGTAGAGTATGTTGCTGCATGTGAAGCAACAAAAGAAGCGGTATGGCTCAAGAAGTCCTTAATGGATCTGGAAGTTGTTCCAAATATGCATCTGCTTATCACTTTTTATTATGAAAATAGTGATGCAGTTGCAAACTCCAAAGAACCTAGAAGCCATCAGCGCGACAGAAACATTGAACGAAAATACCATCTCATCAGAGAAATTGTGCAGATAACTGACATGACTATTCAACGGATCCCGTCAGAGTACAACATCGCATATCCATTTACAAAGGCTCTTACAGCTAAAGTGTTTGAGGGTCACCTAGCAAGTTTAGGTCTTTGAGTTGTGTAAACTAGGACAAGTGGGAGAAAGCTAGCTTCTGGATATATGATGCCTTAGTTTATTGCATTTATATGCTTTTCTCTGTAAGCTCAACTGTATATACTCACTGTGGAGTTTTTAGTCGAAGTGGGAGTTTGTTGGGTTTTATGTCCTAAAACTCATTGTCTATAGTATATGGATAAAGGTTGGGTACTTTATCTTGGGGATATGGTCCACTTAGTATTTGATACAAATGATGTGATCCTAAATCATTCATGTGGAGACATGCGAGTGGGGGTATCCTATGCAATGAATTTGTATAAGACTGGACTAAGAAATAATCACGTTAACTTTATAATACCGTTTACTGTTAAAATTGATTATTTCAATCCAATGACCTAAGTAACTCAATCATAATCCTAAGCTAACTATGAACTCCTGTTTGTTTGAGATTATCCTTTAATCTGAATGGGTGAGAGTGGCCAGTTTGCTGACTCAATATGCCTTCCATTTTAGGGATAAGATCAAGCAGATAGTTGGGGACATAGTCCTGCAAGGTGGAATTCGCTCCTACCTCTTTAAAGGATAGTAGATAAGTTGTTCCCTTAAGTACTGAATTCAGGTCTTGAACAACGGGCCCCACCCTTTCATTGGCCCGAGAGGGACTCAATTTGTTGGTTGGACCACAAACCAATTGTTCACTATAGGATCAGTGGGACTTAAGGAACAAGAAGTAATTACAGGTTAAAACGGTTTTTGACCCAGCTGTAATTATGAACAACTTGTGAATGATTGCCTTACTAATTATGGTTATATTAAATGGACAGATATATATCTTCAGTTAGAAGAATGCAGCTACTAGACTTTAGTGGTGACCCGGTAGTTAACGAATGTTAATTAACTAGGTTAAGAGTTTAAACTGGTTGCATACAAAGCAATTTCATCAAAAATAGTATCCACATTCTCAACATCCATTATGCTTTATTCTAGATGATCATTAGCCAACATAACCTCTACATGCTTAGAAATAGTATGATCAATTATATCTATAGCATGGCAAGTACTACCCTCATCATGATGACTCAAAGACTTATAAATATTAAATACAAAATTCTCATCATTTATCCTTAGAGTCAACTTCCCTTGTTAGACATCTAAGATAGCCTTCCTAGTTGCTAAGAATGGCCTCCCAAGTATGATAGGAATCTCAAAGTCCTCCGTGTCTAAATCTACAAGATCTGCAGGGAAGATAAATTTGTCAACTTTAACTAAGGCATCCTCAACAATACCTCTAGGATAAGCAAAGGATCTATCGGCTAGTTGCATGGTGATGGTGGTAGGGTGGACCTCTCCAATGTCAAGCTTCCTATAAACAGATAAAGACATTAAATTAATAGAAGCACGAAGAACACAAAGAACTCTAGTAACATTTAAAGAACCAATAGTGCAAGGTATAGTTAAACTCCCTAGATCTTTCAATTTTTGTGGTAGCTTCTTTTGCAGCACAGCACTGCATTCTGCAATCATGTTAATCATCTCATATTGCCAAACTTCTTCTTTTTAGACAAGACATCTTTCATGAATTTAGCATAGTTGGGCATTTGCTCTAAAGCCTCAGCAAATGGGATATTAATGTGAAGTTTTTTAAATAGTTCAATAAATTTGGCTTAAGAGTCTAATTCTTTCTTCTTAAAACGTTGAGGATAGGGCAAGGTATTAGGCACAAAAGGTAGAGGGTTAGATGAGTTACTTGAAGATGACGACTCCTTTACCTTTTCTTCTTTTTCTAAGACCTCTTTTCTTCTATGATAGGCTCTTGGATGGCCTCATCTACCTCTTGCTCATCCTCATCATCGATCAAGGGAATGGATAGCTTTTTCCCACTCCACAAAGTCATGGCCTTGCACTCTTCCTTTGGATTTCTTTTGGGGCAACTAGGAAACTACCCTTTTGCATTGTTTGGAATGATGTGGCAATTTGGCTAATTTGTACCTCAATGTTGTGAATGGCCTTACCATGACTTTGTATGGTGCTTTCCAATGCAGTGGTCCTTCCTCTTGACTCTTTTATGAACTCCACCATCAAGTCTTCTAAGTTGGACTTCTTTTCGGTGTGTACTGGACCTACATTGGAAAAACCGGGTGGACCTTGCAAAATATTTCTATTGTTAGCATAAGAAAAGTTTTCATGGTTCCTCAAGTTAGGATGGTAATGAGTTGGAAGTTGTTGGTGGTGGTGGCCTCTATAGCGTTCTCTATCAACATAATTGGTCGCCTCATTATCTCCTTCTTCTAACTCCTTTTGTGTAGACATCTCTGATGCCAAGGCAGCAAGAGATGCTATGAATGGTGGACTTGCTTGAGCTTGGCCCCCTGTAGTTCATTTAGAAAGAGCATTAGTAAGGGAGGACATTTGAGCTTTAAGAAAATTTACCTCATCCACCTCATACAATCCGACAGCTTTTGGACTGATTGGAGAAGACCTTTCACATGTGACAGCACCTAAAATGTGCTATCTTTCTCAGCTTAACATGGGATTGTTGTGTTATTTAATGTGTCTCTTATGTTATTTTGTAGGTTTTGAGCACTTAAACAGGTAGAACGGGGTGTTGCAACAAAATCGTGCTAAAAGAAACCAAAACAAAATTCAATGGCATCAATCGGAAAAGAGAACTCCGAAATGACCAAAATACCCCTGAAGCCACAGCGCAATGACGCTTTTTCCTAAGGCTTCTGTTGGCCAAAACAGAACAAGCGTCGGCTCTGCTTTGGGGTGTCACGACACTCTGGAAGCAAAATGTATGCAAATTAGCATCAGTGCTGCGACGCTTCGACGATTTCTTTAAAATGAAACCTTCGATTTCTATGTTAGAGATTAGCCACCAGCCAACTTTTGGCTCCATTCTCTCTATTCTTCTTCTTCTTTTCATATCTAGAAACTTGAATCCAGCCGATTATTGGCTAAGGTAACAATTTTTTAGCTTGAGTATTAGGGATTTTCCTTGTAATTGATGTTCTTTTTGAGGTTTTGAACTTGATTCAATGTATGCATGATTTAATTCAGATTTTTAAGAATTATGATTAAATTGTGATGCTGGTGTTTTTTTGATTTATTGCTTTCATTGTATTACAATTCGTGACAATTTGTTGTATGTCAATCATAGAAAGCAATAGGTTAGATTAGCTTGCAATTCTAATTGGTGATACGCATTGTTCTAATCAACCTAGGATTAAATCAATAGAACATTCAATCTAGGTCTTTCCAGTTGAATGTTCCGCCTAATTTTCTTTTGAAATTAATGCGGTTAGGTTAAGTCAAATTTTGCATGCCTTTTATCGATTTGCCTTAAGTCTAACTTGTCGACTAGGACAATTCAATTCTGGTCTTTCCAATTGAATTAATTAGGTGCTAGCTTCAATGAATCTAGTAATGATGAGCCAATGAGTAAGAACATCGAACAAAAGAAATCCCGCGTAACCCAAGCTAGAGTTTTCTCCAAATTGAGTTTTAACTTTTAATTCATGCAATTTAAGTTTCTTGCAACAAACCAACTCAAACCCCCCTTTGGTTACCTTGAATTATAAACTTTCCAACTGTGAAATTCAAGGGTTACCTGTGTTCGACCTGACTTATCGATACTACTGTGGGTTAAGTTAGGAAAATTTATTTGGCACGGAATTGGGCGACGAATTCCATCCGTTAACATGGCCAATTGTATGATGTAGTGGCCAAGTCTTCTAGTATGGTATAGGCCTCTTGAGCATTCTTTGTGAAGATTGACCCTCTGGCGTTGGCATCTAGGATGAATTTGGTTGAACTCAACAATCCATTCTAAAAGAGGTTAATTTGCAACCAATCTAGGCAGCCATGTTGAGGGCACCTCCTCAACAGATCCTTGTACCTCTCCCAAGCCTCATATAGTTGTTCATCCTCAAGTTGGCAGAATGTTCCTATCTCCGTTCTTAGCCTTTGAGATTTAGTCGGTGAAAAATACTTGTTCAAGAAAGCTTGAGCCAAAATCTCCCACGTGGTGATACTATCCGTAGGTATGGTTTCCAACCTATCCTTTGCTCGATCCTATAACGAGAAGGGAAAAAGTCTTAGTTTAATAACATCGTAAGAAACACCATTCATCTTTACTGTTTCACATATCTCCAAGAAAGACCATAGATGCTTGTGAGGATCTTCATTGGTTCTTCCTCTAAAGGCTAGCTCTCTAACCATGTGTCTCAACCCCATTTCAACTCAAAGTTGTTGACATTGATGGGTACATTCATTATGCCAGGTTGATTTGCCGGTAATGTCGGTTAAAAGTAGATCCGAATTGCCTTTGGTATCTCCTCCACCATCTCTTCAGTTTGATTATATAGAGCCTTTAGATTCCTTCTATAGGTCCTATCAATCTCGGGATCAAAAGGGAGAAGGTTAGTATTATCACGAGACATAAACCGACAAAATAATCAACCAAATACTATACACCTCAAATTAAGATCTATTAATTTTAATGAATATTAAATAACAAAAATCGTTCTTTGGATCCCCGACAACAGCTCAAAAAACTAGATATACACTTCCCGTGTTAACCGCAAGTGTACGGGTCAAATTATAATATAAGACAATGAAGTTCGAATATCGTTCCACTAAGGATCCAATTATAAAGGTTTAAAGTACTTAGCTATTCTAGAATTGAATTAATTTTATTTGAGAATTGGAATTTAAGTTGTGATTTTGAAAACTAAAAGGAAAGCAAATAAATAAGAAACACAAGAGTCAAAGAAAGTTCTAGGGTAATGAATCCTTGTTTACTTCATCATGCAATATTCTAGGGTTCATGGATTTTCTTAAAATTCATATGCTTCAGTCTAGAAACATAAATCCAAGTTATTTTCTCTAAAAAACAACCTTATCTCATGCAACTCAATTGATTACTAATTTCTTGAAATCAATACAAATTACATGGTATTAAGCATAGTCTTTAGCAACTTTCATTGTTAACCTAACTATTTTCATAAGAGATTAACAACAATTCTTTGTTATAGATCTAGTTAGATATACAATCTTTCAACCATACATCTAACCTAACATTCAAACATGGTTATTCAACAAGAATTTAAGCACAATAACAAAGAAAAGCATAATCATTAGAACAAAACCATGAAGAGTCTAGAATATCAACATAACTTCATAAACAATTCATCAAAACCCTAAAACTAAAGAGTTTAGCTACTCATAGCTTGAAACAACATGTTCAAACAATATAAACAAAGAAAGAGTGTAAAGAAGGGGAAACTCTACTGAAAAGAGGCTCTTGATTGAGGAAACACCATCAAGATCTCCTTGGCCTTCACGACAGAACTCAAATGACATTAAGACTCTCTCTCGAACTCCTTTCTCTCTTCTTTGCAGCTAAGTCACTCTTTGAACTTTCACTCAATTCTCTTCTTCTTGTGTCTCTTGGAGTATAGATTGGTGATTAGTGCTGCTGGAAACCCTCCAATTTATAAAGTTTGCCGCCCAAAATTCTTTCAAAAAATGTAGATTTTCAAAATAGGAAAGATGGCGCCACGACGTTGACTGACATTTAAAGATGCTGTGCTTCATGGAAACCTACCCTCGGCACAGTGCAGCAGCGTCGCAACGGTGGTGTTGCACTGAAGGCATGTCCTACTCTCGGGAAAAAGCGTCGTGGCAGCGTCGAACCGACGCAGCGCTGCCCTGTTTTTGGAGGATTTGGACTTTTCTTTTCTTTTTCACTGGATTCTGGCTCGATTTTGATCTTTTGGCTTTCACTTCTAATTTTCTTTATTTTGACCTCAAAACTGCTAGCAAACCTATGAAATCTAATATAAACTCCTTTAATTTGAGAGAATAGAAAACACTTTCCAAGCGCTTTTCAGTTATCTAAATTAAGCTTATATTGACTGCAACATCTCATATGTTGTTGTCTTGTGTTTTATCTTCCACACTTAACATCAAGTATGTTAAATACAAGATAAATATAAGCTATCTTTCCAATTGTGATTCATCAATCGTTCATGAACAATTCATGAAATGAGAACAGAACTTTGAGAACATTTTTCAATTAAAGACAAATTTTGAAAATTACACCGCCATTAAAATAGTGTCCATCATACTTTTCCAAGTAATATTTTTTTCTCAAATTTTGACTTATATCAGTAGTTCAAAATTAAAATCATGAGAGAAAATGACACAACATTGAAATATATAAAATATATTAGTTAACAGCATGCAATCAAATATCCATTCAAATTTAACATTAAATTTTATGAACCTTATAACTCATGTCTAATGCAATGATACTCCAGTGATTTAGAACAAGTGTCACTAAAGGGTAGGTCAAATGCTCCTTCATTGGATTAAGACATTTTAACCAAACATTACACTACAATAACTCTTATTTCTATAATGTTTAATTACCATTATTTGGTCAGAACACCATTAACAACTTTAATGTGGTCTTGTAAGTGTAACCCATCATTTTAGATCTTAGAGTTCTGCCATAACAAGCCTACTGAAGGGAAGGTCAATATTGGAAACGGAAAACTACATTCCTATACATTGCTAGAGTTTACCTGGATATTGACCCATGCAAACACCATCCGAAGGGGGATGAAAGTAATGACGAGTGATGGAGACCGTAGGATATGTTGACACATGTCCTTTTCCCACTTACTATAGATACTTTTTCTAATTTACCTTGATCTTGACTCATATAGACACCTTTCGAAGGAGACGGAAGCAGAGTTGAAACAAAGCCGTCACATGGCCAAGCATGAGTCTCATGATATGAATCTTACTAAAGAACGTAAGATAGACAACATATCATAGACATCTATTCTCCCACTAAGTATTTTAAATATAGGGGTTTCATTACTTAGACAAACTTTGGCTAAATCATTGTTTGCCCAAACATAACTCTTATGTTTGTATAATTTCCAATAATGTGAAATTTCTCAAGTTTATTAAACTATTTAATAAACTAGTCGCATTATGTTTTAATAAAAGTTTCATATTGTGTTTTAAAAGAAGTTTGACTAATTCAACTCATAGGTTAGTTCCCAGCCTTAGACAAAACATTTCCTTAGATAGAGTTCCCTTATAAGCAACCTTTTATTATTTAAATCTTTTAATTTGCCAATTTTAAACCATTTAAAATTAAATTAAAAAATCTATTTTAATCTAATCTTATTAGATAAGCATGCAATTTACTTTATTATAATCTAATTAGAATTTTAATAAAGATAAATCAAACTTTCAAACTATATAAAAATTGGTATCCATTTTAACTTTATCCAAGTAAGATTCTAATCTCATTAGACAAGCATGCAATATTTCTAATCTCTTTAGAAAAATATAAAGATAAACTAGAATTTTAAAAAATTTAAAATTAAACTAAATTTATTTTTATCTTTGCATGCAATCTTAGATAATTCTTCATTTAATTATCTAATATAACAATTATACTTTAATTAAAGAAGAATCTCTACATGAATCTCTACAACAATTTAAATACAACACTTATATTTAAAATTAAAAAGAATCTTTACATGCATATAATTAGGAATTATCCAAACAATTTAAAAATAACATATATATTTAAATAAGAGAGAATCTCTATATGCACTTAATTAGGAATTACCCTAATAAATTAAATATAACCATTAAATTTAAGTAAAATGCATGACATGCTTAACCTATGGTGACATTTTAATATAAATGACATACTTTATGCAACATTAGATTTAATTTAAAACGTACATCACATGCATAATTTAAATAAAACAAAATTGACCGGCATATTTGGCATATACTAAAAATTAAAGATAAAATTTAAAATTACAATAATTTGAATTTTCAAGACATATATTCGTCTTTAATTTCTTCTTTAACCATCAAAATTTAGAGTTTAAAACACCTAAATTTAATCCTTTGAAAATTCAGCATCACATACTTCAATCAAATCTGTTAAGTGTTTTAATGACGCACAATAGATGACTCACCATAGAATTTTCAAATTTTAAATTTTCCAGATTTTCCAGATTTCTTTGTTTCAAAAAACCCAACTTTTTTTCAAGAATTTACCGCATTTTTACATCAAATTCGATGAAAAAAATACAAGAAAATTGTAACCTTTAAGGTTTTTTACAGTTGATCTAATTAAAACTTTAAAATTTAATGCCTAAATATGCCTAAACAATCAATTTTGCAAACGTTCACATATCTACAATTAAAACACCCACCATACAAGATTTTTAATTCAAATTAAGAATAAAAAAATTAGCTTTGCAAAGAAATGAAGGGAGTTGAATCCCGGCGGAAGTGTGTAATTGCGTTTATTGATTTCTTGAAAGAATTAAAAGTACAAATAATTAAGAAAAGGTTAACAAGAAACATTTGCCGATCTATAATTTCAACAAAATTTTCTCCTCGAACCGACAATCTTCTCCTTGTAGTCTTTCTTCTTCAAGAGATCTTTCTTGCTATGACTCTAACAAGGATCCAATTTGCAGGAACTATTTCTTGGAAGAATGGAGGGAATGGGAAAAAGAAATTGGGAGAATTTTCTTAAAATTTTTCTAAGAAATTGGAAAAATTTCTAGAGAGAGAGTTTTAGAGTAATTGTGGAAATTATTTTTGTTGAGAGTGTGTATTCTCCCCAGGGCCCTATTTATAGTATGGGTCACTCCTAATCTTATTAGGATAACCCATCTATATAGATTTTAAATTAATAATAATATCCAATATCAATAAATATATACCCAAATAATATCCCATATTAAATTGTTTAAAATATTTAAATCATATTTAAATATTTATCTTTTGTAGAATCTTTAATTTGAATGAGATTTAATTTGAATCTAATCCAATTAAATAATTAATTATTTGAATCCAATTCAAATTAATTAATTAATTCTCCCTCTATTTTTTAAATGTATTTTATCCATATAATTAATTAATTATTTGAATCATATTCAAATGAATTAATTCTCCATATTATAAAGTTATAATTTGAATCTTATTCAAATAAACTTTATCATAAATCATGTAATTAATTGTATCCAATACAATTAATATTTTCCCTCTGAAATTTGAACATTTCAAATTTTTCTTTCAAGATATTTGATCCTTGTTAGGCCGTGGTGAGTTAGCAAGGGGACCTTATGGACATACAAATTATAAGCTCCAATGATCTAAGATTAATTAATTAAACTCTTTAATTAAATTAATCTTCATTCATTAACTCTTAGTGCAAACTACTATAGACCCATAATTGAACTCTTATGCACTGTAGGACAGATTATGTACATAAATATAATCAGTATAAGCAAGTCGATCATTCACAAGTTGTTCATAATTACAGTTGGGTTAAATGTCCGTTCTACCCCTGTAATTACCTCTTTTCCTTAAGTACCATTGAATACTCTAATGAACAATTTGTTTCTAGTCCAACCATAAACTAAGTCCCTTTTAGGATAGAGGGTGAGGCCCCTTGTTCAAGACCCAAAATCATCACTTAAGGGAACTACTCATCTAATTACCCTATCTAGGAATGAGTGAATTTCATCTTGTGAACTTATGATCCCATCTTCCCATTTAATCAAATCCCCAAAATGTTAGGATTATTGAGTCGACAACTTGGGCCACTTTCACCCATGAAAATCAAAGAAGTGACCTCACAGACACGAGTTTACAAGTCACTCAGTATTAAAATCGAGTCGCACATGATCATCCTATGAATATTAATCTCATCAATTAACGGGTTTATAAAGAGAGATTAAATATCCGTGGTTCAATCTTATACAAATTCTTTGTATAGGACACCTTCACTCACATGTTTGCACATGAACGGGTTGGATCAGACCATTGGTAGCTATTATCAAGTGGGTTGTATCCATAGTGTAATAAGGGTAAGGCACCCAACCTTATACATATACTATAGACCTTTAGGTTATTTCTTGAACATGATCCACTTGTATGTCAACTACATACATATTCAAGACTTCGTGCAATAACCTTGGATTTTTCCGTTAATGGATAAATTAATATTGCATAATTAATAATTAAATTAATTAACTAATCAATTATGAGGCATTAAGGCACAAATCCCAACAAATAAGAGTTTAGTTGTGAATGGCACTTGCTTGTAGTTGGCTATCTCCATGCACCATATTGTCGGTATGTCAAAACGAAGGTAAGTAACCAGGATCAACGCCTGGTAAAAATAAATAATAAAGCTGACGATGGTTCCATGGTCTTTTTGTTTCTATATGTAGATGTATGATATGGTTTGTACTAGGGTTGATCTTGCACATAGTGTTAGTGTTGTCAACAGGCTCATGGGTCAACCTAAGAAAGACGTTGAGCATCTGTTAAAAGGATTTTTCGTTACCTTAAAGGTACGTCTAATGTTGGTTTTGTGACACCCCAATCTTTGACCTAGTTGCTTAAAAGACATAAAGAGAACAAACTAGGGTAAATGATGTAAACTTGGATCACAAGTCTTTGGAGTTAAAAAATTTGGAGGTAGAAAATCTGGGCTTGTGAAGTTAGCCAAATTTTGGCCAATTTAAGGGAAACTAAGCGTTGAGATGAAGAAGAGGAAGAAAAATGTTTGTGCCAACTTGAGTTTTGGGTTGAGAATAAGCCATAGGTGAGTTTGGAAGAAAACCACGTTAAGTGATTTTGAGTCTTAGATGACAAGGTGGCCTATGAGCTAAGGAAATCTTCCAAGTGTCACTACTATGCTTGGAGAACTCAACTATGCTACAAGAAGGCAAGGCTTGGAAGCATAGCTTGGAGAAAAAAAGAGAAAATCTCATTAAGTGTTAGAGAATGAAGAGTTGGAAATATAGTTGGGAGCTAGTTGTGAGTTGGACACATACTTGGGAGGAGAACCACCATGTTTGACACATGATTGGTGAGTGTGGACGCATGGTGACCATCTTGGGAGGAAATTGGTTAAGTGTTGGATGATTTGGAGAGTTAAGAATAAATCCTAAGGAAGGGAAAGATGGGTTGCACGTATAGTTGGAAAGATGATTGGAAAAAGGTTAAGTATGGAAGGCATAGGAGAGGAAAGTTGAAAGCATAGACTTGGGAGACACACCATGGACGCATAAGTGAGAAACCAAGGAGTCCATGGGGCCCTGTTAGGAGTCTTAGATTCATAGATCAAAGGAATTGAGGTGAAGGACGCATAGCCAAGGAATTGGAGGAAACCACACGCATACTAAGCTTTGTGAGTAGAAATTTGGCGAAGTGTGGGAACCTCGAGATTTGTTGGACACATACCTCCTAAAGGAGGAGATTTTGGCTAAGTGTTGAACTCTTGGAGAAAGGATGGATGCATAGAAAGAGTGTTGGACACATAGGAGGTTTTTAGCAAGGAAAATTTGGATAAATATAGGAAGGTTGGATGAAGAAAAGAGAGCAAAAGAAGCCAAACCCTAAAGGGCATCACCATGAACACATGGTATAGGGAGTTCGACTCATGGTCCCTATCCTGTGACTAGGATGGACGCATAGTTGAGTATTTGTGGCACTAAGTGGCTACATTTGGACATAACACTTCATAAGGAGGAGGTGTCCAGATGCATGACAAGAACACCGTGCAAGGAAACACTTGGTTAAACGCGTGGGGTGTTCTTCATTCATGGTGACATGTGGGAATTAAGTGTCAAGCTTAGGGAAAAGGTTGGATGACAAGGCTTGCTATCCCAGGCGTCACCAAGCACCCGATTTTCACTAGAAAGGGAGGAAGAAGGTTGGAAGAGAGAGCTCTGCGTCCAAGGAAAAGGGGTATGCATCGAAGGAGTTGTTTCCCTTGCTGTCCAAGTGTTGTTTGCATCTATATGCTATTCCAGGCGTCCAAGAAGGTTGTTTTGCGTCCAATTAAGCTATGTAAGGAGAATAAGAAGCTGCCTGCGTCCAAAGCACTCTACCCTGTGTCCAAGGAGGAATTTTTTGGTGTCCAAGGATCTATTTTAGGGTTTCTGAGGTTTTCTGATTGCTGTGATTTCAATCCAGAAGCTCATGAGAAGTTAAGAAGATTCGAAAACCTAGGCGAAAGAAGAAACCCTCAAGTTTGGAAACTACTTTCTTTATGAGTGGTTGATTTCCTTTCGCGAGAGAACTAAATTATGTTTCTTATGAATGCTTGATAATAACACTCTTATGAGCTTTTATTTGATAGCATCGTGTTATGATATTATGCGTGCTATGGTGAGGTATCATATAGTATATTGAGCATGATAGCATGATGTTGTACACATGCTACGACAAGTTATAGAATAGTATATTGTATATCGAGTTTTGTTGGATATTGGGTTCTAATTCCGATACTGAAGAACTATGACAAGGCATTGATGAACAGATTATATTCCAATGCTGAAGGACCTTGAGAAGGCATTGATGATCATGGTTGTGACTGGGACTGGGATCCGACACTGCACAGGATGGTCAGAGAGTCGGAAGATCTAGTATCTAAGTTTGTGGTAGGGATTTCCTCATGGGATGGTTAGGGGGCAACTAGAGCCTAGTTTCTGAGCCTATGAGAAGTACTCGAGAGGATGTCAGGGGGCCAACGGGCCTAGCTCTTGAGCCTCGAAGGTAAGACTATGTGCACATAGAGGACAGATGGATACATAAACGATGAGATTAGCTGAGCTCGATGGGCCAGCGGGTAAAGCCAGTTAGGATCGTTGAGCTATGTGAGCCAACAGAATAAACAAAGGTGATTCCGTGCAGGAGGTGCAAGTAGGAAAGTAGATTCTGAGAATAACCCTATGGAAGAGGTTTGAATATAAGTTTGATATAGTTGTAGATGTACTTGTGTATGATTCATATTACGGTTGTTATGATTATTATTATGCTGAAAGGGTTGATTGAACCCTAGTTTATTTGATTACTCACTGAGCTTCATTGAAGCTCATTCTTTTCTTATGTTTTCCTTTTTAGGTAGCAGGCGAGCTTCCGTTGTTGTACGAAGTCAAAGTCTGCTGAGGAATAATATGCAATTAGCTATTGGCTGCAGTTTAAATAAGGAATTAGAAACATGTCTTCTGTAAACAAAACTTGTCAAATAGTTATAATAATAAATTATGCATGTTTATTATGAGTTAGTTTTCATTTTGCCTATCAAAGATACACATGTTAGATTGGAAAAGGCTAAAGGTTTGATGGTAAACATCGCAAGAGGTCGATGTCTGCTGCCCTTACGCCCCATCTCGAGCTACGGAGGGGTTGCTCGGGGCGGGTGTGGCAGTCTCGTTTATGAGAATGATACAAAGTGTTTAATGACTGGTTATTTTGATTTTGACTATGTTGGAGATGCTGACAATAGAAGGTCTTTGATTGGTTAGGTGTTCACTCTTGATGGTTCTATTATTAGCATTGAAGAAAAGTACATGGCATTAGTAGTAGCTACGATAGAGAAAATATGATTATATAGTCTAGTTGGTCATCTTCGTGTACATCACGATCAGACTATTGTTTATTGTGATAGTTTGGCACTATGGCACGTGAAAAGCACCTAAAAAGTGCTTTTATTGCCTTTGATTTAGAGTTGTCTTTATTGATTTTAATGTGTTTGCTGTGGCTTTTAGGTAATTAAGAAGAAATTAAGTGTCAATGGCCAAATGAACCAAACCGAGCTAAAACCAAATGAGAAACAGAAAAAAGAGATGGAAAAATCCTAGAAACAAGGTAGCGTAGCTGAGAGTGTCGTTGCGCTACCCTCGGTGCTCTCGACTCGAGAGTAACAAAAATTGGAGGCAAATGGAAAATCGCTGCGCTACGGCACTAAGCTTGAAGCCAGGTTTCGATGACGGACAACGTTGCGATGCTGCTCCTATTATGACAAACAGCATCGCTGCACTCTTGGAGAGCGCAACGACACCAACTTTCCTTTTTTGAAGATTTTGCAATTTTAGAAAATATTTTGGGCGGTCTCTTCTATAAATTGAATGGTTTTAGCAACCCTAGACAACAAGAAACACAAAAGAGAGACACACAAGGGAGGCACATGAAAACACATCAATAATTAGAGAATTGAAGACTGAGAGTGAGAGTTTAGTGTAAGCTATGAAGATTCTATGATGTCGGAAGGTTCAAAGATCGTTGGAAGGCCAAATCCATCCCAAATACAAGCTTGGAAGCTGGATAACTTTTTTTCCCTTTCTTTACTCTTGGTTTACTTCTTGTATTTTGTTGTTCTAATGTGGGTTTTGTCTATGGAAGCCATGTTAGGCTAAATTTCTCATAGTTTTAGGAGCAAATGAATTCTTAGGTTTAAATTGTGTTGAACATTTTGGTTCTTGAATGTTAATTTGCATTTATGCTTTCTAGCATGACTGTTCTTAATACTTTTCAATGTTTGATCAACATTTGAATGATTCTATGATTTAAATCTTGCTTCAAAAAGTATGTTTAGGTTAGATCATGCATGCTAGACTATCGTTTGAAAACACATAAAGTAGTTGGATAACAGTGGAGATTGTTGATGAAGGTTCTTAATGCTTTGCTTAATCACTTAGTTTCAAGAAATTAGTAACTATGATTTAAATAAAAGAAAAGATTGCTCTTGAAAAATTCAATCTAGATAAAAGACTTCTAGATCTAGATGTTGTGTTAATTAGTTTAAGGGTTAAGCAATTGTGTTTAATAATACCTTTGATGAAACCTATTCCATAAAACAATTCTTAATTGATAATTTTCATATCTCGATCATTTTTATTTGCTTCTTTAAATTAGTTTAGCTTGAGTGTCATTAGCATTTAGACCGCTATATAAAATTGGATAGATCTCAGAATAGCTAAAAGAATAATCAAACCAATTCCTTGATAATGATACTCGACCTTTCAAGGTGTTGTAACTGTATTATAACTTGACATGTACACTTGTGGTAACACTAAGCGGTGGCACATCAGCACAATGCTAAAGACAGAGAGCTCCCCATAGGCAAGCAAGGTAGCACCATGACACTCATCAAGTATCAGGCGTACACACAAGGCATCAACGCCATAGCGCTCGACGACGCTGCGACACAATGTTACGACAAAAAAGGTAGTAGCGCCACGAGTCAGTGTTATTATAAGCAGTTTATTTTGTTTTTAGGTCGAGGGAGGGAAGGTTCACCGATTTGAGATCTCTTAGCCTAGTTTTGACCATTCTTGGCCAAAACTCATGAGAGTTCTTTAGATTTCAAGTTTTATTTGTATATTTAGGCATTGAGATTTAAGTTTTGATGAATGGTTGAAGGCCCAAATGTTGATTTTGAGGTTTTTGGGAATTTTTCTATGGATTTATGAGGTTTTAATATATATTATTGTGATTTTTTGTTTGTTCTTGATTTCGTTTGTTTGCTTGAATGTTTGTATGTTCATTGGCCCACGCTACGCATGTGGTTTTAGTTATAGTTAGGGTTTGATTGTTAGCTTTTCTAGGATAACTAAATAACGATAGATAATGAAACCTAAGGAAAAGAAATGTTTTAGGTTAGATTAGGCATGTTCTAATCAATCCAAGTTCTTAATTTGGATTAACTAAGTAGATAGACATGCTCGACATATTTAGTTAATTTAGAAATCGACTTGTGTTTGTTTTCAATTGGGAGTCTGTTTGGTTTGTCTAGAAAATCGAGTAGGCTAGATAATCAAATAATCTTTAAACTTGAAATGATTAATCAATGAATTAATCCATAGTGAAAGAGCTCCCTTTGGATGTTGTTTAATTCCCAAAGATAACCAATCAAAAGAAATTTATAATATCGAATCCTACTACCTATACTTCAATCTCGTAGTACAAGTGGCAAGTTCGATTTGATCCGTAGGGAGGTGCTAATGATGTTTCATTAAGTTAATTCTCTAGTTATAGCAGTGAATAGGGGGTGGTGTGTGACATGGAATTAAATGCGAAAAATTAAATGCAAGAAAGTAAAATGAAGGGTAAATGTAATTCAGGGATGGATAATCTAGTTTGCAAGCAACGGGACCCTTATTCAATTTTTTATCATTGAATATTTAAATTGTTCGACTTAGTTACACTTGGTGACGCTAAAGACAGTCAACTAGTTGGACTAAGCCAACCAAGCGTCCTAATTAATAATTAAAGCCTAAATCTTAATTGCACAAAATGATTTAGTTCTAGTGGGTTCAATAGTGTCCACTTCGAGCTAAGAACATTTGCATTATGATTTAGGATTCCATTATGTGATTAACTAATCAAATAGCTTAATTAATTAATCAACTTGCTCTTAGACCTAGTTTAAGCATGCATTGTAAGGCATATCGGTAAAATATATTCCTTCTCTTACACATTCAATCCTTACTACTTAGGATATTAAAGCTAGACGATCAAATAAGAACGTGCAAGCTTCAAATCAATAGCTAAGACATATATACATGATAGGAATGTCAATACAAACATATATATCTAAATAACTTCAACTTCAAAAACATAAGCCATGATATGAGATTCATTCAAATAAATTTACAAAAATTACATAAGTCTGGCTCCAAAAACTAGTAAAATCCTTACTTTTTCGAGGGGACATCCATACAAGAATTACAACCCAAAATAAAAAGAAAAATTAAGCTAAAGGAAAAAATAAAATGGTTGGTGGCTGCTGCTCTCCATTTCCAATCTCTTTTCCTCCATCCCATGCCCAAAAAGTGAAGAGGGTATTTATAAAATTGGCCGGAGCGCTTAGGCGCTTGATAACCTAATAGAAGCGTCTGTCCAGTCGTTGAGTAGCACTTAGGTGCTCCCTTGCTCGCGTGCGCATCTGATGATTGAAGTGCAAGGTAGCTAAAAAGTGCATTATGGAGCATTGCTCAATGCTCTAGACCAGAGTGCGTCATAAAAGGCAATGTCGCGACATTTCAGACATTCAAAAGATGCCTCAACAAATGTCAAAATGTGAAGCGAAGAAAAATGGTAGAGTAGTCGTGATGCAGTTGTTTTTTCCAGCATAAATTGGGCATTTCGTTTAGGTTTTGGGGAGGTTGACTTTAGAAGGAACAAAGGCTGAGAGATGATGGGAAACACTGGTTCAGGGATTTTGATGCCAAGAACAATTATGAGACTGATCAGGAGGTTAAGAACGAGAGTTAATTGCTTGAGTTCAATGTGGCACAGACAATAGAGCAGATTGACAAATGACATTCCCTATCTTTCCCTTGTTTAGTTCCCTTTAAATTTATGTTCGTCATTGCAGTGATGTGTACTGATTTGATGAGTGGTTGATTTCCACTAATTCTAGGGTGTTGATGTAATTCATAGATAGTAGATGATTAATTTTGTATTCGTAGGATATATCATTGGCAATTTAACATGTGTGTGGTCATTCGGTTGAATGCTTGATCATCATAAGATTGTTGTAGGCTTGTCAATTATCTTGCTCGACAAACTGGGTTTTTCTACAAATTCACATGTTTCATACTATTTTTGGATTATGTAAGAGAGTCATAGAAAAGCGATAGGGGTCGAATAGGAAGAGTCTTAATGTCACATTAATTAATTAATTGGAGGAGATCGAGTTAATAATTAGGTTTGAGAAAAGATTGAGCTCAAAAGAGGATATCCAGACAAAAGACTTTGAACCCTATGTTATTGAGCTAATCGATCTAAGGTGTAATTTCTTCAATCCACTAATCTATATTTAATAAAATCAACACCGTAAGATGCTCTTAACTTAAATTTTCCCAATCGGTTGTTTAGTTGCTTTATTATTTAGTGAAAATCATCACTTGCAATTAAATCCCTAAATAAAATTGGTGAAAGGGTTTTTCTAATAGTTAGAGGAATTAAATACCGGATATCCTAGGACGAAACCTTTATCAGTCTTGGACCATTTTGTACTTTACTATAACTCAGTCGCCTGCACTTGCACTTATAAACGACAAAACATTTTCTTTTAGTTTACTTTCTCAGGGTATCTTAGCTGAACAGGTTAGTTATGTATTCTTTGTGTTACTTTTGTTGACCCATCATCTACTCCATTTTTAATACAATGTTCAGTTCATCTTATTCTTTTATGTCGTTTAACTCTATTGCTTCCCACATAAAAGTTGTATATGACTGGCTAACCATAGACTTGTATGGTTGAGAATGCCTTTCTTTTAGTAGACTTTTCGCCTCCACCTGTTAGTCCAGCCGAGAAGAAGTAACAACACAAGTGTAACACCCATAGGGTAGATTGTGTGGAACAATCGCTAGAAGAGTGAGGGTATATGTTTACTAAATTATGCTAGAAATAGGATAATTACTCCCAAGTGTAAAAGGGCGGTAATCCAATCAACAAAACCACCATAGAAATATGATGTTTGTTGGTCTTAACGCTATTCTTGAAAAAGATTGGTAGGTAGGTTTCTTACTCAACTTAAAAAAGTCATATTCACGTAAACAAGTTGTGCAGGTACTACAACCGCAACCAACCGTTATTAACCACAACTAAAGTTCCTTGCATCCAATGAGGTTTTAATTTTTTAAAAAATATATTTAAATCATTATCATCTATTCAAGAGACAAAATGGGTAAGAAATTCCTTTTCGTCTCTTCAAAACGCGACAATGTTGTGTACATTAAAAACTACTATATTTTAGTAATAAGTTCGACACTATTATATATCAATAACTACAATATTATTTAACAAACTCTCAAAATCGCAGGAACAATGGGCTAAACTGATGGATAATAATGAAAAATAATGGCACACCATGATTTTAGGTTGAAAACTCTTTAACAGGTCAAGGTAAGGCCATGGAAAAGTATAGAAGAATTTCACTATACAATAAGAGTTACCAACTCTTTTTTTTTTTTTTTTTTTTTTAATGGTAGAAATATACAAGTTCTTTTATAAGAAGCTCTCACTATTTTATCACACTTTTCTCACTTGATTTGCAATGGAATACCAATAATGAACGTTCACCTATTTCTAGTATCCAAATAATTTAGGCATCAAGTTAATCTTATGGCCAAAATATTGCCATAACTTAACCTTGAACAAAGTATATAAATAAGATCTAGTGGTTATCAAAAATGATTGTGCTTGCTTTTTTCGTGGAAGAAAAAAGAGCACAAAAAAATCTACTCACAAAGAAAAAGTGCATGTGAGAGAAGCATGAAGAGAATATGACGTGTGATGAGAGGAGAAATAAAGAGAAAATTTTCTGTACTCAAAAGTCTTTTCATTTTTTCCCCAATAGAAAGTGATTTTGTACTTGATATATTATGCTAAATGATGATATTATAAAAGGAGAAAAACAAAGCACATTTGAACCCAAGGAAAAAAAAAAAAAAATTTGAGTGCATTTTGAGATTGCAGCCATCATTTTGCAGCCAACCCAATCATAGACAACAGTTTGTTAAGTGACAGTTTCTTCTTTCTTTTTTTCTTTTTCTAAAATAATTTTTTGTAACATCTCAAATTTAGGAGAGGACATGAATTAACCACGATCACACATGAGTGAGAGGGATCCTAAAGATATGAAAGTATGGTTAAGTAAGGGTTAAATGAATTGAAACTTGCTACCTATACCAACAAGGTGTAACTTTCTTTTTTATGGCTCAATCAAAAGAACTCTACAGTCAAGTGTGCTGCTTAGCTCGGAGCAATCTTATATTGGGTGACCTCCTCGAAATTTTCTCAAGAAACATATGAGTGAAAACAAAGCATGTTGAAAGGACCTATGTTAATTGTGGCGATAGTTTTCTCTCTTAAAAGCAATTCAAGTCAAGCAAGGATGACGTTATCAGGTGCTAGGTCGCAGGGGATGCTAGAGTCATTAGGTGCCAAATCCAGATTTCTAATATTCCTGATCCGTATCCTGGGCTTGAGGTTTTATATTTTTACTCTTCTCTATTATTTGGTTGGCATGGATTATGAAAAGATATATATTGTTAAAGATGAACCAAGTATTCTAATTTAGTCAATCTATATTTACTCTTTTATTCAACAACGTCAAATAAATTGAGCTTTAGTAAAGAAAGAAAAAAAAAAAAAAAAAAAACTCCTACAAAACATGGATTCAAAATCAAGTAGGTTAGAATTTCAAGCAAAACCAACGACGAAAATGGAAAAACAAAACTCCATAGCTATTCTTCTAAAATAGACAGAATGTCACTTTCAAATTGATAAACTTTTTCTCTATCGTAAGCCATTATGATATATTCGAAAATGAGAATTTCTATCATCGTATAACATGAGATACCAAAACGCACTGAGTAGGGAAAAAAATAAAAGAAAAAAAGAAAGAAAGAGAGAAAAAGGAAAAAGAAATCTCTTGCAAAAATCTTGTGTTGGTTGTGAACTTGTCAGTTTCAAAAGGAATATGTTAATATTTTTTTTTTTATGAAGTTTCATGTCAACTTTTCTGAGTTAGACACTTGCATTTACGATGGTCCATATAATTTGCAAGATCAGATTCCAAGTAAAGGCTTGAAAAGAAGTTTGAACCTACACGTTAAAGTTAAACCGTTAGTTTGTTTTATTTCTCTTTCTATTTATAGTTTTGTTTTCTATAAAATTATTTTAAATGATAAAATTGTTAAAAATATTTATAAATAATAGTAAAATATCACTGTTTATCTACGATAGACTGCAATAGATCACGATAAAATACTATCTGTGTCTATCCCAACACATATAGACCGCGATTGTGGGTGGTAGACATCAGGGTCTATCGTAGATAGACAACAAAATTTTACTATATCTATAAATATTTTGGTTTATTTTTCTATATTTAAAAATAACCCTTTTCTTTTTGTTGAACCAAAAAGCAAAGATTTAACTCCATGCCCACACATTATTATGTTGTTTTAGTCATGGACACTCCACCCCTAGATTTTGGATATAGTTTTTATTTGGTATTTAGGTTTCAAAATCTTATACGTTTTGTCTTTAAGTTTTAAGTTTGGTTTCAGTTTAGTTTTTAGGTTTCAAAAGGTAAAAATTTTACCTTTGAAATTTGTGTTTTGTCTCATTTGATTATTACATTTCATGATTTTCACTTTTAAGTTTTCATTAAATGTTCAGTTTTAGTAGTTAATATTTATTAATTATTTAAAATAATTATGAAGTACAATTTTAAATTTAGTTTCAATCATGAAACTATAGAAGGAAAATAAAACTTAATTAATTGTATTTGTTTAAGTTAATTAATAGACATTGACACTAGAGAGGGAATTATGTTTCGAAAGTGAATATTAAGTGAAAAGTTGGTCAAAAGTGTAAATTTGAAACTTAGAGATTAAATTGAAACAAAACCCAAACTTCAAGCGTAAAATTATAACAATTCTTAACTCAGGGGCTAAACTAAAACTATACTCAAGATCTAAGGAATAAATGTGTGAAAATTTTAAATTTAGGAACCAAATGAAAATTAGACGTAAAGCCTAGGGTCTAGAAAAAGGTACTTTTCCTATTATTTTTTATACACCTAAGTTACTTGTGACCATCACACCTAACTTAACGTGCTTAACTCTATAATATTTAAGTGTCAAGAAAACTTATAGGATATTAAATCTCAGGCCAGTGACTATTATAGGTTTAACTCATTCCCCTAAGTCTTTTATTAACCTATGACCCTTTTTTATGGTAATAACCATATAATTTTAAATTTAAGGAGAATCAAAATAGAAATTAATGAAATGTTAAAGAACAAAAAACATGATTGTCCGCTCAAACATATATCTCCACCATGAGAACGCGATGTTTCTTGTATATGTTTAAAATAGTACCAATACACTAAATAATACACCTCATCATATAACCACTTCAACTCGAATAATGCTAATGGAGATGTGAGACTTTATGTTCAAATATATCTCCACCTTTAGATCATGATGTTTTATATCTATGGTCTATATCACACATGCATACATGAAAGGACATACAACGTCATCATGTAACCAGCCACTTTTACCTAAATATTTGTAATAGGATAAAAGACATGACTATTTGTTCAATATCTCAATTGTTAGATTTAATGTTTCATATTTATGATGTAAATCACACTCGTATGTAACCATCCTTCAATAGTTGTAATGGAAAAAATATGAATTATTAATAAATATAAGAGTAATGGAGATGTAAATATTCTCTCATTACAACCTATTATATATATATATATATATATATATATATATAGATTTCAGTTCATAAATTGATAGTGAAATTAAATTTGATATAAGTTTAGAGCGGTTGCAAATATAGCAATCAAGTCCAAAGTATTTGCATATATCAATAGTAGGGGTCTATCAGTGATAGACCATATCGTTGATAGAAATCTATCAGTTAAAGATTTTATCATTGATAGATTTTGCTATATTTACAATTTTTTTAACAATATTACTATACAATTAATTATTATTGTTAAAATGCTATCCAACGCAATTACCCATAATTTTATTTATTAAAAGTTTTATGTTTCATTGACCAAATTATTTAGTTGCTAAATTATTAATCAAAATTTGATTTAATTGGAATTGTTTACTTATTAAATCATTGCTTTTGGTTCTACATTTATATTTGAAAAAGAAAACCATTGATGTAATTAAAATGGATGGATATCATGTAGTGGAATGTTATAACCTCATATGTTCTTATCTTGTCAAACAATGGTTGTAATTCAAATATATTCTGATGCTTTTAATTATTATTTGGCGTTTGAAATGACTAGGTGAGAGTTCGGATTCAGAGGCAATGCACCCTAGTGTAGACTTTGGATGAACGCCTCTGAAACCTAAATAATATTGAGATTACTGTTCCTATTTTCACTTTCGGCCTATTACGTCTATGGGCCTTGGGGGTTGTATATATAAACCCTCGTATCTGCAAATTATCTTTGTATTCAATATCCTATTGCTCATCAAGTTAATAAATTGTTCTCTCATCATCTTGTGAATGTAGCTAAGCATCGCGATACGCACTTTTCGTGTTTATCGCAAATACACGGGTCAAGTTATAATATAAGACGGTTAAGTCCGAATATCATTCCACTGAGGATCCAATTGTGAAAGTTTAAATTACTTAGCTATTCTAGAATTGAATCAATTCTATTTGAGGATTCGATCTTTAGTTTGTGATTTAGGAGAACTAAAAAGGAAAGCAAGTAAATAAGAAACACAAGAGTAAAAGAGAGTTACAGAGTAATGAATCCTTGTTTAATTCATGATGCAACATTCTAGGGTTCATGGAATTTGTTGCAATTCATATGCTTAAGTCTAGAAACATAAATCCAAGTTATTTTCTTTTAAAAACAACATTTTCTTATGCAACTTAATTGATTACTAATTTCTTGAAACCAATACAAATTACATGGCTTTAAGAGTAATCTTTAGCAACTTTCATTGTTAATCTAACTATTTTCATGGATGATTAAAAACAATTTATTGTTATAGATCCAATTAGACATATAATTATCTCAACCATACATCTAATCTAACATTCAAGGATTGCCAATCAACAAGAATTAAGCATAATAACAATGAAAAGCATACTCATTACAACAAAACCATGAAGAGTCTACAATATCAACATAACTCTAAAAACAATTCATCAATACCCTAAAACTAAAGAGTTTAGCCACTCATAGCTTTAAGCAACATGTTCACAAACAATATAAGAGTAAAGAAAGAGTGTAAAGAAAGTGAAACTCTACTGAAAAGAAGTTCTTGTTTGAGGAGAAACCGTCAAGATGTCCTTGGTCTTCACGTCGGAAACTCGAACGACACCAAAACTCTCTCTCGAACTCTTTTCTCTCTTCCCTGTAGCTAACTCACTCTTTGGACTCTCTAATGAATTTTCTCTGAATCCTCTTCTTCTTGTGTCTCTTGGTATGTTTAGGGCTGCTGGAAACCCTTCAATTTATAGAGTTGGCTGTTTAAAATTCTTTCCAAAAATGTAGATTTTTCAAATTAGGAAAGATGACATTGCGGTGTTGGTCAATGGAGTCACGACGCCAATCGACATTGAAAGGTAGCGCCGAGGCGCTGTGCATCATAATAGCCTACCTCGGCATCGTGCCGTAGCGCCATGTCGGTTGAGGTCGAATGTTGCTCTCGAGAAAAGTGTCGCGGCAGCGCCGAATTTTGGAAGTTTTGTGATTTTCTTCTCTTTTTCGCTGGATTTTGGCTCAGTTTGGATCTTTTGGCTTTCAATTCTAGTTTCCTGTATTTTAACCTAAAAACCACTAGCAAACAAGTGAAATCTAATATAATCTCCCTTAATTTAAGAGAATAAAAAGCACTTTTCAAGCGCTTTTCACATTGTTAGTGAACTATGCAAACCTTTGCTTTTTCTTGATTTTTATCCTATAATTTTTAATTTGTTTGTTATAGCACTTAATTTCACCTTATGTTATAAAAAATTGAAAATTGCAATTGGTTGCAATTTGAATATATTATTTTGTATGCGTGTCACCCATATTTGATATTTCAAATATAGCAAAAACTTCAAAATTGTATACTCATTATTTTTTATTTTATACTTCCCTAAACAATCAATTCATAGAGAGAGAAAGAAAGATGCAAGGAGAGGAAAATGGCAAGGAGGTAGAGGGGTGGCCGATGGCATATGGGGTGGATCAGTGCTAGTTGGTAAAAGATATGTTGGAGGAATGTGGGTGTGTGTATGTGAGAGAGAGAGAGAGAGAGAAGTGGTGATTGTGTTGGATTTTATGTCCAAAAACTCGTGGTTTTTAAACAATAAACATATTCTATTGTCAATAAAGTTGATATTGAAAGTTAAATCAGTAAAGATGTTATTGAATATGTGAGTTATGCATAAATCTAAAATTCAATAAACTAAGAACCCCTAGCTATAACATGAATACTTAGACTTTATGTGTAGACATAAAAAATGGATCAAATTTAAGAAAAAGCCAAACAGTCTATAGTATAAGGATAAGGTTGGGTACATTATCTTTGATGTGCACTTTAAGTGTAAAGCGCAAGTGTACGGGTCAAGTTATAATATAAGACGGTGAAGTCCAAATATCGTTCCACTGAGGATCAAATTGTGAAGGTTTAAGTTCCTTAGCTATTCTAGACTTGAATCAATTTTCTTTGAGGATTGGAATTGAAGTTGTGTTTTAGGAAATAAACTAAATAAGGAAAGCAATAAAATAAGAAACACAAGAGTCCAAGAGAGCTCTAGGGTAAAGAATACTTGTTTACTTCATCATGTAATATTCTAGGGTTCAAGGAATTCATTGTAATTCATATGCTTAAGTCTAGAATTTTAATTCCAAGTTATTTTCTCTCAAAAACAACTTTTATCCATGCAACTCAATTGATTATTAATCTCTTGAAATCAATACAAATTACATGACATTAAGAATAGTCTTTAGCAACTTTCATTGATAACCTAATTATTTTCATGATAGATTAACAACAATTCATTATTATAGATCTAGTTAGACATACAATCTCTCAACCATACGTCTAACCTAACATTCAAGGATGGCCGATCACAAAGAATTAAGCACAATAACAATGAAAAGCATACTAATTACAACAAAACCATGAATACTCTACAATATCAACATAACTTCATAAATAATTCATCAATACTCTAAAACTAAAGAGTTTAGCCCCTCATAGCTTTAAGCAACATGTTCATAAAAAAACTAAGCATAAAAAGAGTGTAAAGAAAGAAAAACTCTACTAGGAAGAAGCCCTTGATTGAGGAGGAACTTTCAAGATGTCCTTGGTCTTCACGTTGGAACACAAACAGCACCAAGACTCTCTCTCGAACTCTTCTCTCTTTCTTGCAACCAACTCACTCTTTGAGACTCTTTTGGTGTGTTTTTCTCTTATTTCTTCATCTCTAGGGTAGATGGAAACCCTCCAATTTATAGAGTTGGCTGCTCAAAATTCTTTCCAAAAATACAAAATCTTCAAATTAGGAAAGCTGGCGTCGAGGCGCTGACCATATGGAAAAGTGGCGCTGCTGCGGCGCTGAGACAATTGCTGCTCTCGGAAGCACCGCAGTAGCGCTGTACCAGCGCCGCAGGCACTGCCTGTTTTTGGGAGATTTGGATTTTTCCTTCTTTTTCATTGTATTCTCACTCGGTTTTTATCTTTTGGGTTTCTCTTATATTTTTCTTTATTTTGACTTGAAAACCACTAGCAAACGCATGAAATCTAATATAAACTCCCTTAATTTGAGAGAATAGAAAGCACTTTTCAAGTGCTTTTCACCACCCCAAAATTAGAGATTTGCTAGCCCTGAGCAAAGAATAGAATCAAAGAGAAGGAGTTTAGACGAGGAAGTGTGCAATCGACTCATGTCTCAAAGAATAGCATTTAGAGCTTAAGTAGAAACATGCAAGCATATCTATATTGGCATAATCATTCAAGGCCAAATCTTTGTTATCTCCCATGTGTGTGTGTGCCAGCCTCATTCAATTTAAAATGCTAAAAGTCAAATTGTGACTTAAGAGAGCTTCTTTAGTTTTCCCAACACTCTTTAAAGATGCCAGAGACTTTGTAATGAGGTGCCATAAGTGTCAACGCATAGGGAATATCTCAAGCCGGAAGAAGATGCCACTTATCTCTATACTTGAAGTCGAACTCTTTGACGTTTGGGGTATTTACTTCATGGGCCCATTTTCGCCTTCAATTGCCATAATTACGTTATGGTAGTTGTGGATTATGCATCAAAATGGGTCAAAGCAACTTCTTGCGCAACAAATGACGTGGCGACAGTCTCTAAATTCCTTCAGCAGAACATATTCACGAGATTTGGATGCAGAGAGCCCTAATTAGGGAAGAAGGTACGCATTTCATCAATAAAATTATCTCTAAGTTGCTAATTAAGTATAATGTGCATCTTAAGGTGGTGACCGCACACCACCCATAGACTAATGGGCAAGCAGAGCTTTTCAATAGGGAGCTAAAAACTATCTTGGAAAAGGTAGTAAACACCTCTCCCAAGGACTGGGCATCGAAGCTGGATGAGGCATTGTGGACATATAGGACAATATTCAAAACGCCTCTTGGAATGTCACCGTACACCCTTGTCTTCGAAAAAGCATGCCACTTGCCCCTTAAGCTAGAGCATAAGGCACTCTGGGTTGCAAAGAAGTTAAACCTGAACCTTGAAGCTGCTAAAGAGACTTGTCAGCTTCAGCTTAATGAGTTGGAAGAATGGAGACTGCAAGCATATGTATGCAAAGATATACAAGGAACGGACAAAGCGTTGGCACGATCAACGCATCAGTAAGAAATCTTTGCACAATGGACAACAAGTTCTCCTTTTTAATTCTTGTTGTTGCGATGCAATGCAGTTCTAAAGTGCAAAACTTGTTACTGCGTCTATCTATTATGATTAAGCTTCCTATGTGTTTAACATACTATGTGTCTTACTTATGCTTAATGTTATGCGTTTGTGATCTATCAAGTTTTCCTATCCCTCACCCAAGTATAAGCAGAGGAGTAGGTTTTCTCGGTGAGTCCGAGTTTGAACACAGGGATTATGTTGATTCTATAGTTAAATGGATTATATGTGTTGTAGTGGTAACCAAGAATAATTTGAGAGAGGTGTGTGTTTTTAATCTAAAGAAAACGATAACATGTACACTAAACTAAAATGTGGAAGATGAAAAGGCATGCGACACAGCAAAGTCAGCTAGGTGAATTTAATGAATGGGTAGAAACAGGGTTAGGGTTGGTTAACATCTAACATCAGAAACGCATGGTGATATTCTATTCATACTTGCGACTCTTCTCCCGGTTGTTAGCCGCTATGCGTTATATGTCTATAATGCATAGGAGAGTGTTAAGTGCCAATGTTGTTCCTATGTCTAAGTAACACTACTTAGCCTTGTCAATTGAGTTCCACAATCACTTACCCTCTCGATCAGTCTGATTATTACTACTTATATCGATTAGCTAGATGGACATAAGCATCGGATTAAGATTACAATTGACAAGATCCAATAGTTACACTGTGGTTCTTATTTAGATGTTAACGCAACCCTTACCCCGTGATAGATTAGTTACTCATGGATTCAAAGTAAAAAGTGGAAAGTATAGAGAAATGAGTAGACATGGAAGAAATATAGATTGATGAACGGAATACAACTTTAGATAGCTCAATGTCTTGACACAAATCTAAAATCAAACTAGAAAAACAAGATAGAAAGCAGGAAAAGGGCGTCAATGTCTTGAGTCGCCAGGATCGAAGCGTGAGGTTCTGCTGTGAAGTGGTCAGGCGGAGGAAGACTCTTTTCTCTCAAGCTATTCGTCTCCGGTTGTGTTCTGGAGAGAACTCTGCTGTCACTTAGGAATTCTTTCAAGAATGAACAACAACTTTCTCATCTTGCATGACTGCCCTTTTATAGATGTTGCGTTCGCAATCAATGGCAGATCTGCTTGATTGGTGGCAAAATTGATATCATGCGTCCATCTTACCTAATTGCTTAATTCTTGGGTCAATTTAGATCCACCACTTTAGCCACAGATTATGTATGTCAATCTTTCGACAATCTCTCAAGATTATGATCTAATTTTTCACTCCTTGCATTTTTTATAATTATGCGTTCATTGAGAAGTTTGGCGGAAGTCAACGAGTCATAGGTTGCTAACGCACAGTCTTGCGTTAAGAGGTAGTCAACGCATCGTTTGCATTCCTGCGTTAAAACATGCGTTTTAGGCTAAAAAACTGGAAAAATTATTATCTTCATAAAAATACAAGTATAGAACGCATAGGAAGATTTATTAGTAGAATTTAGCTTAAACTACCGCATGCTTCTTTATTTAATCTCTATTTTTCTAAGAAAAAGGCTATAATAACTTGTATTTCTACAAGTTATCACTTGTTTGCGTTTATTTCCAGGGAAATTAAGAACAAGATGGTCTAGACCATTTGTGATTAAGGAAGTCTTTCCTCATGGTGCCGTAGAATTGATGAATGAAGACGCGCATGAAACCTTACTATGGAGAAAGTCTTAAGCGCGACAAGGTTTCGTTGACTTAGAAAAGTTTGAATGAGGAAAAGTTGGAAGCACCCTACGTTGACCACGAACTATCTTCTAGGGACGCATCCTTACTCTTGTATCATACTTGTATTTTATTTCTTTCTGCATTTATTTGAGTTATCTTTTAGTTTCTTTTGTTTACATTTGCTTTAAAAGCTTTGTTGATGGTTGTCTGATTATCATTTTTTATTATATGAATTGGATTTTTACTCTTTTCTCAATCAAAACTTGTCTCTAGTTAAGGCGTCGAAAATAAACTCATGCATTATGATATTTCGACGCTTGGGGGGGGGGGGATTATTAAAGGTAGCAATCACATCATAGGATCTGAGGTGACGCATAAGTGTGCACCGGCGGATGCAGACTTGTGTTAGGCCAATTTAATGCGCGATGATGTCACGCTTTGCGCCACTCGCCTTGCATCCACATGCCTAAACCCTATTTAAATCCCTCTTCTTCCCCATTTCCGATTTTATGCTCCCCTTTTTTGCAAATTTCGACTAACGCTGCCATTTCCGGAGAAGACTTAAAAACCCATTCCCTAGCCCTATTTCTCTCATCTCCGACCTCCTTACAAACCAAATGGCTTCACAACAACCTTCTTCATCCCAAAAAGCCAAGTCAACCTCTCAAAAGGTCACTATTGCTACTTCTCTTTCCTCCCAACCACATTGAAGCATCTCTTCGATTGCAAGCCGCCCCAAATCTGATAACAGGGGCATTTGCTCATTTTCTATTCGGCCAAGCCATCCTTCGATGATCCCATCCATAACCCTTATTGTCCCTGCTGTTCCATCTTGCTAACCTAAACCGTCACCGGCTTTGAAGCCGTCAATACTTGTTCACCCCCCACAACCCTTAGCCATAGTGCGCCTCAAGAGTCCTGAGTTGGAGGCGGCGTCGACCCCTCTACTGCCAAGTTCCAGTGATCTAGTGAGGCTGAGCGAGGCAGTCAGAAATGATGAGTCCAATGTCTTTGGAGACATTTTGGACACCATCGATTAAGAAGACTGGTTCGACGAGTTGGTTGTCCAAGCAATGAAGAAAAGCTCGACATGTCGGTCAGTCTCTGCACAAGTGGTCTTAAGGAGCATGACACAGTTCATCTGACTCCAATGACAAACCGTTGAAACCATAGTGGCGACAGTAGAAAAACAAAAAGCTGCAGAGAAAGGAAGGAAAAGGCCCTCTACGACCATGGAGGAAGAAGCCGAGGAAGATATCCCCCCACTTAGAAGGAAGAATGAAAAAACAAAGGATGTGGGGGCATCTGAGGCACCAATTATCGCTGCATCATCTGTAAAGCGGCCAGTGGTCAAGGCAGCAGAAAAATCCAAAAAAGTGAACGAAGGCATCCAACGTCTAAGAGATGAAATTGAATCCCTCATTGAAAAGTGCTTAGAAACTACTTTTTATTCTCTTAGATTAAGGGAGTTTATATCAGATTTCACTTGTTTGCTAGTGGTTTTCAAGTCAAAATAAAGAAAACAAGAATCAAATGCCAAAAGAACTAAATCGAGCCAAAATCAAGTGAAAAAGAGAAGAAAATCACAAAACTGCCAAAAACTGGGCATCGTCAAGCGCTTTTTCTCGAGAGCATGAGACGACCTTAACGCAACAGCACCGACACAGCGTTGCAACACGATAACGAGGGTTGGGTTTTATGACACATAGCACCGCAACACCATCCTACAGCGTGGTAGCGCCACCTTTTGATGTCGGACAGCGTAGCGGCACCATTCACCAGCGTAGCTGTCATACTCTACTTTTGAAAAATTGATGCGTTGAAGAGCCTATAAAGAAAAGAAGTAAGAGATCATGTTGGACGCATGGTCAGGACTAACGTAACGCATGATAAAGGTGGACGTATAGGAATTAACCAAAGAGCTTGAAGGGAAAGAAGTGAAACGCATAGGAGGTAATTATGAAGAAGATGTAAGCATTGGCGAAGGTAAGACGCATAAGCAAAAAGGAATAAAGTTATGTCACGGAGTATTGGAAAGAGATCCAAGTCTCAAAAAGGAAGGATAAATGCATAAGGAGGAATCGGGGAAGGAATACTATAGCAAACTGCGTAACGCATAGACTACTATCGAGGGATGTTCTCAAGTGTTGGATAAAGTAGAAGGTTGAGAAGTAAGTTTAAAGACTGGAGCAGGAGGTGGACGCATACTAATTTATCATAAGAGAAATATTCTAGTACAAGGAAAAGGTTAAATGAATAACCTTGGATTACAAGCACAAGAACACATAGAGGGATAATCAAGGAATCTTCAAGGAATCTTCAAGGAATCTTCAAGGATATGAGGAAGATCATGGACACAGAACGAAGTAAAGGTGAACGCAAATAGTACAAACGCATAAAGGGTGGTTTTGAATTGGATTTGGTTAACAAGGGTAAATCACATCGTCGGATGTGTGATCACACAAGAAAAGGATTTGCAGTTAAGACTTGACATAAGGGAAGAAAGTTGGATGCGTGGTATGATGCAGTAAGGTACAAACGCATAGTAGTGTGCGTTTAAGACATTGACGCCAAGTAGTATGCGGTGGAGAAACGGGTTCAAAGGTATTATGGCGGAGAGTAAAGAAAGTAAGTAATGAAGCTAAAACCTTAAAGGAAATTCAATGGACGCATAGGGGCAGTATGATTGAATGAATAGTTTGTATATTGGAATATGTTGGAGGCATAAGATAAGCTTATAAAGGCTAGGTGGCTTCATATAGACTTGACACCTTATAATTAGGAGGTGTTAGAAGGCATGTTAAGTATTTCATGCAAGGTGATGCTTGGATAAATGCATGGTTGGATAAGCATGCAGCATGACATGTGACAAACAAGTGGCAAAAAGAGAGGAGAAGTAGTATGACAAGCCCTCTATTCCAAAGCTATAAATAGGACCTTGAGGGAAAAGGAGCAACTAATGATTCTGAAGTGAGAATCCTTGAGAGAAAGAAGAGAGAGAAGGCAGAAAGGAGAAATCCTTGCATCGGTAGTAGAAGTCTGCGGCCAAGAGAGAAGATATTCTTGACAACTTAGCTATCTTGTGTTAAAGAAGTTGTTTTGCATCTAAGGGGTCAGCCTTGCGTTTAAGACGAATGATGCATTCTAGGTGAATGATGAGTTCAAGGTGAACGATGCGTTCAAGTTGGACCTTGCATCCAAGAGAGGTCGACGCATCCAAAAAGAGAAGTAAAAAGAGTTAGGTTGCACCTCGCGTTAGCTATCAACCTTGCGTTCAAGGGCAGGGTTGCGTTCAACCGAGCTGACAGAGGGATATAAAGCCTTGGGTTCTAGGGTTAGAACGTTGTGTCCAAGAAGCTCGAGAAAGAGGAAATAGCGGGAAGGAGGAGGAACTATTCTTGATCAAGTATAATGTGAGTAACATTAACGTTTTCAAAATATGATTTCATGAGGATTCAATGAATAAGTGCATGTGTTTTATTTGAAAAGCATTTGAGTATGCTAGTTATTTGTTACATGTTTATAAAACGCATGCTGATTGATAATATGTGATTTCATGATTTTACTGGGAAGCATGATGTTTGATATTAAAGCTTTGAACTTGAGTTTACTGGAAGCATGATGTTTTAATATTATATGATTTTATTTGGAAACGGTTAAATTTTGAGTTTATGATATGATGTTTCTAAAACATATTTTGTGTATTTATAAAACTTTGAAAAGGGCACCCGAAGCTCAGGGACTCGGAGAAGGCCAAGGGGTAGCCGGGATATAGAAAAGGTACCCAATGCTGAGGGACTCGTAGAACGTAAATGGGTAACCTGGATATGAATATAGAAAAAGGTACCCAATGCTGAGGGACTCGTAGAAGGCAAATGGGTAACTTGGATATGGAAATGGGACCCCAATGCTCAGGGACTTGGAAAAGGCATTGAGGGCGGTCCGGATTATAATACCTATGTGCACATAGAGGAATATATATATGACGTTGATGTGTTGAGATTACTCCACACAGCTAGGGATAATCGATGTTGAGTAGCGTAGAGCTCGGCTTAGCCTCAACTAGGGAAACTGATATGAGATGTTTTCGACGTTGAGAAGCGTAGAGCACTGCTCCGCCTCAACTAAGGGAAATTTTTTAAGAACGAACTGATTTCATGTACAACTATTCTGGAATGAATTTATGTGATTTGATTAAGTTGTTGGAAAGTATGATTTTACAGAAATGATGGTTTGAATTATGTTTTACGTAAATTATGGGACGTATGTGATTTGATTAAATTATTGAGAAATATGTTTTGCGGTAATGATGATTTAAATCCATGTTTCATGATTATGGTGTACAGTAATTTTAACATGCCTGTTTTCGAAGTAAAGATAGTTTTACAAAAACTGTTACTCATTGAGCTGTTAGCTCACCCTTTCATATGTTTTCCATTTTTTAGGTAGCATGACAGTTCTCATTACCGATCGAAGTCGAGGTTTGTCAAGAGTTAATGGTATCACCGTCCTAGGAACTGTAGTTTAATGGGAATAAAGGAAGTTCAACAATGGGAGTCGACCAGTAAGTCGATGACTGCTATCCTCATGCTCCATCTCGGGCTACGGGAGGGTAGTTCGGGGTGGGGTGTGATAGTAGCGGCACCATTGACCAGCGCTGCGGCCCCATCTTTTCTTATTTCAAAAATCTACATATTTGGAAAGAATATTTGGCGGCCAACTCTATAAATTGGAGGGTCTCCAGCAACCCTAGTCATCAATCAACACACCAAGAGACACTATAGAGAGTCCTAAAGAGTGAGTTAGTTGCAAAGAGGAGAGAAAAGCGTTTGAGAGAGAGTTTCGATGTCATTTTAGTTTCCAACGTGAAGACCAAGGACATCTTAACGGTGCCTCCTCAATCAAGAACTTCTTTTCAGTAGAGTTTTACATTTCTTTAAACTATTTCTTTGCTTATATTATTGGTGAACATGTTGCTTACAGCTATGAGTGGTTAAACTCTTTAGTTTTAGGTTATTGATGAATTATTTATGAAGTTATGTTGATATTGTAGACTATTCATGGTTTTGTTGTAATGAGTATGCTTTTCATTGTTATTGTGCTTAATTCTTGTCGAATGGCCATGATTGAATGTTAGGTTAGATGTATGGTTGAGATAATTGTATGTCTAACTAGATCTATAACAATGAATTGTTGTTAATCGATCATGATAATAGTTAGGTTAACAATGAAAGTTGCTTAAAGACTACTCCTAATGCCATGCAATTTGTATTGGTTTCAAGAAATTAGTAATCAATTAAGTTGCATGAGAAAAGATTGTTTTTTTTAAAAAAATAACTTGGAATTATGTTTCTAGACTTAAGCATATGAATTGCAATAAAATTCATGAACCGTAAAATGTTGCATCATGAATTAAATAAGGATTCATTACCCTAGTACTCTCTCTGACTCTTGTGTTTCTTATTTACTTGCTTTTCTTTTTAGTTTTTTAAAATCACATCTTAAGATCGAATTCTCAAATAAAATTGATTCATTTATAGAATAGTTAAGTAACTTAAACCTTCACAATTGGATCCTCAGTGGAACAATATTCGGACTTAACTGTCTTATATTATAACTTGACCCGTACACTTGCGGTTAACACAAAAAGTGCACATCAAATTTTTGGCGCCGTTGCCAGAGATCCAAAGAATGATTTTTATTGTTTAATATTCATTAGAATTGATAGATTTTAATCTGAGGTGTATATTATTTTTTATTGATAGAAGAAATCTAAGAGCTCAACACAATCACACTGAAGAGATGGCGGAGGAGATACCAACGGCAACTTGGGACTACTTTCAACCGACTTTACCAACAAATTAACTCGGCATTATGAATGTGCCCATCAACGTCAACGACTTTTAGTTGAAACCAGGGCTGATTCAAATGGCTAGAGAGCTAGCCTTTAGAGGGAGAACAAATGAAGATCCTCACAAGCAGTTACGATCTTTCTTAGAAATATGCAGAACGGTAAAGATAAATGATGTTTCTAACCATGCTATTAAACAAAGACTTTTTCCTTTCTCTTTACAGGACCGAGCAAATGATTGGTTGGAAACCATACCTTCGAATAGTATCACTACCTGGGAGATCTTGACTCAAGTTTTCTTGAACAAATATTTTCCACTGGCTAAATCTCAAAGGCTAAGAATGGAGATAGGAACATTCCACGAACTTAAGGATGAACAACTATATGAGGCTTGGGAAAGGTATAAGGATCTCCTAAGGAGGTGTCCTCAACATGAATACCCGAATTGGTTGCAAATTCAACTCTTTTACAATGAATTATCAAGCTCAACCAAATCCATCTTAGATGCTCCCGCCTGAAAAGTACTTTTTATTCTCTTAAATTAAGGGTAGCGTCGCTGCACCAGTACGTGCAGTGCAGTAGCCGCTCTGAGAGCGGCCTCCAACTTCAGTGCAGCAACTCTGACGCGTCGCTGCGGCATGATGCTGAGGGTTAACACATAGCGCGGCGGCGCCATCTGTAAGCAAGTTCAAAAGCTTAAAGCGAATTATTGTTTATTAATTTCTTTTTGTGAATTAAATAAAAATAAAAATAAACAAAAAGAAAATTAGAAAATTTAAAAAAAAAAAAAAGTGGAGGGGAGTCAATGATTAGTTTTATTGAGGGGGATGAGTGCCGACTGGTTTTCTCTCGATTTTCAAACTCATTTCTATGCTATCTTTTAGCTGCACGATGAAGAGAGGTTGAAGAAGAGTTTTAGGGCAAATTCATGTAAGGTTTTGGCTAGTTTCATGGTAAAATTGAAGCTGAAACAGAAGCTTCATCTGCTGTCGCACAGTTTGAACCATGTTCTGTCTTTGGTGAATATTGAGCTGAAGAGATTGAATTTTGGGCTGAAATTTTAAGGTTAGTAACTTAACCCAACTTTTAACAACTTTTATGAAGGATGCCTGAGCTGAAATGGAAAAGAAATATGTAAACTTTTAGGTGGAAGTTACTGATATAGAATTTCTGTGTAATCTAGAGTAGTGCGAAGAAATCTTGGAATATCTGACGACCGAGGAGGAGTTAAGCCACAAAAATTTGAGGTAAGCTAGAAACATATTTCTCTACAAGTTTGTAGAAGGGAAGAAGTTCTAAATCTGACTGGAAATATGACTTTTAACAGACAGAAGTGAGAACAAAAAGGAAAGGAGGAAACTCTGCTGTCGAGTGTCGCTAGGAAGTTTTAGAGTTGGATGCCCAAAATTCTAGACTTCTCAAATTAGGAAAGATATCGCCGTGGCTCTAATTGACATTAAAAGATGGCACTGCTGCACTGGTGGATGGTGTCACACCCCCTCCCAGGTTACCCTACCCAACCCGAGAGGAGATGTGGAGACTTCTTTCCTAATTTGAGAAGTCTAGAATTTTGGGCATCCAACTCTAACCTGGGAAGGTTTCCAATAGCCGTAAAGACACCAAGAGACACAAGAAGAAGAGAATACAGAGAAGATTCATTTGAGAGTCCAAAGAGTGAGTTAGCTGCAAGGAAGAGAGAAAAGAGTTTGAGAGAGAGTCGTGAGTGTTGTTCAAGTTTCCGATATGAAGACCAAGAACATCTTGACGGTTCCTCCTAAATCAAAAGCTTCATTTCGGTGGAGTTTTCCTTTATTTACACTCTTTCTTTGTTTATATCGTTATGAACATGTTGCTTGAAGCTATAAGTGGTTAAACTATTTAGTTCTAAGGTATTGATGAATTGTGTATGAAGTTATGTTGATATTGTAGACTATTCATGGTTTTGTTGTAATGATTATGCTTTTCATTGTTATTGTGCTTAAATTTTTGTTGAATGACAATGATTGAATGTTAGGTTAGATGTATGGTTGAGATAATTGTATGTCTAACTAGATCTATAACAATGAATTGTTGTTAATCTCTCCTGAAAATAGTTAGGTTAACAATGAAAGTTGTTAAAGATTACTCTTAATGTCATGTAATTTGTATTGGTTTCAAGAAATTAGTAATCAATTGAGTTGCATAGAAAAGGTTGTTTTTTAGAGAAAATCACTTGGATTTATGTTTCTAGACCTAAGCATATGAATTGCAATAAAATCCATGAACTCTATAATACTGCTTAATGAAGTAAACAAGGATTCATTACCCTAGAACTCTCTTTCACTCTTGTGTTTCTTATTTACTTGCTTTCCTTTTTATGTTTTTCCTAAAATCACAACTTAAGATCTGATCTTCAAATAAAATTGATTCAATTCTAGAATAGCTAAGTAATTTAAACCTTCACAGTTGGATCCTCAGTGGAAGGATATTCGGACTTAACCGTCTTATATTATAACTTGACCCGTACACTTGCGATTAACACGAAAAGTATGGATCAAGTTTTTGGTGCCATTGCCGATGATCCAAAGAATGATTTTTGTTGTTTAATATTCATTATAATTGATAGATCTAAATTTGAGGTGTATATTATTTGGTTGATAATTCTTTCGATTTATGCCTCGTGATAATACTAACCTCCTCCCTCTTGAACTCGAGATTGATAGGACCTATAGAACGAATCTAAGGTCTCTACACAATTAAACCGAGGAGATGGCGGAGGAGATACCAAAGGCAATTCGGGACTACTTCCAACCAACATTACCGGCAAATCAATCCAGCATTATGAATGTGCCCATCAATGACAACAACATTGAGTTGAAACCGGGGTTGATTCAAATGGCTAGAGAACTAGCCTATAGAGGAAGAACAAATGAAGATCCTCACAAGCACTTACGGTCTTTCTTGTTGATATGGGGAACGGTAAGATTAATGATATTTCTAAGATGCTATAAAACTAAGACTTTTTCCTTTCCCTTTACAAAACCAAGCAAAATATTGGTTGGAAACCATACCTCCGGACAGTATCACTACATGGGAGATTTTAGCTCAAGCTTTCTTGAACAAATATTTTTCATTGGCTAAATCTCAAAGGCTAAGAATAGAGATTGGAACATTCTGCCAACTTAAGGATGAACAACTATATGAGGCTTGGGAAACGTATAAGGATCTCTTGAGGAGGTGCCCTCAACATGGCAACCCAGATTGGTTGCAAATTTAACTCTTCTACAATGGATTGTTAAGCTCAACCAAATCCATTTTAGATGTTATTGCCGAAGGATCAATTTTCTCCAAGAATGCTCAAGAGACCTATACCTTACTAGAAGATTTGGCCACCACATCGTATAATTGGCCATGTGAACGGTCTTCTCCAATCATCCCAAAAGCTGTCAAATTGTATGAGGTGGATGAGGTAAATTCTCTTAAAGCTCAAATGGATTCCCTTACTAATGCTCTTTCTAAATTGACTACAAGGGGCCAAGCTCAAGCAAGTCCATCATCCATAGCATCCCTTGCCGCTTTGGCATCGGTGATGTCTACACAAAAAGAGTTGGAACAAAGAGACAATGAAACGACCAATTATGTTGATCGAGGACACTATAGATGTCACACCCTCTCCTAGACTACCTTCCTAACCTAGTAGTAGGTGCAACCTATACATATATACGTCATCTTATATCTTGAAACGCAATTCAACACCATCAAATGTACAAACTTTTGTACTAGTGAAACATTATAAGGTGACCATAAGTTTTACATAAGATTTCTCAGCTTATAATTTGTCATACAAGTGTATTTGTTCAGCATTCAGTACAAAACCCACACTCGTTATGCCACAAAATCATATATGACAAAATATGTACTTAGACTGAGTATTTACAACTATCCCAGAGAACTAAACCAAGTAAGCCCAGACGAGGATCTTCTGTAGGCTAGGCGTCCCGGACATGCTCACTACCTGAAACGAACAACAATAAACAAAAAGGTGTGAGTTTAAACCCGAGTGAATGACTAAAATATCAATTACAATCTAATCCTTGAGTAAATGTTGAGTATAACACTAATATATATCTTGTTAGTACATATTACTGGATTACTCATGCCATTTATCAAGATAGCATAGATACTTTTCTAAGAAGCAGCGGAGCAAAGCTCAACGCTATTAACCTTATATCAAGTATTCTGTTCCTAATATTCATTTATTCATGTATTCATACATTCATACGCCTTCACATTTCGTCCTTCGGCGTTTCAACACTCAAGTGCCTTCTCATAATGTCCCTCAGCAATAAATTTCATTATAATTTCACTGCTCAAGTGCCTTTACTTATGGTCCTTCAGCACTGAGCCTTCATGTACTGATTTTCATATGCCTTCTCACAAGGTCCTTCGGCATTGGAAACTATCTCAATCAATCTCACTAGTGCCTTCGCTCATGGTCCCTCGGCACTATGTATCATATATCATATCTCCATAGCCCTTCACACAGGGTCCTTCGGCCGTGGTTTGCATTTAGATAACATACATACAGGAATTCACATAATATAATCGTTTTTACTTGCACATTATTAACGATGATCCTTGGACAAATTAGAGAGCCACTTATAGTTTGTCTTAGGCCTCGAGCGGATTGTATGCTTTTCCGAGCTCTTCTTGGCCTGTAAAACACATTTTTCATATTAGGTTTCCTTTGGACTCCTTTTTCAAAATCATTAGGTATGCATATTAATAACTAGCGATACTCTATGTTAATAGTGAGACTACTAGCGAAATTCACATTACTGGATACTGCACTAGCAAAACTTGAGTGAATTAGACTAGCGATATCATCTTAAGGAGCGATACCTAACGAGACTTCAGTGAGAGTTGTGAGACGCTGAGCTCTTTTGCGTTTATCAGCGACACCTGTTCCGCTGCTCACTCTCCCACTCCTTAGCGATACCACTGTCTAGCGACACTTGATATCACAGTTTTCATTCCTTCCCTTCAAACTCTTCCTTTATCCTGCTAAAAACCATATTATAGCCAAAATCAGAACTTCCCTCCTTCTACAATTTTGTAAAGTAGTGAGTTTCCTAGCTTACCTCAAAATTTCAGACTATGACTCGTCTTCATTTGAGAATTATTCCCAAATAACTTCGGCTGCCTTGATTTGCTTAGCAGTTTAACTCCACTTAGTTCTTCCTAGAGATTAACACATTTTTGCTCGGATTTAGCTTACACATCCTTCATGGAAGTTGCTAAGAATTGATTCAACTTACTTACCTCAAAATTTCAGTTCTTGCTTCGACGTCCTCAGTTCACTCTCCTTCAAACACCGATTTGTGTCCAAGTCTATCAGTAACAATCAAGCTTTTGGTTCCAGCTTCAAATCATCATGAAACTGATCTGATTTCTACTCAAATTCGATATAAGTACCTTCTTCTACCTCTCCTCATTGTTCGTCTGCGAAATAGAGTTAATCTGAGTTCGAAAATGTATCCAAAAAGGCTTAATTATTCGATGCACTCCTTTATATGTCAATATAAATCATCGACTTACCAGCTCTAACTTCATCCTCCTTCTGGAATTAGCCAACGCCACCTTCCGCGCATGGCTTCAGCAACGCATAGTCTCAACTTACTATGCCATTGATTACTCCATGTTGAATAGCCGATTACCGCATGGCCCTCTCGGCCACTTTTCTATGTTCGACGCATACCATCGTTCAACGCATAGGCCTTTCCAACGTATAGCAATGCCAATTCCTAGCAATTAGTAGCCTTCAACGTGTACTTCTGTTACATATATTGCACCCTTCTTCCTTCATATCAACTTCCACGCCGGGCTGCCTTCTTCAACGCATGCCTACCAGCGGCCACTCTTGGCAGCTTAGACATACCTTCAACGCATGGTCACCCATCACATGACCAACACTTAACCATTTTTACTCTCCCACAACTTGGCCAATTTTCTTTACTCGCCTGCTCTATAATTGTTCTTACTTACCTTCTCTTGAATACAAGTACGGGGCTTACAATAGAGGTCACCAACAACAACAACTTCCAACTCATTACCATTCTAACTCGAGGAACCATGAATACTTTTCTTGTGCTAACAATAGGAATATTTTGCAAGATTTTCCTAGTTTTTCCAATATAGGTCCATCACACACCGAGAAGAAGTCCGACTTAGAAGACTTGATGGTGGAGTTCATAAAGGAGTCAAGAGGAAGGACCACTGCATTGGAAAGCACTGTACCAAGTCATGGTAAGGCTATTCACCATATAGAGGTACAAATTAGCCAAATAATCACTTCTCTTCAAACAATGCAAAAGGGTAAGTTTCCTAGTTGCCTCAAAAGAAATCCAAAAGAGGAGTGTAAGGCCGTGACTTTGAGGAGTGGGAAAAAGTTGTCCACTCCCTTAATTGATGATGAGGATGAGGAGCAAGAGGTAGAAGAGACCATCTAAGAGCCTACCATAGAAGATGAACCCAAGGTGGTCTTAGAAAAAGAGGGTTAGATGATTTACTTGTAGATGCCGACTTCTTTACCTTTTCCTCTTTTTCTAAGACCTCCTTGGGGTCATCCACTACGATAGGCTCACGGATGGCCTCATCTACCTCTTGCTTCTCATCCTCATTGTTCATCAAAGGAGTGGACAGCTTTTTCCCACTCCTCAAAGTCATGGCCTTGCACTTCTCCTTTGGATTTCTTTCTAGGTAACTAGGAAACTTTCCCTTTTGCATTGTTTGAATAGAAGTGGCTATTTGGCTTATTTGCACCTCAATATTCTGAATAGCCTTGCCATGACTTTGCACCGTGCTCTCCAATGCGGTGGTCCTTCCTCTTGACTCCTTTATGAACTCCACCATCGAGTCTTCTAGGTTGGACTTCTTCTCGGTGTGTGATGGACCTATATTGGAAAAATCGAGAGGACCTTGCAAAACATTTCTGTTGTGAGTATAAGAAAAGTTTTCATGGTTCATCAAGTTAGGATGGTAATGAGTTGGAAGTTGTTGTTGGTGGCCTCTATAATGTCCTCAATCAACATAATTGGCCGTCTCATTGTCTCCTTGTTCCAACTATTTTTGTGTAGACGTCTTTGACGACAAAGCGGCAAGGGATGCTATGGATGGTGGACTTGCTTGAGCTTAGCCCCCTGCAGTCAATATAGAAAGATCATTAGTAAGGGAATCCATTTGAGCTTTAAGAGAATTCAACTCATCCACCTCATACAATCTGACGACTTTTGTGATGATTGGGGAAGACCATTCACCGGCCAATTGTGAGATGTAGTGACAAAGTCTTCTAGTATGGTATAGGCCTTTTGAACATTCTTGGAGAAAATTGACCCTCCAGCGGTGATGCACACTTTTCGTGTTAACTGCATGTGTATGGGTCAAGTTATAATATAAGACGGTTAAGTCTGAATATCATTCCACTAAGGATCCAATTGTGAAGGTTTAAGTTACTTAGTTATTTTAGAATTGAATCAATTTTATTTGAGGATTTGATTTCAAGTTATGATTTTAGAAAAAAACTTAAAAGGGAAAGCAAGTAAATAAGAAACACAAGAGTGAAAGAGAGTTCTAGGGTAATGAATCCTTGTTTACTTCATCATGCAATATATTGCAATTCATATGCTTAAGTCTAGAAACATAAATCCATGTTACTTTCTTTCAAAAACAACATTTCTTAAAATCAATATAAATTACATGGCATTAAGAGTAGTTTTTAGCAACTTTGATTGTTAACCTAACTATTTTCATTTGAGATTAACAACAATCTTTTGTTATAGATCTAGTTAGACATAAAATCTTTCAACCACACATCCAACCTAACATTCAAACATGGCTATTCAACAAGAATTTTAGAACGATAACAAAGAAAAGCATAATCATTACAACAAAACCATGAAAAGTCTACAATATCAACACAACTTCATAAACAATTCATCAAAACCCTTAAATTAAAGAGTTTAGCCACTCATAGCTTCAAGCAACATGTTCATAACAATATAAACAAAGAAAGAGTGTAACAAAAAGAAAGCTCTATTGAAAAGAGGCTTTCGATTGAGGAAACACCGTCAAGAAGTCCTTGGTTTTCACGTTGGAACTTGAATGGCACCAGACTCTCTCTTACTTGCAACTAACACAATCTTTGAACTCTCTAATGAACTTTCTCTTGATTCTCTTATTCTTATGTCTCTTGGTGTGTAGATTAGTGACTGTGGTTGCTGGAAACCCTCCAATTTATAGAGTTGGCCATCCAAAATTTTTTCCAAAAATATGAATTCTTCAAACTAGGAAAGTTGGCGCCGCTGCACTGACTGATAACTTGTAGAAATACAAATTACTATCGTCTTTCTTTTAGAAAAATAGAGTTTAAATAGAGAATCATGCGGTAGTTTATGTGTTTTACTCTTGTAGAGTGATGAAGATAATTGTTTTGAAGCTTTTGAGCCTAAAATGCATGCTTTAACGCAGGAACGCAAGTAACCTATGGATGTGTTATCAATCTGAAATGCAAAGCATCGAGAAATCAATCTGAAATCCAAGGCAGCGTAAAATCAGACAAGAATCTTGAGAGATTGTCGGGAGATTGATGTGCTTGATTTGCGGCTAAAGTGGTGGATCTTTATTAAACTGGAAATCATGTGATTAGGCGAGATAGACGTAAGATAGCAATTCAGCCTTCAATCATGCAGATTTGCCAACGATTGCAATGCAGCATCTATAAGAGGGCAAACCTTAAGACTGAAAAGGTTGTTGGATCTCTTGGAAGAATTCCTAAGTGACAGCAGAGTTCTCTCCAAACGACAAACGAAGACAAATAACTCACAGTAGAATTCACGCTACCATCCTGGAGAGCTTAAGAGATTGAGGGGCCATTTCATGCTTTCTATCTTTTTTTTCACTTGTGTTTTAGTTTATTGACAAGAGATTGTAGTTTCTAAAACATTTATTTCGTTCATCAATCTATACATCTTCCATGGCTATCCATTTCTTATCACTTTCCATTTGCCGTTTACCATCCATGAGTAACTAACTCTCTTGAGGGTTTTGTTATCATCTAAGTAAGAACCATAATTTTGACTATTCCATCTTGTCAATTGTACTTTAATTTAATGCTTATGTCCATCTAGCTAATCTATATAAGTAGTAATAATCAGACTGCTTGAGAGAGTAAGTGATTGTGGAGCTCAATTGGCAAGACTAAGAAGTGTTATTTAGACTTAGAAATAACCTTGGCACTTAACACTCTCCTATGTGTTATAGACATATAGGCATCGCGGCTGACAATCGAGAGAAGAGTCGCTGGTATGAAATAGATCTCACTATGCGTCTCTGAATTTAGATAATGACCAACCCCAGCCCTGTTTTTACCATTCATATAATTCCATTAGTTGAATCTTGCTGTGTCACATACCTCTCCATCCAATCACTTTATCGTAGTTTTAATGCTTTGTAGTTAGTTAAACACATCACTTATCATCACGTTTCTGTAACGCATGACTTAAATAATCCAACGAATTCTAGAATTTGCATAGTCCCTATGTTCTACCTCGGACTCACCGAGAAAACCTCATTCTTTGCTTATACTTGAGTGAAGAATAGGAAAACTTGATAGATTAGTAACACATACCATTAAGTACGTTAAATGCACAACACTGACCGACACTAAAAGGTGGCACCGCTAAGCTGCTAGATGGCGTCGCGGAGCTGTGCGTCATGGAAACCTACTCTCTGCGCCGTGTCGGAGCGTCGCAATAGTGGGGCTGTACTGAGGCAAAGGCTGCTCTCGAGAAAAAACATCACGGCAGTGCCATACTGGCACCGCAGCGCTGCCCTGTTTTTGGCATATTCGGATTTTTCTTTGCTTTTTTACTAGATTCTGGCTCAATTTTGATCTTTTGGCTTTCACTTCTAATTTTCTTTATTTTGACCTTAGAACCACTAGCAAACTGGTGAGATCTAATATAAACTTCCTTAATTTGAAAGAATAGAAAGAACTTTTCAAGCGCTTTTCACCGCCGCAAACTTAGAGATTTGCTAGTCTCGAGCAAAGAATAGAATTAAATATAGGGAGTTTAGATGAAGAAGTGTGTAATCGACTCATGTCTCAAAGAATAGTTGTCACACCCCCTCCCGGGTACCTTCTTCACCTAGGAGAAAATGTGAGGACAGCAGACACTGACCTTCTTACGGCATCTACTGTCAACCTTATACCTTAACCGACCACCTAATAAGCAAATATATACACAAAAATTGAACATCAATCTTTAGCTAGAGTTAAGCTATCATAATAATGAAATTTCGAAAAAAATATATTTTTTTTTTTAACTTCTGGTGCCTTCAAAGTTAATGGGAATGTTTTTTTTTTTTTTTTTTTTTTTTTTTTTGTTTTT